>JAJPUD010001299.1:223525-240209 GCA_023553655.1 Myrmecobius fasciatus | reverse complement strand
AGGAAGGAAGGAAGGAAGGAAGGAAGGAAGGAAGGAAGGAAGGAAGGAAGGAAGGAAGGAAAGAAGGGAGGGAGGAAAGAAGGGAGGGAGGAAGGAAGGGAGGGAGGAAGGAAGGAAGGGAGGAAGGAAGGAAGGACGGAAGGAAGCAAGGAAGGAAGGAAGGAAGGAAGCAAGGAAGGAAGGAAGGAAGGAAGGGAGGGAGGGAGGGAGGGAGGAAAGAAGGGAGGGAGGAAGGAGGAAGGGAAGGAGATAGAACAAAGGAAAGAAAGAAAAACAAAGCCCCATAAAAAGACACATAGGCAAGCAAAACAAATTACTGCATCAACCATGTTCATTCTGCATCTTGAGCCTATCATTTCTTTGTCAGGAGATCAGTAGCATCCTTCACAACCCATCTTCTGAAATCCTAGTTAGTCACTGCATTGATCAGAGGCTATCAAAGTTGAAAGTGCCTCTGAATTAAGGTCCTTCTTTTGTTCCTAATATCCATGTGCTTAGTACCTTCCCTTTAGTCCCTAGGCATCTCTTCATTGCTGACCATTGCTTAAACGTTCCCCAGACTCCTTAGGATCACTGGGTTTCCTCCTGAATGAACCTTCTGTCCCTCCTTCCAGCTGAGAAACACTATACTTCCCATCAGCTTCTTTGTCATTAAGTGACTATATAATTATATAGCTGGCCATTTGACCATTCTCTGTATTCTGCTCCCTTAAAGTCCTATAGATCAAGTGTACATTTAATATTTTCATGGACAGGGGACCTCATCCTGCTCTGTTCTTTAACATTTACTTATGAACTCTTGGTTTATATCAGTCTTGCATGCCCATTTTCCCAGTTCAGGTGTCGTATCTGGTTCCCTTGGGCCAAAGCCCAGCATGACAACAAATACAGTGGTCTTAAAAAAAGAAAGTTAGAGAAAATTAGAGCAAATCCCAGGGGATTTGTTTGTTTTCCTGTTTGGCGGGTTGGGGTTTAAGGAGGAAAATGTTAGCCTAAAGTAAGAAAATGATTCCTTCCTTGCAATCAATCTCTAGATATTTCTTGCATCTCCTCTTGCCATTCAGCTTCAATATTAGCTTCAAGTAAATTATTTCTGTGCTTTTGTTCCTTACTTGGTCAGGAAAGTTTACAACAATTTCTTAGAGATTTAAAGTTGAGAAAATCTATGCCTTAAAAATAGGTTCTCTGCCTCAGAAATGAATTGTGTATAAAGAGTTATTGAGCCCTTTACTGAGAGTCAGGAGACCTGGATCCTAGTATTGGTTCTGCTCCTAGCTAGCTATGTGAGATAGCCAAATAAACCAGCTCCCAGAAGCAACTATTAACTATTCATTGTTAGCATTTACATCTTGGAAATCAATAATGCTACAGAACAGGGCTTGCCTTATTGTTTTGTTGACTATCTACATTTAAGAAAGTGATGGAGAAAATGTAGATAAATAGTATAGGTTAAATTTAAAAGAATGTTGCGTACATTTTCAAGACAGTTGGTTATATAACATTAGCCAGCTCATCCCTGAGTTTAACTAACCTTGGTTCAATTATTGAACATTTCTGGATTTCATTTTCCTGATCCCTTCATTATCCATTATCTCTTATAAGAAGGATGTTTCTCAGCAGAAAAGTAATAGAGCATAGGTAGAATAAAGCATTCATTTTTTGCCTGCTAGCAGGTTGATTTGTTTTACTTATATGTACTTACAATCAGTGTGGCTTAGTAGATAGAGCACTGGTTTTGGAATCAGGAAGATCTTAAATCATATACCTGACATATACATGTTTATAAGGCTCTAGACAAATCATTAATATTCTCAGGATTTGGGGGCAACTCTCTAAGATTTTTTTAAGATACAAAGAAAAGTGCTCCCCTGCTTTCTTCAAGGAAGGTCACTTCTCCAGGAAGAGTTCTATGTTAATAAAAACCCCTAGTCTAGTCCCTGTCTTGTCCCCCAAATATTGTTATTACAAGGGAAGGGGTCTATTTTTGGCAGTGGTGTTACAGTGAAGGAAAGGAAAGTTAATGGGAAATGATAGATGAATAAAATCAAAAGAACAACAAAATTTTCATAAAAAAAACAAAATATTGATTTCAACTACATCATCTCTAAGGTCCCTGACCTCCCTAATATTCTTTGGCAAAAAGATAAGTGAAATTACTCTATAAAGAGAAAGAAATGGAAAGTGGTATACATCATGTCCATGAGTTTTTTATTGCCTAATATAGGAAAATAAAACTTTTATTCCTGTTCAGAGTATTTTAATATTTTAGTATATATACCCAGAGCAAATCAATAAGAAGAAGAACGTATCATGCAAGGCAAGTACATCACCATCACCAAAGAAGAATCTTGGGAAAGTAGCTTAGTAATCGAGTACTAGTGTTGAAAGGTATGGCTGGTTCAAAACCCCATAACTAGTTAATAGAAGAACAAGGCCTGGACCCAGGTCTCCTGATTTTCAGGCCAAATTAACATAACTTAGAATCAAAGAACTTGGACATCTTGTTCTGAGCTACTTGGATCAAAGGATTCCCATATTCTGACAAAAGAAGTATGCTCATGCTTGGTCTGCCTATGAAGACTTCATTGAAGGGTAAATGTAGACATTAATAGCCTCCAGGAGACCCTAACATAGTCATAGCTTCTCTGGTTTGTTCCTCTTTTCTCAGGGACCCTCCAAGATCTCAGGGAGGTACTAACTGGTATGGATTTCTGTAAGAACGAAGAAGCCAGTCTTACATTGGAGCTAAATAGGTTCTATAAATAAGATCCATATGCAAGCAACTTGCCTCAAATTCAATGTAGTCCACTTAGCATCTACCTTGCAAGTATTTTCTTAACCCTAGGTTCAAATACCAAAATGATTCAAGACTTAACAGATATCTAATCCTGTACCTAGAATGTCACTATATAAAAACCTGGAATACACTATATCTTTCTTTCTGCTTTCTAGAATCCCTAGTATCTGGCAAAGCTCAGCTCCTGTGTCAATTACTTATTTTTTTTGTTTATTAAAGCTTTTTATTTACAGAACATGAGTAATTTTTTCTACATTGACCTTTGCAAAATCTTCTGTTCCAAGTTTTTCCCTCCTTCCCCCACCCCCTCCTCTAGATGGCAGATAGTCTAATACATATTAAATATGTTAAAATATAAGATAAATCCAATATATGTATACATATCTTGGTGTACAAGAAAAATCAGATCTAGAAAGAGAAAAAAAAACAACCTAAGAAGGAAAACAAAATGCATGGAAATATTCACAGAAAGCGTTAAAATGCTGTGTTGTTGTTCACACTCAGTTCCCTCAGGTCTCTCTCTGGATGTATATGACTATCTTCATCGCTGAACAACTGGTTTGAATCACATCATTGTTGAAGAGAACCATGTCCATCAGAATTGATCAATACTAAAAGAAACTTTTCTTGAATTCCCATAGATAAGGATTCTAAACTTTTTTTGCATCATGTAACTCTTTGGAAATCTAGAGAGGCTCATGGATCCATTTTCAGAATTTTTAATGCATAAAATATAAAGAATTACAAAGAAAATCAACTCTAATGAAATGCTCTTATCAAAATGTTCTTATAAACAAGTGCACAGACCTCAGGTTAACAATAATTGTTCTACTTGTTTTCTCTCTCCTAAAATTATCTTCTATCTGTGTAATTGTGGTAACCTCCAGTAAAAAGTAAACTCCTTGAGGAGAGGATGCAAAGTTATTATTGACATTGTAATCCCAGATCTAGCATAGTACACTGAATTTTAAAAGGCTTCTGATCAAACCAGATAGATGCCTCTGAAGTCCCTGTCAGCTCTGAGCTGTCTTAAAGCAAAGTCAAACTGAAAAACTGAAAAGGAAATAAAGTAGTGAAAGGAAGACCCTAGTAGACCCCTCCTCATCTAGGCCCAGGATAGTTTCAGTCAAAAGACAAAAGTGAAGGGCAGCTAGGTGATGTAGTGGATAGAGCACCAGCCCTGAAGAAAGAAGGAACTGAGTTCAAATTTGACCTCAGACACTTAACACTTCCTAGCTGTGTGACCCTGGGCAAGTCACTTAACCCCAATTGCCTCAGGGGAAAAAAGACAAAGGCGAAAGCAAACAGAAATAACTTGGGAATCTGACAGTTTAGAAGTTCTTGTTTCTAAGGATGCAAATTCCAAAAATCAGACTTCCCCCCATCTGAATAATGTTAAATAGTTTGATTATACTTGGGATTGCTTTGAGACCATCATCAAACAGCTTCCCCTTCACATCAGATGCTCTAATGGAAGTCTGCAAAGGAAATTGAAAATTTATTTCTGAGCCAGGACATCCAAGCTGAAAGAGGGTACACAGAAGTGTCCACCCCTTAGGTATTGTTCTGCCCCTCTATAATTCTGAGTAAAATCAAGTCTGATGAAACAGCTTTCATTAGCACCTTTCTCTTCCTTTCCAAAGTCACCTCACTGGTTGCTGAATTACTGTCAGTTGCCTTACTGTGTTTATTTTTTTTAAAGATGAATAGTAGAGCACGAATTAGTTTTTAGCAGACAGAGGAAACTGCAATGCTGAGCCAGCAAAAAAAAAGAAAGAATTCATAAACACTCTTCTGCAATGCAGAGCCTGCAGAGGAGAATCCCAGAATCTCCTAGAAAGTTAGCCTTAGTTTTTTAGGCCGCTTTATTCATTTTGTCCTGTAGGAAACACAAATTCAGAAAAGTTAAGCAAGTTACCTCAAGTCTCAGAAAGTGGAGAGAGAGAAGGGGAGAAAGGGAATATTGGGGGAAAGGGAGAAAGAGAGAAGAGGCATAAATCTTTAAAGTAAAATACATTGTTTACAAAGAAAATCAATTATATTGGAATACAGGTATCAAAATAATTTTTAAAACAAGTTTATAAATTTTAAGAATACTTTTTGAACAAAATGTGTTTAGTAGACAGGATTTAAAATAGATACCATTTGTATTTTTTAAGCATTATAATGCTGACACATATGCTGGGCCATTTTTAAAATATTTTTTAAAGTTCATAGGCCCCAGGTTAAGAATTCTTCCCTTGGGATATGAGTTGAATATTCCAAGAAAAATGACAAAAGGACTATTGTTTGTTTAATTAAAATCAAGGATCCTTATTGTTCAATCAACATGGGTGGCCCCATTTGGGAGGTTTTCTTGGCAAAGTGGGTTGCCATTTATTTCTCAATCTCATTTTCCAGGTGAGGAAACTGAGGCAATCAGGGTTAAATGACTTGCCCAAGGTTACACAGCTAGTAAGTGTGTAAGGCCATATTTGAACTCAGGTCCTCCTGGCTGTACTTTGTCTTTGCACTACCTAGCTGCTCCGGAAGGGACTTTAAAAGTCATTTAATCCAACTTCCTCATTGTATAAAGAAGAAAACAAAAGCCCAGGAAGAAGTTAACAGTCAGTATATGAGTCCTCTAACTCCAGATCTAAAGTGTATACACCATGATCCCTCTTATTCCAAAAGCTTATTCTGAGAATAAATTGTTCAATATAATTACCCTCTCTTATCACAGAATATCTTAACAAGTAACAGGAATTCATTAGTAAATAAGAAAAAGTCAAGTATTAACTAGCAAAAGGAGAGGATCCATTGGGCATGGTGATCCACTACTATAAATTCAAGCTAAAGAGAATACTAAGGCTAGGGGATTGCTTGAACTCTGGAGTTATGAGCTGCAGTGGGATATATTTATTAGACAAATACACCAAATTCATCATTAATATGGTGAGCTCAGTAGCTACCCAGGTCAAATCTCCTTTGGCCATCAAGCCCAGTGATGAGTCATTCCCTTCAGTTCTAGCCCAGAAGAGATATTGAGACTCAATCTTTTATAAAAAGGAGCTCCTAATACAAGAGCAGGGCCTAGGTAAAATTAACTTCAATCTATTACATAGAACTCTGTTCAGTTGAATTCAGTAAGAGAGGGAATCAAAAGGAAGAGTGGAAGAGGAAAAAATTCAAGTCAGGCAAAGTAGGACTTAGAGAATTTAGAGATCAAGAATAATTTGAATAAAGAACCACACTGGGAAGCTGTCATTCAAGTTTTTGTCCTATTTCTCTTCTCATCCTATTTCTCATTTCTGAATTTTTGTAAACTCTTCATCAAAGGCTCCTTCATGACACAAGTGGCCCATTTGGGCTAAGATTTATGTTTTATTTTATTTTATTTTATGTTTATTTATGTTTTAAGAATCTCTCATTTCTCCAGCTCTGGGTGGGTGGGGATTTCAATATCTGCCATTCCCCAAAATTTAAAGGCTCAGCTAAAATCTCACCTTCTACAAGAAACTTTTCCCCACCCAGCTCTATCCCTTTAATACTAATGCTTTCCCTCTGAGATTATCTCCACTTTATCCTGTATCTATCTTATTAGTACATGGTTGTTTATATATCATCTCCTTTATTAGATTGTAAGCTCCTTGAGGACAGGAATCTGTTTTTTTATTTTCTTTTTATCCAAGATATTGATGTAGTACCTGACATACAGCAGGCACTTAATAAGTGCTTATTACTTTGACTAAACTTCCTTAAAGCACAGGTTCACGTGGTTGAAAACATGAACAATTTTATTTAGGTCAATGGAAATTCACAAGCAAATGGATAAAATGAAATGATCTCTCCGATTAGCAACCCTTTATACAACCATTGTTGTTCAGTCCTGCATTGACTCTATTTGGCATTTTCTTGGCAGAGATACTGGAGTGGTTTGACTTTTTCCAGCTCATTTTACAGATGAGGAAACTGAGGCAAATAGGGCAAGTGACTTACCCAATGTCCAAGAAATAGTAAGTATATTAGTCTGTATTTGAACTCCAGTCTTCCTGATCCCAGGCCAGATTCAAAACTCACTGTTGGACCTCACTGCCACTAGCTCATAAGTGGTGAGTGAAAAGGTCCTTAGTTCTAGATACAGTAATCCAGAGTCTCAAACAAGAGTTGCCCCCTTTTTCTTAAATTACAGGTCTTCTACTGGTCTCAACTTTATCTCTAAAAATTGAAAGATAAGTAGCCATACGTAGTTTGAAATAAATTGGCATAATCTATTAAAAGGAGTAGATCACAACTGCTTTTGAAACAGACTAAAGAAATACATATTTTTATTATATCCCATTATTAATATTCCAGTTTTGCAGATGAACAAATTGAGACTCAGAAAAATCAAGTGACTCGCTCAGGAGCACATAACTTAACATCAGAGAGGCAAGGTTCCAGCTCAGATGCTCCAACTCCAACTGGAGTGGTTACTGTGCTGTACTATATCAAATTGCTATAGTGCTAGTTGTTTTTTTCTAAAGCAAACAGCCTCTAATTAAATAACAAAACTAATAAATATGTTATACAACATAAATAATATAATAAATATAATAAAATATTTAATAATTTAATATAGTAGATACTTTATATATTATATAATAATTATAATATGTAATACTGGTTGTATATATATCATAATATAATGTTTTATTATATTATGATATATGATTTAATAATTTAAAGTAATATGAAAAATAATATGAATATAAATAATTTGATGATTTGATATAATTTAATAAAATATAATAAAAGAAGTTAAAATAAAATTAAATAAATAAATGGCTCGTTTCTTAGTGGAAAAATTACTCTTTCTACATAATGCTCTAGAGCAAAAAAAATTATTTAATTGTTCTTTTTTTGTTCTTTTCAACTTTCATTTTTCATAATATTTTGAGTTCCAAATTTTCCTTCTCTCCTCTCCTTCCTCCCCAAGCTAGCAAGCAATCATGTTAAACATATTTCCACATTAGTCATGTTAGGAAAGAAGCATCAGAACAAAAGGAAAAAAGCCACAAGAAAGAAAAAAAACAAAACAAAAACAAAAACCTGTTTTCAGATTCCATAGTTCTTTTTCTTAATAAAGAGAGCATTTTCCATCCCGAGTCTTTAGGAATTGTCTTGGATCACCGTATTATTGAGAAGAACTAAGTCTATCATAGTTTATTTATCACACAATGTTACTGTTACTGTGTACAATATTCTCCTGGTTTTGCTCACTTCACTTAGCATCAGTTCATGTAGTTCCTTCTAGGTTTTTCTGCTTGCTTACCATTTCTTATAGCACAATAGTATTCCATTACATTCATATACCACAACTTGTTCAGCCAGTTGATGAGCATTCCCTCAATTTCCAATTCTTTCACACCACAAAAAAAGAGTTACTTTAAATATTTTTTTATTCATGTGAATCTTTTCCCCTTTTTTATGATCTCTTTGGGATACAGACCTAGTAAAGGTATTGCTGGGTCAAAGGGTATGTACAGTTTGATTGCTCTTTGAGCATAGTTCCAAATTTAGAATAAAGATTGAGTCCTAGATTCCTTTGCTTGTTGGTGAAACTTGGCACAGTACAGACAAGTATGTGCTGAATACATGTTTATAAATTGTCCCGTTCTCTTTTAAATGTATAAAATTAAATAATAGGATGATAAAGGAAACCAAATATAATGAAATATAATTATCAATTGGGGAGGAGGGTGGTTAACATCTTTTTCACTTTGAATTCCAAATTATTTCCCTGTAGACAGAGATATAACTAATCAATCACACAAGGAAAATTGAGTTTGCTTGGTCCTAAATTATGAAGACTCCTATATTTGGTTGAAAAGAGGTCATGAGAATTGAGGGGAAAGAGGGTGAAGAACTGGGAGACCAGGATATTCAAATGTGGCAAAGACTCAGGTAAAGAAGGAAGGAAGGAAGGAAGGAAGGAAGGAAGGAAGGAAGGAAGGAAGGAAGGAAGGAAGGAAAGAAAGAAGGAAGGGAGGGAGGGAGAGAGGGAAGAAAGGAGGGAGAAAGAGAGGAAGGAAGGAAGGAAGGAAGGAAGGAAGGAAGGAAGGAAGGAAGGAAGGAAGGAAGGAAGGAAGGAAGGAAGGAAGGAAGGAAGGAAGGAAGGAAGGAAGGAAGGAAGGGGGGAGGGAAGGGACAAAGGAGGAAGGGAGGAAAGAAAGAATTTCCATGGTCCTTAAGGTGAGACAAAAAGCAAATGATAATGCTCATAGAAGACTATAAGACAAAGAGTAAAATTATTAAGAAAGAAAGAGAGAGATCTGGAGATCCCTAAATGACAGCAACAAGGACACAAAATTTGAGAATTAGAAGGGCCCCAACTAATCCAATCTAACCCAAAAGTTTTGCTATAGTGCAAGATAGAGAGGAGTTTGTTAACAACAGAAGAGATCTGAATGTCACAGAAGAAAAGGGAGGCAACAAAGGGTCTTAACTGAAGAGAGCTAGTTCTGAGATGGATAGGGACATGGGGAAAAATAGAAGGGAAAAGGACTTTTCTAAGCAACAGGCAGGATCTAAATCACAGGGACTGGAAAAGCAAAGGAGGGCTTTGCCAGCCCTACAGCTCTCAAGAAGCAAATATTCAGGAGACAAGGAAGGGCTGAAAGATGCCAACAAACCTCCCAAAATACACACTCATATCCACATCACCACCAAGGCAGAGGTGGGATTTCCTCTCCACCCTTCAGGTCTCCCTAAGCTGCCTTTTAGGGATACCTCCTCCCTTTAAAGTCTGCAAGGGAGGTGGATTTTATCTGCCCACATGGGATAAAGAGGCAATGGTTGTATATTGTGAAGTTCCTCTCCTCTGGTCTAAGAGCCTGGGATGCTCTCTCTGAAAGCAATGTCTTAATCGGGTAGAATAGAGAATCATAGATAGAATTGTAGAAGTCCAATCATGGTTCTAGTGGAAAGAACATTGGCTCAAGACCCTGCCTCTGACAGTCACTCTCTGTGGGCCACTGGCAAGTTATTTTAAGGGGATTCAGTTCCTCTCTGGGCATCTCATCGGCAAAATGAGGATCAGATGAACTGCAAGGTTCCTTATGATCCTAAAAATTACAGAAGAACAGTTTGGGGTCAGGGTAAGGCCCTCAGACAGCATCATTTGCCCCTGACTACACTACTACTTAATTCCTCACTCCTCGAACCTGTGTTGATGATTCCCAATTTGAAAGCCCTCAGCTCCCTCAGTTTCAGGGACTGGATAATTTCAGTTAGCATCTCCCCATCCAAGCCTTAGTAAGTCCCTTCCCTTTTCAGAGATTAAGTCTGTCCTTCAAGACAATCACTGGACTCGGCCCTGAGGCTGCCCTTGTGATTCCTTCCCTGGGGGCCTTTCTATAATTAAGAAGGTAGCACGGACTGCTCTAAAGGTTCTGGCTGCCCCCGGCTCTGGCCTTGGCCTTCTTTGTCACTCTGATGGCATTTCCCATTCGGGCTAGGATTTTTCTGCTTCCTGGTTGCCTCCCAGACTATTTTTAGGGGTCCATGGAATATTTCCTGCCCGGCCCTGCCCTGCTTGGCTGGCCCAGCCCTTCCCACCTCCCTGCTTTGGACCATAGGGAGGGAGCTGAGCAGCAAAAAGGGCCAGGAGCAGCTACACCCATCTGAGCTTGTGACCTGGGATAGTGTGGAATAAGCAATGACAATCCATAAAGTCCTGCAGAGAGCAGACAAACAGTGTTTCCAGCAGGTGGCACTGAACTCCCTCCTTAGCAGGGTGGATAGATCATTTGCTAAAAAGCTGTTTACTGCTTTTCCCTTCAGTGCTATAATTTCTTAATTTCTTTCTTTCTTTTTCCCTTGTTGCACTATATTACACTGTACTATCATGCCTTTCTACACAGAATTAAATGAATTGGTCCTCAGTGACTAACTGGTTAGCTTTACTAAAACAGAAAATCTCACAACTTTTGTTCAATTCCCCCCCAAAAAAAGATGAAGATCATAATGGAAGGTCATAGGAACATTGATGTAGATATGAAAGGGACCTTAGGACCATCAAGTCCAATTCCTTCATTTTACAGATGGGGAAACTGAGGCTAGAACTCCTTAAGTGGCTTGCTTGAGTCAAGCAGCTGGTAGGTATCTGATACAGGATTTGAAGTCAAGTCCTCCTGGCTATAAGTTCAGCACCTTATCTAATACTGTGCATTAATAAGGAGTATTCCATTGGTTATTTAGAGGTGGGAATATCTTTAACCCTACCACTCAATCTTCCTTATTATTAATAAATGACTTTTCACTTATATATTAATATTTTAAAATGGTATTTTTAACTGAACCACAAAGAGGTTAAACAATTTACCTGTTATCACATGGGTGGGATTTGAACTCCACATTTGGGACATTGTCCTACTGTGCTATGCTGCTTCTTCTCTGGACAGTTCTGGTCTGCAAGGCATTAAATTATACAAGAGCACCTACTTAGCAACTATAAATGAGGATTGTTTTTGTTTGTCCTTTGTTATCAAAGAGAATCATGACATCAGCCATGACATAGATTTGAGGGAGGGCTGTGCAAAATCACCTGCCTGGACACTTTCCCCTCCAGAGTCATCTGGGTCAAGTGGCCAGAGATAGGACAACTGGAGATGGCCCTCATAGATAAGGGTAAATAAGTAAAAGATAATCTTAAGGAAATATGGAGTTAGGGAATGACCCAAGATGGAACTAATATCTGATTAAAAAACTGGCGTTTAGAGGGGAAAGAAACTAAAAAGGACCTGGTTTTAGCCCAAACCAGACTCTGTGTCCAAGGTTGGATTGATTTAGGTGGAGCTCAGGCATCTGGGGATGACTCCAAAGAGATAATGTCCACAGCAGCGAGTCATCCTCTGGTAAAAGATATGACCTCCTTTCTCTGCTCAGCCCCAATGTTCCTTACTGTTCCTCTTTCCCTGTACTCCTACAAGATCCCTCCTTGACATCAGATTTTCCCTTCCCAGAAATCAAAGCTAGGAAACCACAGCATTTCCTGAGAATTCTGTGTAAAGGGGCCTGTCCTAGAAACTTGGGAAGCTCCAGGCAGCCAGCAAGGACCCAACCCACACCAGAAGTAAAGGAGTTACAGCATCACTGTTATTTTCCAACATTTCAAAAGGCGATTTCATCAGGATTTCCCTGCAGACACCTTTATCGTGGACCGAGTCTCCACGAGCTTCTGTGGGGAGACTTTTGACCACAGAAACCCGTGGAGACTCAGTCTCCATAGAAGGTAACTAGGAGAGATGTAAGGGTGAAGGAACTTTGCCTTGGTGATGGTTGGGACAGCTGTGCTGTATGTGTGTGAGCCTAAGGTTTCACTATGGAGAAGGAAATGGCAAGCCACTTCAGTATCTTTACTAGGAAAACCCCAAGTTGGGTTATGAAGAGTTGGACATGGCTGCACAGCCCCTGTTTTATGAAACTAAATAAACTCATTTGTCATATAATTTAACATATTTAGCATGTATTAGATTACCTGTCATCTAGGGGTGGGGTGGGGGAAAGGAGGGGAAAAGCTTGGAACAAAAAAAAGTTTTTGCAAAGGTCAATGTAGAAAAATCACTCATATGTTCTGTAAATAAAAAGCTTTTAATAAATAAAAAAAACTAAATGAACTCAGCTAGGCTGAAATCAGAGAATAGATTTAGAATGCAAAGGAATCTTAGAGGTCTAGTTCTAATCCAATAGCCCCATTTTACAGATGAGAAAACACAAGCCCAGAAAAATAAGTGACTTGAGGCAGCAAGGCACTAAATCTGAAGTCAGGACAACCTGATTTCAGATCCTACTTCAAACATTTACTAGCTTTGTGATCCAGGCAGGGCAAGTCACTTAAGTTCCTCACTTAAATTCTTCAGTTTCCTCATCTGTAAAAATGGGGTTGATAGTAATATCTACCTCGGAGGATTATTGCAAAGATCAAATGAGATAGAATTTGTAAAGCAAAACTGAAAGCATCATCTAAATGCTAGCTGTTGTTATTTATGGCTAGTATCGTCTCATCACACAGGCAGTCCTGGATTTGAACCTGCAATCATAGGATTTTAGATCATGGTTTTAGATCTGGAAAGGAGTTTAGAAACAATAAAATCCAAAATTCATTTTCCAGATGCTCTGACTCCACATGAGCCACACTGACTTCTAGGATAGGTCAGCTTGGACTGGAAGCTTTTCCAGCTGCCTAGGGTTTGTGTTCCCCTAATTCAGCACTGACCTGTGTGGATTTGGATTAGTCATTTGCCTCATCTGTAAAATAAAGATGACTCTTAAGGTCCCTCCTTTGTCTAGATTTCCCCAAACTGGGGTGATTTAGAAGCAAATGTACATCCCCTCATTAGGACAGGTCCACCTCTTATTAGAATATTCCATTTTTCGTTAATTATTAACCAATTAGAATCAATTGCCACCCTCAGGAAGACCCACTCTTCTAAGGAAATACAAACTGTGAGCCCACAGCCACAATTTGTCTTTGGTCCAAGAGAGATGACCCAATAAATATGCTACCATTATTAATGAAGTTATTAATTACCTAAAATTAAGTCTCTTGAACTCTTTAAATATCACACATATCACAATGAGCCTTTAAGATTTCAATAGATAATTATTATCAATGAAATTGATGTTATTAATATTAATAGGTTTTTTAGCATTCTGTAACTCCTTCATATACATTGTTTCTTTTGATCTTCACAACAATTCTGTGAGAAAGAAAATAGAAAAGGGATTATTATTCCCGTTTTATAGATGTGGACATTTAGAAAAAATGAAGAAGATTCCCTCCTCTTTACCCCAAAGGGGAACTCTCAGGCAGAGATTGGAGAGAAATCAGTATAGATATGACACATCCCTTTCCAGTGACTGATACCCAATTTGATTTATACCCACCTTTCCAAATTTTGCAGATCAACTTTGCCTCCCCTCTAGTCAAACAACCAAGAATTCTTCCTTTCTCCAATATTTCCAGGTTCCAACCCTTTCTCCTACCTCCCTTCCACAAATTGTCCCAGCTTTTGCTCTTCCCCCAACCACATAATTTGATTCATAAGCCACTCCAGCCACCAGGTGACAGCACTGAAATGAGTCCAGAAATTTGAAATCTAATAACTGAGCCACCCTGCTTTATCTCTCTGGTACAGGGTCTCCCTTTGTGTATAATGAGTTAGTTGGACTTGCTGCCCTCCAGGGTCCCTTCCAGCTCTCAATCGATGCTCCAAAGCCTCTTTTAAACTCCTACATATAGACTTTTCTCTCTGACACATTTAACCAGTATGAGAAATGCATTCAATTCTCAAGCTTCCTAGACCAGAGTTTAGTTTATTTCAGTCCTGGCTCCTCCAAGGACACAGACTAGAGGAGGCAAATTCAGGTCTTGACTCCTATTCAAAATCCATTGCTTTAAGCTATTCTCTTAAAAACAGCCAAAATGCCCACAGTTCCATTAATATGGCAACAAAGTCTTGCACCGTGGTGTCCTGGAAAAAGCATTAGTCCAACAACTTAAAACTCCCCCAATTAAATACCAAAATAGAAATTTTTTAAATTAAAGAAGAAATTTAAAATAGAAAGCATATAATATATAAACCCAATGAATCTATGAAAGAACATTAGGAATCAGGATCAGAAGATTTGGTTTCAAGTTCAAACTCTGCCTCCAAATAACTATGTGATGGTGGACAAGTCATTTAATTTAGAGATAGCAAGTTAATACAGTGTATTGAGAATGCTAGGCCTGTTGTCAAGAAGACAAGTTCAAATCCAGCCTTAGACATTTACTAGCAGTGGGACTTTAGGCAAGTCACTTAACTAACTTCTCTTTGCCTCAGTTTCCTCATTTGTAAAATTGGGATAATAATATACCTGCCTCCCAAGGACGCTGTAAAGATCAAATGAGGTGTTTGTAAGGAGCTTAGCACAGTACCAAGCATATAATAAATGCTATGTAAATGTTAGTTATTATTATTATAACTCTATTACAATCTCTATTTCCTGTGATCATAAACTCAGAAGTAGAAAGACTTTCAGAAATAATCTATAAAATAACAGCATTAAAATAATACCTCCAAGGCCTCTGACAAACCTAAAACACCATTTCTATGACAGGTTTCATTCTACAGAGCACAGGGCTTTTGGTCCCCAGATGGAGCTTTGAGAAACAAAACTTAAACTGATTTCATAAGAGTAGGAGCCATGTCCCCCTCATATAGAGGCCAGCTGAAGGTAACAGGGCTTCAAAGACAATTGTGTTTAGCTGAACTGGGGATTTGGAAATAGCTTCCATGAGCCGTCCCCCAGTCTAGCTTTCCAAGCCTCAGAGATCAAGAGCCTTCCTAGGTGATAAAGTCACAGATTTAAAGCTTAAAAGGGATTTTAGAGTCCATTTAGTCCAACCCCCTCATTTTACAGATGAAAGAGATTAAGTGACATATCCAAGATCATATGGTTAGGAAGCAGCAAGACAGATTTATGCTGAAAGCTTTGACTCCAAACACAGCATCCTTGTAGCATGATACTTTCTTTGTCCCTGCTTGCCTCCTTCCAGCTTCTACTCCCATCCCTGTTCCTCCCGGAGCCCGATTCAGACTAGATCAGAGAAGTCTCTGCTGCACACTGGAAATAGAGCTCAGTACCTGCTTTGGGGAAAGCTTCTTCTCCAATGAGCCCTCCAGGATTTCCCCTTCAGGTTCTCCCCAAATCCCTTTTACTGCTTTGGAGTTTTTAGTCTTGTCAAAGTTTGCTTTCCTTTTCCCTCTCACTGATTTCCATCTTGTTATTATGGTTGTGGTTGTTATTCAGTCATTTCAGTCGTGTCCAGTTCTTCATGATTCCATTTGATATTTTCTCAGCAGACTCTAGAGGGATTAGCCATTTTCTTCTTCAGCCCATTTTACAGATGAAAAACTGAGGCAAATAGGATTAAATGATTTGCCCAGAGTCGCAGCTGTTAAGTGTTGAAGACTGGATTTGAACTCAGATCTTTTTCACTCAATGGCGCTCTACCCGTTGTACTATCTAGCTGCCCTTGCTTTCCATCTTTTCACTAGGATTTAATGATTTTTTATGTTGGAAATAATACTCTAAGTTCTCAATGACCATTCTTTTTTCTTTTGCATTTTGTATCATTGCCCAAAAAGTTCTATGATTTCTGCCTGGTCAGATCCTTAAGGATTATTCTTTCCACATTTTTCTGAGAATATCCTGCTTGTCATCTCTTAATACAGTAGTATTTCATCACAATCATATGCAACAACTTGTTCAGTCAGTCTCCAGTTGATGGGCATCCCCTCAATTTCCAATGCTTTGCTTTCAGAAAAGGCCTACTATAAATACTTTTGTGCATTATTTTCGGTTTTTATCTCTATGGGATACAGATCTAGTTGTGGTATTGCTTGGTCAAAGGGTGTGTGTATAGGTTTATAGTTGTTTGGGCATAGTTCCAAATTGCTTTACAGAATGGTTGAATCAGTATACAACTTCAACAAAAGTGCATTGGTGTCTCAATTTTTCCACTTCCCCTCCAACATTTGTCATTTTCCTTTTCTGTCATATTAGCCAATCTGATAGGTATGAGATGATAGCTCAGAGTTGTTTTAATTTGCATTTCTCTAATGAATAGTGATTTAGAGCATTTTCTCATATAACTACAAATAGTTTTGATTACTTCATCTAAAAATTTCCTGTTTATATCCTTTGGTCATTTGTCAATTTAGAAATGCCTTTTATTTCTAGAAATTTGATTTATTTCTCTGTATATTTGAGTTTACTAGAGAAGTTTACCAGAGAAATTTGCTGTAAAAATTTTCCCCATTTCTCTCTCTCTCTCTCTCTCTCTCTCTCTCTCTCTCTCTCTCTCTCTCTCTCTCTCTC
>JAJPUD010001299.1:195059-223515 GCA_023553655.1 Myrmecobius fasciatus | reverse complement strand
CTCTCTCTCTCTCTCTCTCTCTCTCTCTCTCTCTCTCTCTCTCTCTCGTTCTCTCTCTTTTTCTCTCTCTCCCTCTCTTCCTCCCTCTCTCCCTTTCTCCCTCTCTCTCTCTCTTTTTTTTCTCTTTCTCTTTCTCTCTCCCTCTCTTTGTCTTGCTCTCTCTTTTTCTCTCTCTCTCTCCCTCTCTTCCTCCTTCTCTCCCTCTTTCTCTCCCTCTCTTTCTCCCTCTCTCTCTCTTTCTCTCTCTCTTTTTCTCTCTCTCCCTCTCTTTGTCTCACTCTCTCTTTTCTCTCTCTTTCTCTTTCTCTCTCTCTTTCTCTCTCTCTCTCTTCTTCTTTTCTCTCTCTTTTTATCCTTTTTTCACCCTGTCCATTTCTCAAAAATGTTCTCTTCTGACTTTTACCTTCCCTAATCTGTGCTCCCTTCTATCAAGTCCCCTCCTTCTCTTATCCCCTTCCCCTCCTACTTTCCTGAACAGTAAGATATATTTCTATACCCAACTAAGTGTTTATATTATCTACTCTTTGAGTCAATTCTGATCTGAGTAATGTCCATATGTTCCCCCTATCTCTTCTATATTCCCCTCCATTGTAAAAGTTATTTTGTGTCTTTTACATCCCCCATTTTCTTTTCCTCTTTTTCCAGTGCATTTCTTCTTCATTCCTTAATTTAATTTTTAGATAGTCATCTCATCATATTCAAGCACATACATGCCTTCTGTCTATGTATGATCCCTAGAGATTATTAAGGATCTACAATATTCAAAGCCTTGTATAAAACTAAGCACTGAGAATCTAGAAATAGATCTGGTACAGAATATGGTTTCATGAAATTTATATTTTAATGGGGGACAGAAGGAGAAGTATTAAGAACTCACTAACAGGTTTGAATCCTCTCAGATTTGGAAGTAGATAGGGGTCAGGGCTGACCAGACCTGGGGTTGGGGCAAGGGAAATGATGATAATATAACTTCCAAGGCCAAATTCAAAACCCAAATGCCTGAAACGGCCAGCCTGATCCTTTGGAGGTCAATAATCTCCTCAATGATACATTATTAAAACATTGCTTGGATGACTTAACTCTCTACTCTGAGAAGTCCAAGAGGGACTATGTGGCGAAGACTACCTTGCCTCTACCATTTTCTTCCTCATCACCAGTCCATGCCTGGACTTCCCTTCCTGGAAAATTCAATACTTGGAGGATACCCCTTAGTAACAGCATGGTTTTTATATATCTCCTAGAGGTAGCACAAATCCATCCTCTAGATATTTTACTATAGTAGCCATATTTCCCTAACCCCCAATTAAGAGTATATGGCCTGACAAAGGATATTATCTTTGAAAAGTTCCAATGATAAGTGTGGTTAACCTACACATTATATGTACAATATATATAAGGCCCTGGTAATACTTGTATACAGTAGCTTAAACTGTGCAAGATGCTTTACATACATTATCTCACTTGAGATTTAAAATGTGATATTGATATAACAGGTATCCTTATCTCCATTTTAAGGATGAAAAAAAATGAGATTCAGACTCACTCACCCAGCTCTACATGACTTAGGTATACTTCTAAACATTAGGAGTAAATAGAGCTAGTAAAATCAGAGGTAAATGTAGCTAGTAATTATTAAAGGTAGTATGGGAACCCAGGTCTTCTTAACTTCAGGATCCTATGTTAACTAACCATGCTGGCTCTTTGGTGCTGACTGAGGGGAGTGCAAACACATAATTGGGTCATTTCTACCTCATCTGCATCATAATTGTGTCTAATTATGAATCCTCACAGTTCTCTTCAGGAGAGTTCAGCAATAGTTGGAGACTGAGGAAGACAAATTGACCTGCTGAATCACTACAAAATGGAAAGAGCACTGAATTTGTCATCAAAAGGGCAGCTACCAGACATGTCACATGCATTTTAAATTATTTTTTGATTGACTGAAATAATGTAGTCTCTGCTACTTACCTACTGGTTGACCTTGGGGGAACCATTCTCAGTCCCGGTTTTCTAAGGTCAAATGAGGGAGCTGATCTAGATTATTTTTAATTCTAAACCTCAGGACCCTCTATGTGTCCCAGGGCCTGAAATTCACAAAATAGGATGCTGCTTCTCCCTCCAAGAAATATAACTTTACAGCCAAATTCTTGATTAATAGAAAGTCTTAAAATGAGCAATACTCTTGTAAAGTTCTCTGACACCTGCTCTCCAGTTTCCAGAGATTCCAAGCCATTGGGGATTTCCAAACCATTGCTGACCCTCCTTCCCTCTGTCCTCTAGTGAAATGGACCTTTTCCTTCCTGCCTCTCCCACTAGAGATGCACTAGGGCTTTAGAAAATCTCCACCTGATGGCTAGTGATTCTCCTAATCCAATCTTTCCCAAGCTCCAATTCTCCTCCTCTTCCCAAGTGGGAGTGTTAGGCCAGATTGTGTTTTTAATCTTGTTCTAATTATTCCTTTTGGGAACTTGTTTCTTTCTCCCTCAGGACTGACTGTCCTAGGAAACCTCTCCATCTTGGTACTGAAAGCACCCGGGCTGCCTCATGAGGGTTGGTCAGCATCACTCCCAGAGACAGTTCAATCAGATTTGCCTTAGTTGGGTGGGGGTCAGGGATAAGAAATTCCTGGATCCAGGGTCAGAGGGCTTAGGGTTATCTTGGGCTGATTGCACTTAAAAGTAGTTGGGTCACTTCAAAGGAACTCTTAAGACAAGTTGGGAGGAAAGAGTAAAGAGGGGGAGGTGTGTGATAAACAGGGCAGTTCCCTAGCTGACCCTAAAGCTATTAGAAGCAGCAAGGAAAGAGCAGCCCACCTCCCAGCCCCAGCCTTACTGGGCTTGCACAGGCTCCTTCTTAAGTCCAAAACAGGGTCTTTAGGATATTATCCCGACTGGGAAATCAACTATTTTCAAAGCAATTTATGACCCCTATCTCATAAGAGAATGGTTATCTTTTGTGATGAGGAGGGAAACTGAAGCAAGTCAAAATGAGAGCATTTCCCAAAATAATAGCTTGAGGAGAGCTCTGGCCCTCAGCCCTCCCATATTTCTGTGAAGAACTTCATTCCACATTATTGATCCACTCTGGTCTATGGAGGGGAGGATACTCACCTCTCCTTCTTGGCTGACAATATATGGGACCTGGCTGATGGAAGGTGAGCCAGTTCTCTCCAATCAACCAACAGAATGCCAGTTCTTCATGATTAAGCCTCCACCATTCTGAGTGAGGGGAAGCTTCCTAATTAATGAGGAACTGGAGGAGGTCCAGTAATACAAAAATTCTGTCTCTAAATGAGACAGCATCAAGAAGACAGTTCTTGGAACTCTTTCTGCAGAGCTTGGATGGCTTGAGTTAAATCCTCACCACTCCCTCACCCAAGTCCCTTTACTTACTCCCATGCACTCACCTCTCTCCCCTGAGGCAATTTATGGAAAAAAACTAGGAGAAAGAGGCTTTTCTCTCCTTCTCTTAGGTCTAACATTCAAGGACTCAACATTTAGCTCTCAGAATTGAGAAGCAGAAGGGACCTCTGAGATCATCTGGCCCAACTCCTTTATTTAACAAATCAAAGACTCAGGGATTTAGTGCTGGGAGGGAGCTCTGACCCATTGAGGAAGGAGGTTAAGTGCTCTGCTCAGGGTTATATGGGAATTAAGTACCAAAACTTGGATCCAAACACAGCTTTTCAAACACAGCTCAATTCAATGCTATTTCCATTACACAGATGGGTCCTAACCTTTTTAAGTATAAAGACCCCTTTTAACTTCAAAAAAAAATTATTTTCTCAGACCCCTACAATTAGAATAGCTGTACTATGTTGATTATAAAAACTGATTATGGCAAAAAGCTGCTATGAATTCAGCTTGTCGTTTATTAATTAAAATAGCATCTGCACACATTTGAAAAATGGTAACACATTTTTGAGAGACAATTTGCCCAAGCTGCAGAAGACCCCTTAAAGTAACTCTAAAGACCCCCTAGGAGTGCTCCACCAAATGGAGTTCACAGAATCATCACAGAGGTTATATAGTCTATCCAACCCCTGATGGTACATGTAAAGAGGGGGTCCAGAGATGTTAAGTTTTTCCTTCCTCTCCAAGTTTGCCTTGTACTTGCTTTACATGTATGTTTTGTGTACCTACGTGTATGTACTGTCTGTTTCTTCTATTGTTCTTTGAGAAAGAAGCAAAAATAAAATCCTTTGCTACAAACATGTATAGTCAAACAAAACAAATTCCCGTGTTGAGCACAGCAAAATAGACACAAACATGTGTGTACATACATGCACACATGTGCATAAATACATGTGTGTTGATCTGCACTCCATCATTTTTCTATCAAGAGGTAAATAGCATGTTTTATCATGAATCTCCTGGAATCATAATTGTGATGAGACTTCCTAAGACTTTCAAAATTGATCATCTTTTGTGTGCTTACATTGTGTTTCCTTTATCTGATATATCGTTTGTGTAGATAAGATTTTTCTTGCACAACAATGATAAGTTTGGAAATATGTATACATATATTCGATTTGCCAATATTTTAACATAATTAACATGTAGTGGATATCCTGCCATCTAGGGGAGGGGTGGGGAGTTGGGGGGAAAAATTTGTAACGGAAAGCTATGTAAGGGTTATTGTTGAAGAATTACCCACACATATGTTATGCAAATAAAATAAAATTTTAAAAAATTGATCATCTTTATAATATAGTTTATACCTAAACATATATATTGCTTCCATTGTTAGAATAAAAACTCCAGAAAGATAAGAGACTGTTTCATTTTTGTATTTCCAGCATCAAGCATAATGCTAGGCACATAGTGGGTACTTAAAAATGCTTGATTGATGGCCCAAGATTATACCGGGAATAAATAATAAAGATTAGATGCCTCCTCTTGGATTCCAGGATAGGTTGCATGTTGAGAGAATAATGAGAATTTATATTGTTAAAGGCATTTCCATTTGCAAAGTGCTCCTTAGAAATTGGATCTTCATGGATTTACAATGAATCCTACCAAACATTTCAGAAACAATTAGTCCCAATATTATAGAAACTGTTTGGAAAAAATAGGAGTCCTGCTTAATTCCTTTTATTACACAAATTGTTTTGATACTTAAAACAAGGGGAGCAAAAACAAGAAAGAAAACTATAACACAACTTTCCTAGTGAGTATTAATGTAAAAATTTTAAATAAAATATTAGCAAGGAGATTACAGCAATATATCACCAACAGCATATACTCTGACTAGGTAAGATTTATATCAGAAGTATATATATATATTAAAAACACACACATATATATATATGTATGTATAATCAATATGAGGAAAACCATAACTGACCATGTCAATAGCAACAACCTCAAAAATCACAAAGTATATCAATAGATATAGAAAAAGTTTTAGACAAAATACAGCAGCTATTCCTCCACTACACAGTGGAGAAACAAATGGAGCCTTTCTTAAAATGATAAGAAGTATTTTTCTAAAACCAAAAGCAAGCATTGCCTATACTTACAAGCATTGCTTTGCTTATAAGGATAAGTAAGAAAACTTCCCAACAAGATCAGGGTGAAGCAAGAATGTCCATTATTGTCATTAATATGGATTTAGTGATGCTATCTATAGCAATAAAACAAGAAATAGAAATGGAAAGAATAAAAATGGTAATGAGAAAAGAGAACTATCACTCTTTGCAGATGATATAATGGTATGCTTAGAGAACCTCAGAGAATCAACTAAAAAATTAATTGAAATAATAATAAGCTTACATAAATCATCAGCATTTCTATATGTAACCAACAAAACCTAGCAGGAAGAGTTGAAAAGAGAAGTTTCTTTTAAAATAATTGCAAATAATATAGAATATTTGGGAGTCTACCTACTAAGACAAACCCAGGGAATATATGAACATAATTAAAAAATACTTTCATATAAATAAAGACATAGATTAAAAATTGGAGAACTATTCATTGCTCATGGGTAGATCAAGCCAATACAGTAAAAATGACAATTCTATTTAAATTAATTTACTTATTCATTACCACATTAATCAAAATACCAAAGAATTATTTTATAGAGTTAGAAAAAAATAGTAAAATTTATCTGGAAGAAGAAAAGGTCAAGAATATCAAAAGAATAAAAAAAAATGTGAAGGAAGGTGGCCTAGCTGTACCAGATCTCAAACTATATTATAAAGAATACTCACCAAAACAAGTATTGGCAAATAAATAGAATGGGGGATCAGTGGAATACATTAGGTATACAATACATGGTAGTAAATGATAGTAGTAATCTAGTGTTTGATAAATCCAAAATCCAAGTTTCAGGGGCAAGAACTCACTATTTAACAAAAATTGCTGGAAAAACCAGAGAACAGTTTGACAGAAATATTTTGCATGATTTTACATGTATAATTGATATAATATTGCTCACTTATTCAATAGGGAGGGAGGGATTGGAGGGAGGGAGAGAATTTTGAACTCATTTTGTTTTTTTTTAAATGAATGTTATGCTGGAAAGAGGCAATTTTCCTCTAAAAGTCTTACCTTTTCATGAAGAGAACAATTATGGGCAAAGCCTGAAACGGGTTGGAGCAGCATGCACCAATGAGGAGTAAGGGGGACAGACCTAGAGAAGCAAATTTTTAATTTAAATATAGTAAGAGATTAACAAAGTAAAATTAAGGAGTCCTGATTTGAACAGAGAGTAACAAAGGAACATGTGATCCCAGAAAATGAGAATAGAATGTTTCAAGCAAATAAAGATTTTTTAATGCTAAAAATCATAAATAATAAATTTGTTTTTAGGGAAATAAATATTTTTAAACACACACACACACACACACACACACACACACGAATTAACAAAAAAAAGAAATTGGATTTTTAAAGACTCCTAAGAGATTGGTAGATCAATTATCCCCATTATTCTGATGAGACAACTGAGATGAGGCTGAGTGATTTACCTAGGGTCACACAGCAAGTTAAGTATCAGAGCCAGGACTAGAACACTGAGCTACTGTCTCCAAATACCATGCTGTTGCTGCTCTACCACACTTCCTCTCATATAAAGGAAAGGGACATGGTCCCTGCACAAAGGAAGTTGGGGAGGAGAGGAGGAGGTGGATTTCAGGAGCATGGTCAGAGATGAGCAAGAGAAGCAGGGCCAGCATCCTCTTCCCAGGCTGAGCTCACATCTGGCCAGTCACAGCACTGCCTTTCATCGGCATCCAAAATATTTATGGCGTAGCTTGAGTTCTCTCCAAAAATACAATTTGCTAACATCTGCACTGAGAGGAAGCTGCTCTCCAACACAAGGTGTTGGCCTGGGCTGTGTGTCCTGGGTAATATAACTGTCCCCTGGGGCTACCTGAAACAGATGGCTCTGGTCATTTCCTGGCTGTGCTACCTGAAGCAGGCTGTAGTCCAGCCTCACCTTCTAGTCTCATTTCACTCAATTACCTTTCAGGCATTAGTCTTTCTGGCTAATATGAATTATGATCCATTCATCATTTCTCCATTATCCCACCACATTTGTGCAGGTTATCTGTCCCCAAGCCTGAAAGAGATTCTTCCCACAACTCTACCTGTTGAAAAACTTCTCTCCCTTCAAGAACCAGTCTCCCCCTGAAGCCTTCCTTGGTCTCCCCCAACTAGAAATGGTCCTATGCACTTCCATCTCTCAGCCTTTGGGGTTTGACTTCTATGTACCTATGAATTTATGAATGAATCCATCTTCCTGTCTCCATGGGAAAATGGAAGCACTGTGTTCAAGTCCTGTCTGACATAAGACATGTCATATGATCCTTGGAAAAAAAAACTCTCTAAGGTGCAGCTGTTCAATTTGTTTCAATCATATCTGACTCTTCATGATCCTATTTTGGGTTTTGTTGGCAGAGATATTGGAAGAGTTTACCATTTCCTTCTCCAGTTGACAGATGAGGAAACTGAGGCAAGCAGGATTAAGTGACTTGATCAGTGTCACACAACTAGTCAGTATCTGAGGCTACATTTGAACTCAGGCCTTTTAAGGCTGGGACTTTATCTACTGTGCCATCTTACTGCTTATTAAGGTGCAGAACAATGCAAATCTGTCCTCATCAAAGGTCTTCCAGATCATTGAAATATTTCAATCAAAATATTTCAATCAAAAAATAACATAAATAGCACTTTAGTATTCAACATTATCTCATATGTTCTTCCTAACAACACTGAGCCAAGTATCATTATTATCTTCATTTGACAGATGGGAAACTGAGGCTGAAAGTTAAATGATTTGCCCAGGATTTCATAAGTTGGAAGTATCTAAAGAATTGGAACTCAGCTCTTCCAGATTCAAAGTCCAATTTTTAACTTGTAATCCAGTTATTTGTATCTATTTTTCATCCCTTTATTACACCATAAGTCCTTTGAGGGTAGGGAAGATAATGTTTTTCATGAATCAAAAAATATTTTAAGTGTCTTTCATTATGCTCCAGGACACCATCAAATAACAAACTAAAATGTTCTTGCCTTCAAAGAGCTTACATTCTACTAAATCATATTAGCATCTCTGACTCCTAATCCCATATATAACAAAGTGTCTCAAAGTGAATTATATTGAATTTTGGGCTGGGGTGATGCTTTATTCTGGGAGGCAAAGGCAGAAATTAAGAATTCCTTCTTTCCCATAGTCAGCAGCATGATTTGAATCTTGTCTTTATTTCTTACTAAATACAGCCTCTGAGACCCAGTTTTTTCATCTAACCATGCTTCCCACTGCATCCAACCAACCACCTTAGTTATCTTGTCACCTGACTTTCCAGGCAGCCAGGCAGTCAATTAACAGTTATCAAGTACCATGTACTATGTACTACGTACCAGGTACTATGTCAAGCTATGGGGGTAAAAAGTAAAGCAAAAGTCAGTCTTTGCAACCGATGAGCTCACAATCTGAGGCAGACAGAAGGAAAACAACTATGCACAAACAAGACATATGCAAGAAAAATTGGGAGAAGGGAGATAATCTCAAGGGAGGCATTAAGATTGAGGAAGACGGGGAAACCCTTCTTGGAGAAGGTGGGATTTTGGATAAGACCTGAAGGAAGCTAAGAGGGAGAGATGAATTCAGAAGTTATGTTACCTCCCACAGCCCCATCCCCTTTCTATCTCTGATCAACTCAGTACTACCACAGACCTGTTAAGAGAAGACAAAGTGATTGCCCTATCAGTTCACCATCCCTAGAGCTCCATAAACACTTATATCTCAAGCTACTCATCTATATTCAGTGTGTTCCAAAAGTCTCAGTGCCATCTTAAACTATTAAATCTAGGACTCCTGGGATATCCTTTACCTGCTATCTCTCCCAGTTGAGCTTCTTAATGGCAGGTATTGTCCTAATTTATCATTCATGACTCCAGTGCTTAACACAGTGTTTAGCACAGAATAAACATTTAATAAAAATTTTTTTCTTTCATTCATTTATTTATCCATCCATTTATAAAACACATAACAATAGTCACCTTAACTACATCCCAAAGTTGTTGTAAGGAAAATACTTTGTAACCCCAAAAGCAATATAGAGGCAAGAGCTGTCATCATCAGTAATACTTGGGCACAGTCCCACTGGCCATGCAGAGTAAAGTGGATGTTAGGCCAGTGGCCAAGGAAGCCACCAACAAAAAGTAAGGTGCCATAT
Organism: Myrmecobius fasciatus; assembly: GCA_023553655.1. NCBI lineage: Eukaryota > Metazoa > Chordata > Mammalia > Dasyuromorphia > Myrmecobiidae > Myrmecobius > Myrmecobius fasciatus. The sequence continues at coordinate 213,833 of JAJPUD010001299.1, read as the reverse complement.
ACACTAAAACATTTAGAGCAGCGTTTTTTGTTGTAGTAAGGAATGGGAAACAAAGGATCTACCCAGAGAATAGAAAATAACTGAACAAATCATGGTACATTAATGTAATGAAATATTACTGTACTGTAAGGAACAATGAATACAATGAATCCTAAGAAACATGCAAAGACTCAGAAGAACTGATGCAAAGTGAAATTAAGTACAGCCAGGAAAATTATAAAATACTGACTCAGCATTGTAAACTGAAAGATCCACCACCACAAAAGAGTCGGAAAGAAAGGTTAGGAAATTATAAGGAGCAAATTTGGCCCGCTCAAAAGAAATATGGAAAGACATCTCAACCCTTGCCTTTATAGAGATTGGGAGACTGTTCCACAGGTTCAAAACACAGCAGATAAAATCAAGATTTTCAATCTATTCAGTGGTCTTGCTGAATTTTTGATATCTAGAATGGTCTTGCTGAATTTGTTATTTTTTTCATCTTTTTTTAAAAAACAAAATTGTTAAAAGGGATAGCTCTCTGAGATGGAAGGTGGAAAAATACAGAAAAAATCTAAGTGATTTAAAATCAAAAGATATCAATAAAAAATCTACTTTAAAATAAAGTAAAAAGGGAATTATCGCAAGTCTTTGGAGGCACCAGGGAAGAATTTTTGATTAAAATAGCAATGGGTATTATGAGGGGAAAAACTATCTTTCTCTTAAGTTAAGAAAACTTTAACTATGATTACATAACACCAATCAACTAGTTTGGAGTTTTTGTTCCTGCCATTCTATCATATGATAAGCTCTTTTAAGACGTTTTTCATCATTATAGTATAGAGAATAATCAAAGAGATCTCAAAACCTAAAGTTAAAGACCTAAGTCCCATCTTTGACACATTACTGACTGTATGACTTTGGGCAAGTGATTTATCTCTCATTTCTCTAGACAATTGTCTAATACAATGAACGAGTTGCAGATAAGATACTGATCCTATAGAGGAAATTCCTTCTATAGATCCTATAGAGATCCTATATAGATACTGATTCCTATAGAGGAAATTCCTTCTCCTAGAAGTACTCTACACTAATGAAATCACAAGTCCCAACTCCTATGTCTCTCTTATTCCCAATAGCTATCACTGTGCCTTGCATATAGGAAATGCTTTATAATGTTCATTTAATTGAACTGAATTCCATCTTTCCTAGAACAGATCCTCTTCTGATTGCTTATTTATTCTCTCATTTAACAAATATTTATTGAGCATCTATTATATGCAAGATTTGTGAGATGGATGATTTAGTTCTTGTACATTTAAGTATCATATAATTATTTATATATATAGCACATATAATTAATACTTAAATTAATACTTCTCTTTGAAATGTAATCTATAGAACCATAGATTTAGAATTAAAAGGAACTTGAGAGGTCAGATCTTCCAACTTACTTCTTTTACAGGTGAGGAAACTGGGAAAAAGACAAGTTAAGTGATTTACCCAATGTAAGTAGTAAGAGATGTAGTCAAGATCTGACCCAAGATTTTAAGACTACTGTTTCCATTGCCTGACTTTTTTGGTAAATATTTTAACCCACCACTACCTACTCTTCCATGTGAGAGAATTTAGACTTGTTCTGCTTGGTCTCAGAATGCACAATGAAGAGTAATAGATATGATGTGGTATAGCTCCTAGGGGGATGAAGCAATAACCCGAAAGCCGCCCAGCCTTGGGAGTGCCACAAACAATGTTGGCTGTCAGATAACAATCTGTTAGTCAGTAATAACCAGATTTCTGAGACAATCCATGGAATTCAATAATGGGGTGCAACTCCACCTCTAAGCCCTAGAATTCAATACTCCTCCACTCCACGGATTCTACCTCTAAGCCATAAAATTAGCATATCAATGACTTGAGAACCTGATCTTTCTTTTTCCTATAAAATTAACTTCTTGCTCCTGGTTCTTTGCTAAAATTCTTTTTGAACTTAGCCCATTGTTAGCAAGATAATAAATCTTTTCCCCTTAACTTGGAGACAACTGAGTCTGAATTCTTTCACCATACCCACGACACCGACATGGAGAGCCTAACATTGTTGGAGAGTCTTCTATTTCAACAGATAGAAGTCAAAAGGTGGAAAATTTGATGTCAGGTAAAACTCCCTAATAATTAGAACTGTCCAAAAGGAGAATGGTTTATTAAAGTAGTGAGTTGTCCACTTCAAGTATAAGCTGTATAACCACTTGTTGAACTCTTTTCATATATGGAGACAAGTACATGACCTTCCATCTCTAAATTCACAGAGATTCTTATCTTGCCGAAGTTGTGGTGGAAAAGAGCTATCCAAGGTATTAAAGGCATTCTTTTAAGTCAGGCAACCCTGAGCCTACCATATCCCATCTGTTATCTCTCCCTCTTATTTAACAACCCTAGTCAAGTCAAGTCAAATAGCATTGACTAGGAATCTACCAGATTTTTTACTAAATACTAGTGATACTGAGAAGGGCAAAAGTAATCCTAACCCTGAAGAATTTTACATTCTAAGAGGGAAGATAGCATGTAAAGGAAAAGGTGCATACAAGGGGTAGATAGAAGGTCATCTCACAGGGGAAAACATTGACAATCATACATAAGGACTCATTGATGGTTTAGCTAATCTAAATTGACCAAAAGGCTCCTTATCTCGGCTCCTCATACCACGCTGTATGTGATGATGTGAAGAATAGACTTCATTTAAGCTTCACAATAATTCTGTGAGGGATAAGTATTATAGTTGTAATCATCTTTTTATTGTTAAATCTCAGAAAACTCAAGTGACTTGTCAAGCAACCAAGAGCTTTAAATGGACTTTTTAAAGTCCATTCCCTAATGGACTTTTCCACACTGACTCTGTGTAAGAGCAGTCTCAAGACCCATGAAATTCCTTTGTTGCCTTTACACAAGCATATAACCATCAAAGTCCTTAATGGGATCATACCTAAAAAATGGGTAGTTTACACCAACACACACACACTCTCTGGCTCCTCCCAAAAGAAATACTCAAATCCTACATACATATATACATACATACATACATTTCCCCTATCTCTGAAATCCCTCCTTAAGCTTTTTCTTACAAAATCCAGTGAATTGGGGAAAGGCAGAAGTATTGGAAGAAAAAAGATTCTTTCTAGCATACCTCAACATTTTAAACAAAAAGCTGCTTTTTGTATACCTAAGCTGAAAGACTTTGCTTGTCTAATTAATTGCTGATGGCTTTAGGGCCCAGGATCCAGGGAGGCCACTGACTTCAGCTGAACAATAGATGAAAGCACTCTGGTCTCCCACCTGGAGGCAAAGAGTGAAGGAGAAAGCAGGTAATTGGGGAACTGGGTTAGGAGCTATGGGATAAGGAGAGATTCTTTGCTGAAATTTAAAGAGAATTTAAGCCTGAGGTGCCATTGTAGGGTTTTGTAAAATGGAATCTCCAGCCATCCTCCCTCTGCCCCCCACCTAAGTCTAATGTTCAGTGTTTGAGGGGGGAAAAAAAGAAAGAAAAAGATTCGAATTCACTGCTGAGAACTGGGATATTCAGAAAATGTCACTAAGGTGGGAAAGGCTGGGGCAGGCCCCTGTATAAAGTTCAACCAGTATGAAGTGGAGAAGCAGGCTGAATTGAGAAGAATACAAATTTTTTTTCCTTTAAAATAATATATGTTTTATTAGAAAGTAACACTAAATACCAATATGAAGAGTTATACTAACTTTTAACATTTAAATGAATTAATTTCAGTGTATTTAAAATTCTAACTTTTTTACTCCATCTCTCAAAGTATCCATCAATATTCCCTGCCCATTTATTCTCATTCATTTTCTTTACAAGATCAGAGATGCAGAGGATGCCTGGTTTCCTTCAAAACTCAGCTAAATGGGGCAGCTAGTCGGCCCTGAAGTCAGGAGGACCTGAGTTCAAATCCAGCCTCAGACACTTAATACTTCCTAGCTATGTGACCCTGGAAAAGTTATTTAATCCCAATTGCCTCAGAAAAAAAAATCTCAGTTAAGTATTGCCTTCTACAGAAAGCTTCCCCCTATTCAAGAGCCTTCCCCCAAAAATTACCTTGCATTTATTTTGTATATAATGTATATGTAGAGACGTAGACAGGTGTATGTATACATATGTTCACATGTATATATAGAAATAGGAAGATATCTGTCTAATGGGTATAAATGACAGTTGCTTGAGAACAGAGGCTATTTCATAGTTTTTGCTCTAGAGCTAATCTCAGTGCCTATGGGGATAAAATAAAAATATGTAAAGTTCTTTGAAAAGCTTAAAGCTCTACATAAACATTAATTATTGTTGTTGTTGTCACCAACAAATGCTTGTTGATAGGTCAATATAAATGTTAGACTTTTCAAAGGGAAAAAAGGGGGGAATTTTTCCCTTCAGGTCTTTTTTCTGTTTATTTCTTGAACAAACCATGTTCTCTAAAATATTTTTATACTAACAGATCAGATGATATTAATAAAATGTCCTTATTTTAATGTAAAATATTTATTTGTCCTTAAAATATTTGAGAAGCAGGGTAGTATCATGATAGAAAATGTGTGGGACTTGGAGTCAGGAGATACCTGGGTTAGAACTCTTGATTCTGACATTTAAATAATTTATGTATGCCTCAGTTTCCCTATCTGTAGAACTGAATTGCTATTTATACATGTGGTATCTGCCTTACAAAGTTGTCCTGAGGAGTTAATGTATGTAAAACTATATATAAATGTCAGGCATTATTATGAGTTCTCAAAACTATGTAGTAGGGATACCATATACCCAAATAAGTACCAAATGAATATATGATCTAGATATTAAAGAGTTACAGATTAGAGGAAGAATTTATCTTTTGTGTCTATGGCTAAAGGAAAAGTTCATGATTAAACAAATAATAGAGAAGATCACAAAAAATGGAAAATTTTGATTCTATAAAATAAAAAGTATATAGGAAAAATTCATGATTAAACAAATAATAAGGAAGATTACAAAAAATGGAAATTTTGATCCTATAAAATAAAGAGCATAAAAGGGTTGTGCACAAATGTAACATAACAAATTTAAAAGATAGCAAATAACTGGGGGCAAAAAATCTTCTGAGACAAATATCTGAATAAAGTTTCATTTCTAAAATACATAAGGAACTGATTCAAATTTATAAGACTAAGAACCATTTCTCAATATTTAAATGGTCTTGGGATATTAACAGATTTCCAAGAAAAAAATCCATGCTACCAATCATGTGAAAAAATTTCTCAAAGTCACTAATAATTAAAGAACTGCATAGTAAAGTAACTTTGAGGTTCTATCTCACACCTCTTGGGCTGGCAAAGATTGTTAAAAAAGAAAATTGACAAATGTTGGTGGAATTGTGGGAAAACAGGTATCAATCCACCAGAATACTGTTGGTGAAGTTGTGAATTGTTCAACCATTTTGGAAAGCAATTCCAAACTATGTTCAGAAAATCACAAAATTAGAAAATACCTTTTGGCCCAGCTATACAAATACTTGGCTTATACTTTCAAAGAAATCAAAGAAAGAGGAAAAGGACAGAAATATACAGAAATATTTGTAAATGTTCTTTTTGTGGGAGCCAAAAATTGAAAACAAAGGTGGTGAACTCTTTGAAGAATAGATAAACAAATTGTGCCATATGAATTTAATAGAATGTTATTGTGCTATAAGAAATGATGAAATGAACAACTTTAGAGGAAAGTGGGGAAATCTCTATGAATTGATACACAGGGAAGTAAGTCTAGAAAAATGATTTAGAAAAAGATAACATTACAAAGGAAAATAATTTTAAAAGACTTTAGAATTCTAAGCAACTCAATGATAAACTAAGAGTCAATAAGATAAAGATGAATAGGATGCAAAACCTGGAAACACACAAATTGGTGCAAAGTGAAATGAACAGAACCAAAAGAATGAATAGTAAGCACAATTAACACCAATACTGTACAATGATGAAGTGTGAATGACTTACATATTTTCAGCAATAAAATGATCTAAGACAATTCTGAAAGACTTATGATGAAAAATATATATATCTCCAGAGAAAAAATTGATGAAGTCTAAATGTAACTCAAAAAATAATTATTTTTCCTGTGTGGGTTTTTTGGGCGGGAAGTGTCTTTTCTTTTGCAACATCGGTAATATGGAAATGTTTTGCTGAATGCACTTATATAAACTATATCTAATTACTTGCTGTCTTAGAAGGAGAGGCAGGAAAGAAGAAAAGAGAATTTGTAACTCAAGACAGTTTTAAATGAAAAGTAAAAATTGTTTTTACATGTAATTTGAAAAAATACATGTAATTTGAAAAAAATAAAACATTTCAAAAAAATGAAGCTGAGATACTCCACTCATCTCCTGAAAGAGAGATAATGAATTTAGAATGTGGAAAGAAATGTATATTTTTAATATAAATCATGTGGGAATTTGTTTTGCTAAAGATGTAGTTAAGTATTAAAAAAAAGATGTAGCTAAGAAAGAAGACTTTTATTTTTTTCAAGTTTGGTTGGTTTTAGTTTTTTTTTTTAATTTGTTCAATGAGGAGCAAATAGTAAAAAGTACGGATTAATTATTTTTAATACTTATTCATTGAAAAAGTAAAAAATAATTAACTATTTTAAAAGAAAAAAGGCATTATCAGTATTCATTGAAGTCAAGTAGTACAACATAACGCACTAATGTCAAATAAAGCACTGATTTTTATGCATAAGCAGAAGTGAAGAATTCAGTCCCTTCTTTGCCTATAGGCTCCCTCTCTTACTGAATTTCAATCTGTGACCTGACAGCAAGGTTTTTCAGTGGAAAGAGCATTACACCTGAAACCAGGGAGATCTGATTTCAAATCCAGTCTAAGACTTATTAGTTGTGAGACCCTGGGCACATCATTTAATCTCTGTCTGCCTCATCTATAAAACTGGAACAATAATAGCACTTACCTTGCAGGGTTGTTCTGAGCATCAAATGAAATATTTGTAAAGTGCTTTGTAAACCTTAAAGTGCTTGTTATTATATTGCTGTCCTCTGAAATATGTCTCAAAAGAATGAAAATACAAAGAACCTGTTCGTAATCTCTATCTGTTCCTTTAAATTTTGGGAACAAGGAGTTTATTACACTTATGGCTCAAAAAGCTCTGGATGGAGAGGACTAAGAACAATGCCAAAGATTTTATAAAGGTCATAGTTTAGAGAAAGTTTCTTTTGACCCATATAACCCATTAATTTGAGCATTCCTCCTTTTCATTCTCAACTTAATCCAATAATGAGCACTTTATCTATTTGACACTGAGGGGTGCAGTAAACATAGAAAATACAATCAGATCTTAGATCTTAAGGCTTCCTGTAGTCACTTGTATCAACCTACCTGCATCCAGGTAGAATATCTCTGTCCCTATATGATACGTGATCAATAAATGAAAATAAAGACTATTATAACTATGTGACCGCTAGCAACTTTCTATTTGCTTTATTATAACAGCCATGGTTTGTTGGGTTTTTTTCCTTTCAAGTTATTTTTTGAGGGATGGAGAGGTTGGTTTTTTTTTTGCCTACTCACAAACCATTCCAAACTAAGATTTGTCAGAATTCCCTAAAGGTCAACAGCTTGAAGTTCCATTTGCAGCAAAAAATTGAAAAACATGGAAAACAAATTCAATTACTCCATTTGTAATTATTGCCTAAATCAATTATAATTTAAAATGTGCCTACCAAACACAATCCTTTTATAAGCAAGGAGATAAAAGACACATTTTCATGTTTCAAGCTAATAAAGTGAATTTAGAGGCACAAACTAAAAGCAATTCTCATTTATGAAGCCCAGAGGGTACAAGTATTTTTATCCTCATTTTACTGATGAAGAAAAAAACAAACTTCCTCTCTACAGGGCCTACAGGATTATACTAGCCCTACCCCTTCTCTCTTGTACCATCCTTCAACTAATGAGAACAGAATACCCTCAAACCTATACTCAATGCTTTAAAATTTATAGTAAGTCACCATTTCTCAGTATATCACAGATGACTTACTAGTCAAAGAATTTCAGAACTAAGCCATCCTAAGTTGTCATTTCAAGAAACACCTTCGGGGTTTTGCAAGAATTAATGTTGAAAAATAATCCATGCATATGTTTTGAAAATTAAAAGTTTTAATAAAAAAGAAACACCTTCCGATCTAAATATGGGAAGTAATAGTCTAGTCTGGCTTTATTTTGCCCTGGTCAGAACATATTTAGAGATTGTACCACATTGTAGGGAAAGTTATTGTAGTGAAGCTGAATGGTGAGAAAAATGGAGAACTGTCATAAATAAACAGGAATGGTGGGGATTTAGCCTGGAGAAAAGAAATCTTAGTCAGGGGGACAAGATAACTATTTTTAAATATTTGAAGAATTGCCATGTATATGGATTGGGCTTGTTCTTGGACATGCAATACAAAACTAAGAAATATGCTTGCAAGTCATAGAGAGGCAGATTTTAGCTAAATGTGAGGACAAAATTCCCAATAATTAGAATTATCCTAAAATAGAATGGATGGTCTTAAAAATAGTGAGGTACCCATTATTGGACTTCTTCAATCTGATGCTTTGAATTGGAGAGAAGAATTCTGTTCAGATCCAGATCGTAATAGATGGACTGAAAGTCCTTTCTAACTCTGAGATTTTGTGATTCTGTGAATCTCTAATGTATTTCCTAAACCTGATCAAGATGACTATTAAATCTATTCTATGTAATGTGATTATCAAGTAATGACTTTCATATCCAGTAAATCCCAATAAAGAATTTAAAAAAAAAAGAAAGAAAAAAGAAAAAACTGGTCATACATAGGGGTATACAATTGTAATTCCTCCTGCTAGTAGTCAAAGACTGTCAGATCTCTTGAGCTGGAAGTTCTGAACTGTAGTGGGTTAAGCCAAGTGAGTGTATGTGCTGTTTGGCATTAATATAGTAAGCCCCTTAGAGTGAAAAGAGGAGACAGTCAAGGAGGACTGCCCAATGGGGCAACTAGGTGGCACAGTGGATAGAGCACCAGCCCTGAAGTCAGGAGAACCTGAGTTCAAATCTGGTCTCAGACACTCAACATTCCCTGTCTGTGTGACCCTGGGCAAGTCACTTAACCTCAATTGCCTAAGCAAAAAAAAAAAGAAAGAAAGAAAGAAAAGAAAGAAAAAAAAAAAGAAGACTGCCCAAGTCAGGGTGAACTGTTGCAAGTCAGAAATGGAGTTGGTCAAAGTTCCCAATCTGATTAGAATAGGGTCAGGCCCTTAAGTGATCACTGGACTCCTTTATGTTTGTCTGTGCAAAACATAGAGATCCAGTCTTTTAAAAAGAAAAAGGGTCCTCCTCTTTTAAGGCTCATCTTCTTAATATCAATTTTTTCTAATACAATCGGGCTGAAAATCCTGGAATGATGTGGTCTCTAAAGAACTGTTTTTGGTAGAGTAACCAGGCTGCAACCTATTGCCAACAAGGAAGTAAGAAACAGACATTGAGGAAAGAATCATTAAATAAATGTCTGAGCAATACAGGTTGGGCTGACTTCAAGAATGAAGGATAACTGAAAGACAGTATGGTATACAGTGAGAGTCTGGAATAGCTGAGTTTGAATCCTGCATGAAAAACTTTTAATCTAGGTGGCCCTGGGCAAGATCCTGAAGTTTTCCTTGTTTCAGTTTCCTAAGCTGTAAAATGGGGATAATAAAAGTCAAGTATTTTTGAGTACCAACTGTATGCCAGGCACTGTGTTAAGCACTGGAAGCACAAAAAGGCAAAAAAAAAAATAGCCCCTACTCTCAAGGATTACACATTCTAATGGAGGAAGGGGAATCAACATTAAATAACCTACCTAACTTCAGAAACATTAAAGACCTATGTCAATATGATAGGCAGCCTGTTGGTATATCAAAAGAGACCAAGGAAGGCCCCTGTGTTAAATTTATGAAACAAAAGTTCCACAGGGTGAGCAGAGTCATATCAGGGAGATCACAAATTCTTTTAAGGATTTAAACTAACAGCTTTTATTTTTGCCCATCATTGTAGTCTTACAGCAAAGGAGTTTGGAATGTCCTCAAGATAACAAGCCAGAGAGTGTTTTTCTGCCTTCCCAGAAGAGAATGATAAAGGAGAGAAAGGGAAAGATTAGTTGGGAGTTTATGATCCCAGGAAAAAGTCACATGTCTCAGCATAGCCCAGAAGCCGGCTTGGGCTGCTTATTTAATCTGATTAAATCCTTTTTATAACCATTATGATTTCACACTTGTCGAGGCTCTGATAAAATGAGGGGATAGGACTTTGGACAGATCCATTTTGATATCAGGGAGAAGGCAAGGAAAGGCTTGGAACATGGGGTATCACAATGAGGTACTGGGCAGTCAGGGGCTAACTTGAGGGCCCTGACCCCTGAAAGGAAAAACCAAGAAAATAGGATAGAGAGGCTCAAAAAAGGACATGAGAGCTCAACAGAAAGAGACACTTTTCTGACTCCCAATCTGTCCTAAGACTGGCTCTGGTACTTTTGAGTTATAAAGACAAAGAGGTTGGCTTTTACAGCTACAATCTGTACAATCTGTACAGTTGAAAGGAAGCCTGGGCTTGGGTTCTAGTGCCAGCTAACGCCATCAAGTTCACTTTATTTCTACAGGCCTCATTTTTACCATCTATAAAACCAAAGTGTTAAGACTAGCTGTTCTCCGAAATCTCTTCCAGCTCTAAAAACAAACAAACAAACAAAAATTCTGTTATTCTAGAGGCAGGATCTCAATTCTCCCCTTTGCACTCAAATCAACAAGCATTTGTGAAGTATCTATTCAGTGTCAGGTACTGTCCTAAGTGCTGAAGATACAAAGAAAAGAAAGAAAGAAAAATTCAGTCCCTCCCTGAGGGACTATGTGCAAATGATATACAGGATGAATTGTAGATAACCTTGAGAGAAGGCACTAAGATTATAGAGGATCCAGGAAAGGATTCTTTTCAAAGTTAGAGTTTTAGCTGAAACTTGAAGAAAACCAGGGAAATCAAGGAGAGATGAAGAGGGATAGAATTCTAGACATGGAGGACAAACCAGTGAAAAGGCCTGAGGTTGAGACTTATCAACAATTGGTCTTGTGATGATCAACTATCAAATATTTACAAAATAAGTTATGATGTACAGGACAAATAGAAGATAATTAACAGTGAAATAGCACTGAAATTACAATACAATGTATTGTTCTTCTTCTAAACAATACAATGATCCAAGATAATTCCAAAGGACTCCTGATGGAAAACGCTGACCATATCCAGAGAAAGAACTGATAGAGTTGGAATGCAGATCAGAGCCTACTATTTTCACTTTTTTGTGTATTTTTTTCTTTTACCCTGTTTCTTTTTTCACAACATGACTAATATGAAAATAGGTTTTACATAATTGTGCATACATGACCTATATCAAATTGCCTACCATCTGCGGGAAAGGAGAGGGGAGGGGAGGGAAAGAAAGAGAAAATTTGGAACTCAAAAAAAATTTAAATAAATGTTGAATAAATGCTTCTTAATTTTTTAAACTTAAAAAAATTAATGTGGAGGGTTAGCAAAGTGGCATAATGGATAGAGCCCTGATTCCCTAGAGTCAGGATGAGTTGAGTTAAAATATGGCCTCAGATACTTACCAGCTGTGTGACCCTAGGCAAGTCACATAAATCCAATCGCCTCAAAAAAAAAGTGAATTATAAAATTTGTACATGTAATTGGAAAAAAATTAAAGGCTATCAAATTAAAAGAAAAAAAGGAAATGTCTGAAGACAGGAGATGGAATATGCTAACAGAACAAAGATAGAACTATACTGGTGGGGTATAGATATAGAAATCAAAGAAAAGATGGAAGAAAATAAGCTATAGCCAAAATATATTAACTTAACAGTATTGACTGAGGAGCTTTCACATTCCAGGCCTTTTGGTCAATTTGCACAAGACACAATTAATACTTGTGATTTAGAAAGTGGTAATCCTTGGTCAAAATCACAAAGTTAGTAAGTTGCTGAGATCCAAGTCTCCTAACTTCCCACTGAACCACCTGCCTTCCTCTATCTTATAGCCCTTTAGCCTTTCTTCATAAGATGCTGACAACCTAGGACAAGGGTGAGGGTATCGACCTTTTAGCAATATTGCCCCTTTTCATCATATTCTACATCAAACAATTATATAGGGTATTGACTTTTTGGCAATATTTTCCCTTTTTCATAGTATCCTATATCAGAAAATTAAATGGGAAGAATCCATAGGTATCTTATTTTGTCAGCCAACAAGCATTTATTAAGTGCTTACTGTGTGCCAGGCCCTGTCCTAAGGGTTAGAATACAAAGAAGGCAAACACACAGTACCTAACCTCAAAGAGCTCACATTTTAATGGGGAAAAGAACATGTCTCTGATTATCATGTGCCCCATTCTCCTTTCTCCCTACTCTATTCTGACTACTGACCATTCTTTCTTCAAGTCCCAAATAAAATCCCATCTTCTACAGAAAGTCTTTCCTAACACCTTTTAATTCCAGTGCCTTTGCCCTGTTAATTATCTCCTATTTATACTGTATATAACTTATTTTTTTATATATTTGGTTGTATTTTGTTATGATAAGCTCCTTGAGAGCCTCTTTTTTTGTGTCCCCAGTCTTTAGCATAGTCTCTGACACATAGTAGGTGCTTAAGAAATGTTGATTAATTGATGTAAACAACTATGTCCATACAAGATCTGTATTAGTAAATGGGAGCTAATCTCAGGAAAGGCCTGAGTTGGACTGTGGGGGAGAAGAACCAGGAAAAGGGCTTCTTGCAGAAGGTGAGATTTGAGCTGTGTTGAAGAAAGCCAGTGGGACCAGTGAGTGGGGTGAGCATTCCAAGCACGAGAGGCAAGCCAAGGCAAAGACTTGAGAGTCTGGAGATATATATATATATATATATATATATATATATACTTACTAAAGGTAGTATGCTATAGGATGATAGATTAAGAACTGATTGAGATTCTGGGTATCATCTAGTCCGAACTTCCCCATGTTATAGGAGAGAAAACAAACAGCCCTAGAAAAGCAAAATGACATGTCCAATGTCATACAGCTAGTAAGGAGAAAAACTGGAATTTGACCCCAAATCTTCTGACCCCCAATATTTTATACTTCACTCTTCATTACTTGATAAAAATTTTCCCATCCAAAGGCTGAGGATGCATTATGGTCAAGATAATATTGATAGAGGCAGCTAGGTGGGGCAGTAGATAGAGCACCAGCCCTGAAGTCAAGAGGACCTGAGTTCAAATCTGATCTCAAGACACTTAACACTTCCTACCTGTGTCACTTAACTCCAATTGCCTCAATAATAAATAAATAATATATAAATATATAAAATATATAATATAAATAATAAATAAACAAATAACTCACATTTACATAGCACATTAAGATTTCAAAGGGGTTTTACACTACCTCTTAGTGAAATCACATAAAGAATGTAGGAGATAGCCAGGTAGTGCAGTGGTTAGAGTGCTGGACCTGTGGTCAGGAAGACTTGAATTAAAATCTATCCTCAGACACTTATTAACTGTGTGACCTTTGACAAGTCACTTAATTGCTATCTACTTCCATTTCCTCAACTGTCAAATAAGGATAATAATAGCACCTACCTCTAAGGGTTGTTGTGAGGATCCGAATGAGATAATAGTTATAAAGCACTTGACACAGTTCAGCACATGATACATGCTTAATAAATGGTTGTTACCTTCCTTCCTACTGACATTTTCCCCTTTCATAAACACACACACACACACACACCATCACCACCCATCCCTAGCTCAATTAGACAAACCCTTATAGTCAGAACGTGGCTCTGGTACTGCTCCACAGACTATTGGAGACTCTTTCTGGGACTCAGTTTACTCCTTTCCAGGCAGAGATTGTGATTCCTATCTTAGAAATGTCAAGACAGCCAGAACAGCTAAAATGAAAGAGGTCTTAGAAATTCCTCAGCTCCTCACAAATTGTAAAATCTGACATGGCCCCAGAGCCGTACCAGGAGCTGGGGAGAGCCCATTATTCCACTTGAAGCTTCTCTAAACAGCAAGAGTCCCTCACACAAGGCAGCCCCCAGGCCCTGGCCCAGAAGCCAGAGAGGGATGCCTGCTGCCTTTATCATCCTGTCAACCAGAGGCTTGTAGCCTAAGCCAAGGGCCATAAACACTGAGAGGGAGGAGGAGGAGGAGCTGCAGCTGATGGGTCTGTTTCTTCTAGGGCACAGAACAGAATCAATTAATAAGAAACCTGAAAGAGCCATTGTGTTATTTCACTTATGTAAGGAATGTAAGCGAGGGGCTATGGTTCCAGGTACATGGCCAGCAGCTCTCTCCTGCAGTCCCTCCCCTGGATGATAAGGACAGTGGGGAGGGAAGATGAGGGGGATTATCCCGACCCTCAGCCTTTGCAAGGGCTGGTCCAGCCAAAGGCTCTGGTATTGCTGGCTCTGGGGGGAAAAAAACTAAAACAGGAAGGTTGATGGGAAAGTTTGTACCAAGTAATGAAGACTGAAATAAGCAGAATCTTTGAATAATATATCCAATTCTTGCAAGGACAATGGGAACGAAAAAAAATTGCTAAAAGGCAGCTGAAATTTGAGTAATTGAAAAAGCCATCAATGGTCTCTGAGCAAAGATAATGAATGAAACTTACCTCTCTCCTTTGGGCAGAGAAGTTGTGGGGGAAGGGGAGGGAGAGTCTACCAGGACACAATGTGACAAACAGATTAGTTGTAGACACTGTATCCAGTGTCTTTTTTTTTTCTTGGCTGATTTTTCACTTGTTAAAAAAGAATTGGGAGATGGCAATGAAAAATGAGGGGGGCATGTAAGGATTCCAGAAATAACTGTGATATATCAAAAAGCATTAATAAAACTTATTTTTTAAAAAAAGAAAGTGTTGGGCAGATCTGAATCTCCATGCTGCTTCCAAGCTTCCTGACTAAAAGATCTCACTTAGCCTAGCCCTTCTTAATTAACCACCAAATGCTCAGGACTTTGCAAATCCAAATGTTGGATTTGCAGTCTGGAAATAGGGGCATCGAAGTGGTGCAGTGGATAGAGCACCAGCCCTGAAGTCAGGAGGATCTAAGTTCAAATCTGGTCTCAGACACTTAATACTTCCTAGCTGTGTGACCCTGGGCAAGTCACTTAACCCCAATTGCCTCAGGGGGAAAAAAAGAAAGTCTGCATTCGAATTCCATTTCAACCACCTTAATTCACATCCTCTGTGACAATACTATATAGTTTCCCAGAGTCTCCGTTTATTTATCTGTAACATAGGGATAATAATACTTGTCACCTGCCTCTAAGTGACACTTTCCCATTCTGTGTCCCAAGTATCTCTATTTCCCCCAATCAAATGAATGTCTTTAAAATAGGTTGGGGGAGAAGGGGACATAGTGTTGGTGATAGAAAAAGAAAACAAATAAAAGAAAAAGTATCACTGCAACATTATACATTAGAAAAAGCAGAAGGAAGATCAGAAGGGTACAGATGTTTTTGAAATCAAGCTATATATAGAGTCACAGTTTCATCTTCGATCCCCGTACTGTTCAGGCTTTCTGTGTATTTGGAAATGTTCACATTTGTTGACGGTTTTCTACTTCATCATAACATTTTAAAAGGTGCCGTGAGGGCATATTTCATGCCATTTATTGTTAAGACTTTCTAAAGCTTGGCTTGGGTACTTTTGTGAAGTTTAACACAGGCAGGAAATGAGCTAGAACATACCTTTCAATACAAAAGCTGTGGATGCACTAAGGCCAAGTTAATGAGGATAACTAACATTTATATAGCACATTAAGGTTTGCAGGGGGCATTGCATGTATTATCCCATTTATTCCTCACAGCATCCCTGGGAGATAAAGCTCTATTAATTCCTCATTTTACTGAGGAGGAAGCTGAAATTGAGAGAGGTCACAGGATTTAGTCACACAACTATTAAGACTCTGGGGCAGAATTAAAACTCATCTTCCTAATTCCAAATTCAGTGCTCTATCCATCACACCACCTAATGGTCATCTTCTTCATCATTAAGGAAGTATTGTCTTTTCTAGGACAATGTCAGGGATTTCATTTCCTTTTGATATAAGTTGAAACTATTGTAGGGTACCACTCTCCTAGAACTCTGTCCCTAGTTCTGTTCACTGGCCTTTACTATGACCCTTAACTAAAACTGTCAACATCCTGGTTCCATTTCACTCCAGATCAGTTGTCTTCAATGTTTTCTCTATCTTTTCTTTCCAGTTCTGGTCCTTAAATTTTTTTTCTAATAGAATGAATAATGCAACCCATTCCCATGAGATTAGCTCACCCTGGATTCTTTCCAACTCTTTCCTCTCACATGGCTACATTAAAAATCTCTCTTAGTTTCTCAGAATTGCACCTGGGTCAACACAGAAATCCAATGTCCCTTCAGATAGACTACCTTCTTCTCTATTTCAAGTAACCCTGGTTACTTGAATAAGTATTATCAAAGAATTATGGAATTGGAAGAGACTTCAGAAGTCATTTAGTCAGGAAGACACCAAATTCAAATCTTACCTCAGGTGCTTATTAGTGGAATGACTTTGGGCAAGCCACTTAATTCCTTTAGACCTTAGTTTCCTTATATTTTAAATAAGGAGGTTGAACTGGATAGTCTATTAAGCTCTAAGTCTGATTCCAGGATTCCTTTACCATATCTCAAAAAAGTGGTGGGAAGCCTATCATTTCCTGCAGAGCCCCATTCAACTCAGGGACTATGCTAATTTCTAACAGGATTTGCTTTATATTGAACCAAAATTTACCACTCTTCAACTTCTATTCATTGCTCACTTAGCCTACCACACAGCTTCCTCCTTAGTAAAATGGGAATAATGATAGCACCTACTTCACAGGGCAATTATGAGCATCTAATGATATAATACAAGTAACAGGCTTTGCAAGCATTAAAGCACTATATACCTTGTTATTAATGTTTGCTATGGTGTCAAGTTACAGAATACATATGACAGACAACCCCCATTTTACCTGAGAAGGTCCTAGTGTTGCCTTCACCTATAAACTAAAATACCTAATATTCCACATTCATTCTTTTTTTTTTTTTTGCTTTTTGCTGAGGTTAAGTGACTTGCCCAGGGTCACACAGCTAGGGAATGTTAAGTGTCTGAGACCAGATTTGAACTCAGGTCCTCCTGATTTCAGGGCTGGTGCTCTATCCACTGCACCACCTAGCTACCCCATTCTTTTTATTTCTAAAAAATAATCATTTTTATTTATTGTTAACATTCTGTTTTCTTTTAATTTTGAATCCCAAATTCTCTTCCTCCTTCCTGCTCCTTCCCCCCACTCACTGAGAAAGCATGAAATGTGACATCAATTATACATCCACATTTACTTTTGATCATTGCCACTTCTTCCTCAATCAGCCTGGTAGGGAAAGGACTATATCTGCCATTAAAAACTTCCAGGGTCTATTTTTTTCTCAACTGTCAGTTTCCTTTTTCACTTTTGTTTATTTTTGTCTAGATAGGTGGAGAGAGGGAAGGGGAGATGCCATGATAACTGGTGGAAAGCGGAGACAGGATAACTGATATATGTAGAAGGGATAGCAAGCATGGGTATGTGTTATCATAACACAGTTCAGCAAACATTTCCCTCTCTCCCTCTCTGAAAAGATAGATTTAGAATTCAGTTATCTAGCCTTCCAGTGGAATGAAAACAGACTGAAAATGTTAGATCATTGTCCAAACAAAAAAGAAAAATGTGATACAATCAATATATTTGTGTAGGGTGATTACAAATTTATTCACCAGCAAATACCCTCTAATGAGGCAACTGGCAGATTATGGATCTTGAACTAGAAGGGGCCTTTTTTCATTTCTTGTTTCATTTTGTACTTTTTTTTCAATTAACAAGCATTTAATTTTCTCTCCCTTATGTCTTCCCCAACTAGAAAAAGAAAAACAAACCCTTTGTAACAAACATGCACAGTTAAAACAAATTTCCACTTTGGCCATATCCAAAAATATGTCCCATTCTGCATTTTGAATACATTACTTTTGGTCAAGAAATGGGTAGTAGCATGTTTTACCATTAGTTCTCTGGAATCCCAGCTAGTCATTACAATAATCAGAATTCTTAAGTCTTTTAAAAGTTGTTATTTTTATAAAATTCACCCTCTCTCATTTTACAGAGGAGGAAACTAAACCATAGAGAAGGAGGTCAAATGATTTATTCAGAAATACACAGGTAGTCAATATCAGAGACAGGATTTGAACTCAAGTTCTCTGCTCCATAGTCACCAGTATTCCCATTGCCCTACACTACCTCCAACAGATCACAAGTCATTCATATCTTCTCATCCATGTTCATGTTGGCCTATAATTCCAGCACAAGCAGTCCACCCAACCTGCCTAGAGTCCTGCCCCCATTCTCTTGATATCTTGTAGATACCAATGAATCAATGCGACTATCCACCCATTATCCCTTATTCCATTCATGTGACTAGCTCATTTTTCTTTTTTTCCCAGTCATACATTTTTCTGATGATGATCTTTAGGTTGCTTCTTCTGAGCAATTTATTCATTTAATCCCAGAATACTGTAACTGCTGCTCCAGCTCTACCCCTTCAAGTCTGAAAACTCATTTTAGGAAAGGAAGGAAGGAAGGAAGGAAGGAAGGAAGGAAGGAAGGAAGGAAGGAAGGAAGGAAGGAAGGAAGGAAGGAAGGG
>JAJPUD010001299.1:184681-194959 GCA_023553655.1 Myrmecobius fasciatus | reverse complement strand
GTTAGGAAGGAAGGAAGGAAGGAAGGAAGGAAGGAAGGAAGGAAGGAAGGAAGGAAGGAGGGAGGGAGGGAGGGAGGGAGGGAGAAAGGAAGGAGGGAAGGAAAGATTATAGCTTGACATAGTAATGGTAATAATACTATTTATCTAGCACTTTAATGTTTATAAAGTGCATTCTTTCCTTACCCTTAGAGGTAGAGAGTTTTATGAGCCTCACTTTACTGATAAGGAAATTGAGGATTGAGGAGTTTATGTTCAGAGTCACCCAGCTACTAAGTGAAACAGGTCTTTTGATTCTAACCCCTCCTCTCTCAAGAGAAGCCAAAGACAGTGAACTTTACAGGCCTAAAAAAGGTACAATTACCTGTCCAGAGCAAAAGTTATAAAAATTATGATGTCCTTTGACATGATGATTCCATTTAGGGGAAGCATATGTTGAAAATGTTATTTCAAAACCCTGTTTAATTATTTTCATGGGAATTTTATGCAAAACCACAAGGTCTCTCTCACACACAGAAAACCAGAAGTAATTGAAATATTCAACAATAGAGGAATGGTTTAATACATTGTGGCACATTAATGTCATGTAGTACTATCAGGTAATTAAAACTGACAATTCAATTAAATTCAGCTCCACTTAACAAATATTAATTAAGGACCTACTATGATCCTATGGATATAAAGCCATCAACCAAAAAAACCCTATCCTCAAGGAGCTTGCAACCTACTAGAAGAACACAAAGAAAAAAGACCTCTGTGAAATAATGCAAAGTGAAAAAAGCAAAACTTAAAATTGGGAACACATTGGTTACAAAACTGAAAGATGTGTAAAAAATCAAAATAAACAAAGAATCCTGATAAAAGATTATCAAACTTTTTATTAAAATATTTTAATAATTATATTCCATGTAATTGATTACTCCGTTCATTTAAAAAAATTTTGGTTGTCCTAAGAAGTTTATCCTTATTGTATTTCAATTTTACAATGACATGCTTACACAGGTTCTGGATAATACATGATGCTCTCTCGCTTTCCCAGTTATCAATGGAATGAAACAAGGCTGTGTGCTTGCTCCTATGCTTTTTAGCATGATGTTTTCAAACACCTTCAATAAGGACCAAAATAGTATCAAGATCAGCTACTTTATTTGTGGCAAATTATTTAACTGGAAAAGGCTACAAGCCAAGACTAAAGTGGAGGGAGAGTTGGTACATGTCTTTTTTGTTTGTAGATGATTATGCATTCAAGGAAGCCTCTGTTGTTGAGATGCAACAAAGTATGGATGGATTCTCTGCTGCTTATGTTAATTTGAGCTGACCGAAATCATAGGTTTTCCACCAGCTGGCATAATACCATCCATACATAGAACCATCAGGTACAGCAGACGAAGACATTTTGGAAGCTGTGAATAAGTTCACTTACTTTGGCAGTATTCTTTCAAGAGATGTACACATAGGTGATGAGTTTGATACATGCATTGCCAGCTAGCTCAGTATTTGGGAGGCTCCAAAAGAAATGTAGGAGAGAAGAGGTATTAAACTGTCTATCAAACTGGAGTTCTACAAAGCCCTTTTGTGCTGACTTCATTGTTATATGCCTATGAAACCTGGATAATATACCAGTGCCATGTCAGGAAACTGAATCACTTCCCTTTTAATTGTCCTAGGAAAATTCTGAAGATCACCTGGCAGGATAAGGTACCAGACATTGAGGTCCTTTTTCATACCAAGCTGCCAAATATTTAAACTCTACTGCCTAAAAGACTGTTTTGCAGTTAACTCACAAAAGGCAGGTGCTTGCATGATTAGAAGAATTGAAATAAGGGCATGTCAAGGTCTCTCTGAAGAATTTTGGAATCAATTGTAAAACATGGGAGACACTGGCACAGGACCACCGAGCGTGGCTTGCCCACATCAAAGAAGGCACTGTGCTCTAGGAGCAAAGCAGAATTGCAGTAGCTCAAAAGAAACGTGAGATGCATAAATTTAGAAACATCCTCCTTCCAAAAGCTCATTTGGATTATTTGTCTGACCTGTGGCAGAGGCTTCTAAGCTCATATTGGTCTGATCAGCCACAGTAGGACACATTATACCTTGACTCCAATATAGTGATGTCATTTTGAGCTTCTTCAAGAAGAAAGGACAATAATCATCATGTGTTTTATTCTGCTTTAAAAACATTATTCTGAGAAGGAGTTTATTGGTTTCTCAGACTGCTCAAGGTGTCCTTGCTATCAAGACTTAAGAATTCTTGATTGAAAAATACTGAAAAATCATTATGAAAATTATAACAACTTCATGAGATGAAATTAACTTGATTTTAATGTAAATGATTACTTAGCAAGTTCAGTGAGTTATAACTCACTATTTACTATAGTAAAACCCAATGTTAAATTTTAAATAAAATGATACCAAAACATGCAAACAGGTTCAAGGAATCTTAGCTAAATTGATAGATGAGATACACAATGGATTATTAAGATGAGGGATATTGAGGCAGAGGTAACAGAAAACAACCATAAAGCAGGTTTGGAAACTGCTGTTAAAAACAGAACCCTAGGAAGGATGGGCCCCAGTGCTGACCCATTGTAGCATCTCTTCCATCCTTATGAATGCCCAAATCCTCAAGCATAATATGATTGGATACCTCCCTTTTCCAAAGAACCTCTGCCAAATTCCTCTCCTGGCCCAGATGATCATGTTTGGGGTGGAGGTTCAAATGGTGGTATTTTTTAATTTAACTCCTCTTTTCTTCCTTTGTTCTTCTCTGGGCCTGGTTATCTAAAAAAAAAAAAAACGCCTTTAATAACTAGCAAGACAAGAACATTCCTCTTCTTCTCCCACAATATTGGGCTTTTTTTCATTTTACTACCTTTGAGCTGAGATAGGAGGGACTTTCTGAGCCCAGAGTCCTGTATTGAGCTTCTGTGATCTGACAGCTGGGCCATTTCCCTACCCCCAAGAACTGGGAGGAAGAAAAGGAGGAGGAAAAGGATGAGGAGGAGTAACTGGGGCCTCCATAGAATTCATTACTCACAAAAAAACTAAATTTGAAAGCAGAAAAATAAAAAAGAACTTTCCATTCCACCCAAAATATGTCCATACAGAGAATATATTTAAATCCACAGAATCCATTCTTGCCAACCATCCCTAAATCACATGCAGCAGGCTAGTTTTTCTTTAGTTTTGTTTGCAGTCTTCTTTGAGGTAAGCCAAAAAAAGGTGTTTTTAATAGGCTACAGAGACCCCATGGACAGGCTGTTACTTATAAAGTGACTCCAGTGGTGGGTTGGATATTTAACTGGTTACCATAGAGTATTCTGCATTTTAGAAAATGTTTCCCAATTATTCAAACATGACATTATATCCAAGAGGGAGGTTAATATTAGTCACTCTCTGACAAATATGGAAATTGAGGCACAGTGAGGCTGACTGATTAATCAAGATCACAGAGCTTTGTGAGAGTAGGTTTGGGATTTTATAAAATCATCAAGCATTAAAACCAGAGGAACCTTTGAAGTCCTCCCTTTAGAGATTAGGTCCCACCATCTAAGAAAGATGATAATCCTGATTTCTCCTAGTGGCTTAGTTAGCTGAACTAGAATCCTAGATTCTTTGTTGTTGTTAGCAAGGCAATAACTAATAAGTGTTATGTGTTTGAGGTTATTTTTGAACTCAAGGTCTCCTAACTCCAGAGCTGGTGTTCTAGCCACTAGTTGTTCCTAGAACCCTAATTTCTTGACTCCCAATTTCAAGTTCCTAAAATCTCCGTGCTAGAAGGAACCTCAGGGGGCCATTTAGCGCCAACCACCTGAATAAGAATCCTCTCCACAGTGATATGTGACACAAGTGATCAAGCCTTTGCTTGAAGACTCACCATCTCCCAATTCAATTCATTCCCCTTCTGGAGAGCTCTAACTAGTGAGGAAGTCTTCCTGATGTCCAGCCTAAATTTGCTCTTTTGCCATTTCTACCAAAAAACTCCTAATCCTGTCTTCTCAGGTCAAGAAGAACAAGTCTAATCCCTTTTCCATATGGCAGTCCTGCCATAACAATATTATTATTAATAATAATAATAGTTTTTGTTTAGTCTTTGAAATATACCAGAGGTATTTTAATGGGCTACTGAGACCCCAATGTAAGAATATTATTATTATTAACAATAATTATTATTAGCATTTATATAGCATTTAAAATTCACAAAAACACTTTATACTTTAACTCATTGATCCTCATAACAACCTTGGGAAGTATCCCCACTTTACAATAAGGAAACTGAGACATAGAGAAACTAGTGATTTGTTCAGTCATACAGCTCATGAAGAGGAATTAGAAATCAGATCTTTCTGACTCCAGGTCCTATACTCTATCCACTGTGCCACCCTTCATTAATGTCAGACACAAAAGACCTGTCAATGCAACCTAAAATTGTATTACCTTTTTCACTGTCATATTATATCATTGACTTCTGATAAATTTGCAGTTCACTAAAACCTCTATATCTTTTTCAGGTGAGCTATAATCTAACTACTCTTCTGTCATATTTTACTTATGAAGTTAATTTTAGCTCAAATGGGAAACTTTATATTTAGCCCTATTAATTTTCATTTCATTATATTCAGGCCAACATTCTAGTCTAGCATCTTTTTGCAGCCTGGAGGCTGTTAGGTGATGGAGTAGACAGAGTGGTGGGACTGGAGTGAGGAAGACAGGAGGTCAAATCTAGCCACAATTGCTGACCAGCTGGGCAACTCTGGGCAAGTCATTTAACCCCTACCTGTTTCCTCAGCTGTAAAATGGGGGCCACAATAGCCCTATTTCCCAGGGCTATTGTGAGAATCAAATGAGACAATATTTATAAGGTGGTTTTTAGCACAGTACCTGATCTAAAATAGGTTAATCAATGCTTATTTCCCTCCCCATTCCCACACTGAATTCTGACATTCAACAGGTCAGCTATACCTCCCAGTATGAGTTATCTGCAAAGGTGATAAGGATGCCCTTTCTGCTTTTATCTAAGTCATTACTAAATACAGTAAACATTAGAGTATAAGAACAGATCCCTAAGGCACTTCACTAGAAACTACCTTCCAAATTGACACTGAACCATTAATAACAATCCTCTGGGTACAGCTGTTCAGTTATTTCCCAATTCACCTAACAGCAATAGCAACCCATGTCTCTCCATCTTTAGTATGATTTCTCCAAAATAGCATGAGAGATTTCATCAAATATTGGACTAAATCTAACTATACCCATAGCACTCTCCTGATGAGCCAGTATAACATGCCTATCAAAAGTAGAATGAGGTTAGCCCAGCATCAACTCATCTTGATCAAGTACAGCTGGCTCTTTGTCATTATTACTTTCTTCTTCAGATGCTGACAATTCATTCCTTTAATAATGTTCTAGAAGTTTGCCAGCAATTGACAAAAAGGAAAGTGTATTGACTCCTACAATTTGAAGACTTCACTTTTTTCCCTTTTTGAAAGTTTGGACATTTTGCCTTCACCAGTCTCTCATTCTCAATGATCTTTCAAGGACTATCCACAGTGGTTCAACAATAAAATTAACTAGTTTTTTCAGTACTTTGGCTGTAGTTCATGTGGGCCTGATGGTTTAATCTCAGAGATAGATAGCTAGGTGTTCTCATTATTTCTCATTTATCCTAGGTTATCAACTCCCTAATAGGCCCATTTCTGTTCTGTCACATTAGTCCAAAGATCATTTTTCTTAACAGAGAAAACAGAAACAAAATAAAAGTTTGACATTCCTGTCATCTCTCTGTCATCTATGATCATCATCCCATTTACCAGAGAAATTATTGATCCATCATTTGGTCAATTATCGAGCAATTAATGGTCCTATCATTTCTTTGAGCCTCCCTTTTGTCCTAATATTATTTTTTTTCAATGTTGTCCTCAGATTTCTCACCAGCCTCAGGTACTCCTGAACTTTAGCCCTCCTAACACTATTTTTCCATATGTACCTTCTTTTAGTTATCTGCTTTCACTCTTTTTTTCCTTTCAATAGTATTTTATTTTTCCAAATAAATGTAAAGAGAGTTTTCAACATTAATTTTTGTAAGTCTTTGTGCTCTAAATTTTTTCCCTTTTTTCCCTCTCCCCAAGATAGAAAGCAATCTGACATTGGCTAACTATGTGCAATTCTTTTAAACATATTTCCATTTTTGTCATGTTGTACAAGAAAAATCAGACCAAAAGAGAAAAAAGCACAAAAAAGAAAAAAACACACAAACAAAAGAAAAAGATGAAAATACTATATGTTAGTCCACATTCAATTTCCATGGTTCTTTCTCTGGATTCTACTTTTGCTCTTGAAGTTTCCAAAGTCTTTATTACTGAATCAATAAGTTAGTCAATAAGCATTTATTAACCATTTATTATGTGCCAGACATTGTACTAAGTGCTGGATATAAAGAAAGGCAAAGGCATTTGCCTCATTATCTTGGCCTCAAGAAGGCTCACTGTAGGAGCTAATGTAATTCTCCTGAGACATCAATATAAGTATTGTCCTTATTTCCAGAAATGCATTATAGACTACGGAATATCACACACACACACACACACACACACACACACACACACATACACACACACACACATACACACACACACACACATACACACACACATGAGTCCAACATCAAGAATTCTACCTGATTCAACATGACTAAGTCATATACTTTATAAATTTCTGGCTGGGTTGACACCCAGATCAGTTTACTTGATAGAATATCTTTGTTATGCTAGTTGAATTGTCAGAATTTTAAGCTGGGAAAAACCCACCAATTCATTTTACATGGAGGAAACTGAAGACATAGAAATATTTGTTCATATTGATCTCAGAGAATGGAAGGAAAGAAGGAAAGAAAGAAAAAAAGAAAGAGAGAGAGAGAAAGAAAAAGAAAGAGAGAGTGAGAGATAGAAAAAGAGAGAGAGAGAGAAGAAAGAGAAAGAAAGAAAGAAAAAAGAAGAGAAAGAAAAAACAAACAAACAAAAAAGGACAGAGAGAGGGAGGGAAGGAGGGAGGCAGGGAAGAAGGAAGGAAGGAAGGAAGGAGAGAGAGAAAGAGAGAAAAGAAGAAGAAGAAGAAGAAGAAGAAGAAGAAGAAGAAGAAGAAGAAGATAGTTATGGAACCCCAGTTTGTTCTTTTATGTTTGCATATACATCATAAGGAGGAGGACTTTGTGCTTAAAGATCTTTGTAATAATTATCACTCCTGGTACTTTCCTCAGGCTGAATTAAATTATGATAACCTTGGAAGTCACCTAGTCCAGTCCCCTCATTTTAAAGGGGAAAACACAGGGACCATAGAAATGGTTTGCCAAGGGTCTTACAAGTCATAACAAACAGAGGAGAGATTTAAACCCAAAGCTTCTGACTCCAAATCAAGCACATTCTCTACTGGGTCCAGCTCCCTGACCAGGGAATGAAATGACAGTTACAGAAGTAAACAGCATCTTCTCTGCATGTGCCTGTGGAGATCCTGTGTACATGGAGGAGATGGTATAGTATCAGAAATGGTGAGGAAAGCCCCCTCCTCCATGCCTTTTTACTGACTTGATTTTGCCTGGAGTTCCACTATTTGATTGTCATCTCTGTAGTCTAAGGCTTCTATCCCTGTTAAAAAGACATTTTATCCTGTACCTTGGAAATGTTTTGCATGACTGCACCTGTATAAACTGTATCAAATTGCTTAAAAGAACATTTTAGAATTTTGTTTACATAGAATTGAAAAAAAATGAAATAAAAATTTCATGAAAAAATACATTTAGACCTGGTAGAAATAATAGTTGGCTCTATATTAACTCCCAACCTCCATCTCAGTTTTTACCAGTCATTGACACCACAGTGTGAATGAATTTCAGATTTTTTCCTTATTTTTATATAATATTTTATTTTTCTTTGATTACGTGTAAAACAATTTTTAATTTTTCAGGTTTTTGCATTCCAAATTCTCCCTCTCCCTGAAACAGTAAGCAATCTGATATAGTTTATACATATGCAAGCATTAATTCTTATGGTTGAGAGGAGAAAGATGATAAAAGCAGTACGATAAAGGGAAAGGAAAAAAGTAAGGAGGGAGAAAAGACACACATGGCATGAAGGGGTCAGTCAAATCCCTACTTGTGTGCCAGGCACTGAGCTAAGCTCTGAGGTTACAGAAAAGAGGTATAAGGACCCTGTCCTCAAGGAGCTCACAATCTAATGGGCAGACAAGTTTACTTCATAGCACATCTTTGTTATGCTAGTCGAACTGTCCGAATTTTAAGCTGGGAGAAACCCACCAATTCATTTTACAGGGAGGAAACTGAGACTCAGAGATATCTTTTCAAATTGATCTCAGAGAATGGAACAAAGGAAGGAAGAGAGAGAGAGAGAGAAAGGAAGGAAGGAAGGAAGGAAGGAAGGAAGGAAGGAAGGAAGGAAGAAGAAGAATAACAGTTATGGAACCCCATCTTGTAGCCTTTTTTGTTTGCATATACATCATAGAGAGGAGGATTCTGTGCTTAAAGATCTTTGTAACAATTATCATCCTTAGATTACTTGCCATCTAGGAGAGGGAGTGTGAGGGAAGGAAGGGAGAAAAAAAAATGGAACACAAGGTTTTACAAGAATGAATGTTGAAAACTATGCATATATTTTTAAAATAAAAAACTTAAAAATTATGTACAGGATAAATAAGAAATAATTGAGAGGAAAGAAACTAAAAATAAGCAGAATTGAGAAAGGCTTCCTTAAAAGATAAGGTTCTACTTGGGACTTCAAGGAAGCCAGAAAAGTCAGGAGACAGAAATAAAGATGAAGAACATTATAGGTATGGGGAACAGCCAGAGAAACTGCCCAGAGCTGAGAGATGAAAGGTCTTTTATACTTAGAACAGCAAGGAGCTAGTTTAACTGGATTGAAGAGTAAATGGTGGGAGAAAAGTATAAGAAGACTGGAAGGAGGGGAGGGCAAGTTATCAAAGGATTTGAACTCCAAAAGAAGGATTTGCTCTGGTAGGCAATAGGAAGTCACTGCAATTTATTGAGTAATTAAGTAATAGTCACACTTGTGCCTTAGGGAAATCACTTTGGTGACTAAATGAAGGATGGATTGGAATGAGAAAATATATTGTAATAGTCCAGTCATGAGATGAGGAGGGTTTAGAGTGTTAACAGTGTCAGAGCAGAGAAGAGGATGTATTGGAAAGATGTTGCAAAGATTAAATCAACAGCCCTTGGCAACAGAATATGGAGTATTCTGTTAGAGAATATGGAGGATATAGCAACAGTATATGGAGGGATAAGAGATAATGAAGACTCAAAAATGGCTCTTAGGTGTCATTCTGAAGGACTAGGAGGATCGTGTTGCCATCTACAATAAAAGTGAAGGTAGGAGATGGAGAGAGTTTAAGAGGAAAGATAATGAGTTTGGTTTTGAATTTGTTAAGCTTTTTTTTGAAAGGCAGTTAGAGATTTAAGATTGGGGATCAACAGAGAAGATGGGGAAGGATAGGGAGAGTTGAGAATCATCAACATAGGGATAGTAATTAAATCTGTAAGAGCTAATGAGATCAACAAGAGGATTAATATAAAGAGAAAAGAATTGGATTCAGAGGAACTTTGTGCAACAAATATGGCTAGAAAGAATCATCAAAAGAGACTGAGAGGGAGCCATCAGGTAGGTAGGAGGAGAATGTGATGTCCAAAAAACTTATAGGGAAGATAACCTCAAGGAGAAAGGGGTGACCAATTGTATGGAAGGTTATAGAATGGTTAAGGAGAATACAGATTGAGAAGAGACCACTGGATTTGGCAGTTGAAAGATCCCTGGTAACTTTGGAAATGGGAGGAAAGATGACATCAGAGGCTAGATTGTGAACCGATGAGAAGAGGATTGGAAGAGAAAAAGTAGGGACAATTACTGCAGATGTGTTGCCCTCTACAGTAATAGCAAAGGCTGGGGAGGAGTGAAGGGTTTAGGGAGAGTGATAATGAATTCTGTTTTGGACATATCTAGTTTAAGATGTCTATTGGACATCACGTTTGAGATGTACAAAAGTAGTTAGGGTTATATGATTGGAAGAACATGGAGGTAATACATCTGTAAGTTATGGTAAGATCAACAACAGAATGGTCATCCTTATGTATGGCTTGGGTAATGTGAAGGAGGAGGTCATAGGAAAAGAGTAAATTGAAAAGCTGGGAGGTTAGGGTGTTTGAGAAAGGGTCAAGCATATAAATAGAGATAGAGATAGAGATAGAGATAGAGA
>JAJPUD010001299.1:137685-184671 GCA_023553655.1 Myrmecobius fasciatus | reverse complement strand
GATAGAGATAGAGATAGAGATAGAGATAGAGATAGAGATAGAGATAGGGATAGAGATATAAAAGTGCCCTAGAAGAAAAAGATAAAGGCAGAAATCTTTCCTACCTGACAGTTTTGATGATAGCCATATCTGGTTGTGCCTCTTTTTCTAGATGTGTTCTTTCATTCCTTCTGTGTCTCTTTCTTTCCCTCTCATTTCTTTCTGTCCATTTCTCTTGTCTCTTTCTCTCTTTCCAATGTATCCACCTCATCCTTCTCTACTATATATTGTTCCCTTAACTAGCACTGGTATAAAATGAGTGTTTTGAAAAATATTTATAGCATTTTTAAAGTAAAATTTTATTGGTTTTCTATCATAATACCCACATTTCCCAAGATATTTCTCCCATTTCTTCTCTCAGAAATATCCATTTTTATAAAAAAGAAGAAACAAAATTTTTTTTAAAACCCTCTTTGGAAAAATTATCCTACACATTGAAGAAGTCTAACCTTATATAACATTTTATAGCATTTTAGAGTAGGAAAAGACTTAGAAATCAGTCTCTCTTCCCCTCATTCTACAGAGGAGGAAACTGAGCCCCAGGAGGCTCTGCCTTGCCAGAAGACACATAGCTAACTAGAAATGAGATCCCCATTCCGCAGCCTCCTAGTAGGTCTCTTTCCATTTACAGTAAGCTGCATTTACTCTTAGGCTCTTTGCTTTTAATTTTTAAAATGGTTAAGACCTCTAAAAGAAAATTATTTGTGTGATCCTTGATTAAAATTTCTGCTTTATGTAGTGCCCCCTCCCAATTAGAGATATGTTTGTAAATGTTTAACAACTGGTTGGCAAAGAGGGGAAATGTACTTCCATCACATTTTTAAGTTTAATCTGCATTATTACCATTTCTCCACTCTTTTCTTACGTCTAAACAATCAACAAAACAATAAATCAAGTACTGATTTGTAAGTTTGCTGATTCAGAGGTGTAAATGATCACAAAAGAAATTTAACCATCAGCTGGAGCCATTATGATCTGGTTCCAGCACACCTCTGCTCCCAGATAAAAAAGAAATGGGAAAAAAAATTCCTTCCATCTGGATGGCAACATTCATCAAGACAGCAATTTCTAAATTCTATCTAAATTTCATCTTGTTAAAAAAATAGCATCTCCTTCCCAGAGTTGTCAGGATGAAATGAGATACCATTTGCAAAGTGCTTTGAAAATCTTTAAGTGCTATATCATTGCTAGTCATTATTAACATATCTATTTGGGCACAATTCAATTTGCAATATGATAAAATCTAAGGCAGTGAATAGTTCCATAACTAGATTTTAATGTGCAATTGTCAGAGTTTTAATGATAGGAAAAACATGAACTCTCCTTTTGCTCTTCTCATTCATTCCTTCTGCAAATGGCTACCCAAGCATGCATGTTACCTATATCACAGCATTGTTGAAGTAACCAAATAAGAAGCTGGAATCATAGACATTATTTAAAATTTTAACTTGGTATATAAGTTAAAGGAACAAAACCAGTAGGAGAATAGCAAAATTCATGGAATTTAGAGCTAAAAGGGGAACTCTATAATCCAACCTCCCTCATTTTATAAACTAGGAAACTGAAGGCCCAGAACCAGGCAATCCACAAGTATTTATTAAATGTATGACAAAGATATTTGCTAGGTATGACAAAGAAAGCCAAAATTCAGTCCCTCTCAAGAAGCATACATTTAAATGGAGAAGACAATATGTTAAAAACTAAGGGAAGGCATGGGAGGCCTGTAGAAGGTGAGATTTTACCTAAGATTTGAAGGAAGCCAGGGAGACTAAGAAATAGAAGAAAAGGGAACAAATCATGTGGGACAATCAGTACAAAAATATAGAGAGAAGAGATGGAGAGTCTTGTTCAGGAACTGAAAGGCTGATGAGCTTGGAACTTAGAAGTGTTTCAGTGATTTACCCAATGTCACACAAGTAGTGAATGACAAATCCTCCAACTCCACAGTGATTGCTATTTTCACTGTAGGACACTGCCTTCCCTGTCTAATCCACATACCCTGTCTTTTCTTGCCACTTGACTCAGCATCCTTTCAACTCAAACACACATTTGTTAGGGGTCCCCACAATATCTAGTACAATGCTCAGCCTAGAGTGGCAATGCTTAGAGTTTGTAATAAATAAGAGGGCACATAATCTGAGATTCTGAGTGTTTCAACTCCTAAAAACAAAAAGGATTTTTTAAAAATTGCCATCAATATCTAAAATAGGTCATTTTTTTCTGACTCACAAATCTATCTCCTCTGAGATCCAGGGTCCCATTGCCAGTGGCCTGATGGACACCCTCATTTTGATGTCTTATCAGCACCTCCACAACAGAATTTGTTATATTTCTTTTGGGTGTGTGCCTTTTGTTTTTACATTTCATTCATTTCTGAAAATATCCTTTTTCCTCCTCAGTGAGCCTTCTTTTATAACAAAAATTAAGAAGGACAAAGAAAAAAACAAGAAGTTATTATCTTTCCCCCCAAGCCTATTCCTTCTCCAAACTCTCGCATTTCTGTTCAGGACACTGCCATCCTTCACATCACACAAGTTCCAACCCCTGTAGTCATCATTAAGACATCCTCACTTCCCCACATACATACACCTCATATACAATCAGCTGCCAACTCTTGTTAATTCTATTTTTACTAGGTCTTTGGAATTAATCCAGTCACTGTCCTACTTGAGGGCCACTTCTTGCTTGAATCATTATAAGGATCTTCTGTTTGGTCTCCCTGCTTCCAATCTTTCTCTTGTCCATCCCTTCATCCTATACACAATCATCAGAATTACTTTGCAAAGGCACAGGTTTAAGTCATTTCCCTGCTCAACAGTCTCTATTGGTTCCCTATGACTCCTGGATTGTAGAGGGTGTTTAAGACCCTCCAACATCTAGTCCTCACTTACATTTCCAGTCTTGTCTCTTTCTGCATTACAGACAAACTGGACTACTAGCTGTTCCCTGAATTTGAAATATCTCCCATCTCCATTGCATAAATGATGGCTCAGAATATATTTCCCCATCTTTGCTTCTCCTAATTCTTATTTTCTCTTTAAGGTTTATCTAAGGTGTCATCATGAAACTTTTACTGATTATCTCCTCTCTCCTCCCCACCCTAGCTACTAATACTTTCTCCCTCCCCAAATTTCTTTGCATTTCCGAATACTTTCTCCCTCCCCAAATTTCTTTGAATTTCCTAATACTTTCTCCCTCCCCAAATTTCTTTTAATTTACTAATACTTTCTCCCTCCTCAAATTTCTTTGCACTTACTAATACTTTCTCCCTCTCCGAATTTCTTTGCATTTCCTAAACTTTCTCCCTCTCCCAATTTCTTTGCACTTCCTAAACTTTCTTCCTCTCCAACTTTCTTTGCATTTTCCCATTACCTATGTCTTCACGCATTGTTCCCCCATCTGTGGAAAATAAAGTGTTGGAAGCTAGGAATATACTCTCTCCTCATCTCTACCAGTTTTGGTTTTCTTTGGGGCTCAGTTAGGTCTTCTGTCGCCTCACACCAACCACACAGATTGTTACTGTATCCTTTAAATTATCTTGTATTTGTTCAACTGCTTAACTGACCATATCTGACCCAGCCCAATGATTAGTAAACTCCTTAGATTTTTCTTATGCTTCACTTTTTATCCTGGGAGCCCGATATCAGCTCAGCAAGAAGAGCTTTTGGTTAGGGGAGGGCTTTCTATAGAGGGGAGGCTTTTAACTGGAAATTGAAGGGATCCAGAAAAGCAAGGAGGGAGAGATGAGGAGGGAGAGTATTGCAGACATTCACAACAGTCAGAGGGAATTGAGGATGAAGTGCTTTACTAGAGGAACAGCAAGGAGACCAGTGTCACTTGATTGGGGTGGGATGTAAGGTACAAGGGCAGCCAGATGGTACAGTGAATAGAGTACCTGGCTTTGGAGGCAGGAAGACTCATGTTCTTAAGTTCAAATTTGGGGGGAGGTACCTATTAGCTATGTGACTCTGGGAAAATCTCTTTGCCTCAGTTTCCTCATCTGTAAAATGCTCTGGAGAAGGAAACCACTCCAGTATCTTTGCCAAGAAAACCCCAAATGCAGTAGGATACAGCAGCAGCAACAGCAAAATGCCCATTATATGGAACTGAAGGAAATCTGTATTTGGGGGGGCTTGCCTTTCAGTTCTCTCTCTTTTTGAGGCAGCTTTAGCTTCAGCACAGCCAACACAGATCTCCCCACACGGTGGGCATCGAGGCTGGTGGTCTAACTGATTCTCTCCATATACAGACACAGAATGTCCTAATAGGACAAGGGGATCTGGTTGAGTTTTTTTGTTGTTTGTTTCTAACAAAGTTATCAGTGACTGTTGAGTTCTTGAGATAACTCCATGGATTATAAATGAGTCACTTCCCAGGAAGCATTTCAATGGGAGAAAGTCTGGAAGGGAAGTTAGTGAGAGGCTCAGCAGAAAAAGGGTCTCTGAAAGAGCCCCTGCCTTGAGTGAGGGGACAGATCAACACTCACACCCACCCCATTCCCTCAGGCTGGTGAATAAGACAGGACATCAGCCCAGTTTGATCCAAACCCAGCTGTTTGCAGAACAACAGCTGGGGCCCACCCCTGCACCCGGGGAGGCAAAGCAAAACAAAAGTCTGAATGATGTCAGGGAAATTAAATTCTCTTTCCCTCCCTTTCCCTCCCCTTCACAGCCAAAGAGCTTCCCATGAAAGAATAATAGCTCACACATTTTTAGCCCTAGTCCTTACAATAATCCTGTTAAGAAAGCAGTAACTGGTCCACTTTACAGATGAGGAAGTTGAGGCTTCTGAATAGGCTGAATCGCTCACCAAAGACCACAACCCTTCATTGGTAGGAGTCAGGACCAAGTTTCTAATACACTAATCTTTTCTACCACACCAGGATGCCTCTTAGTCCTGTTGCAGAGGCCATAGCCAGATGCAGAAAGAAAAAACCTAGTATTTTTACCTAGTCACTTTGCCTCTGAGAGAGTTATGTTTCTCATATGTACAAAGCAGAAGTTAGAGTAGAGATCTCTGAGGTTTCCTCCAGCAATAAGATTATGGAATACTGGTCCAAACCACTCGTTTAACCAAGTGCTGAGAAAGAGAGATAGAAAGACAGACAGACAGAGACAGAGAAAGAGAGACAGAGACAGAGAGAGGGAGGAGGAAAAAAGAGAGAGAGACAGAGAGACAGAGACAGAGAGACATAGAGAGGGAGAAGGAGGAAAAGAGACAGAGAGACAGAGAGACAGAGAGAGGCAGAGAGTGACTTGGCCAAGTATTGATTGATATTGTCTTTATTAACCCAGGTCTCCTGATTTCTCAGGAACCTCAGAGGTCATCAAGTATCAGACATACTTGAACAGGAATTTCCTTTACAGCATTCCAATGGATAGTGTGAGATGGATAGAGAGAGACAGAGACAGAAACAGAAACAGAGACAGAGACAGAAACAGAGAGAGACAGAGAGTGACTTGGCCAAGTATTTATTGACATTGTGTCTTTATCAACCCAAATCCCCTGATTTCACAAGAACCTCAGAGGTCATCAAGTACCAGCCATACTTGAACAGGAATCCACTCTGTAGCATTCCTGACAAGCCTGTATCCAACTCCTCCTTGAAGTCAAGGAACTGTTACCCTATAAGGCAGCCCATTCCACTTTTAGATGACCCTAATTAGTAGAAACATTTTCCTTATATCAAATTAGAAATTAGTTCTCTGTGATTTCTGCCCTTTGCTCTTGTCTTCTGAGACTGAGAAGAATATATATAACAAGTCTTCTACGTGAAAGTCCTTCAAATTCTTGAGTAGAGCTAATGGTGTGCTGGTAAATATCTAGCTTGAGAAGGGGGAGGAGAGCATGTACCTATAACATACTTTCAAACTGAATTTTCATTATTAACATTTTCACATTACTTTCTTAGTCTAAACCAGAAATATAAAATTCAATGCCACTCAAAATCTCAAATGAGTTCTACAACTATTGGAAAATGTTTAACAAGATAAATAAAAATACAGATGTTAATTTGTGGTTTTCTGAATCAATATGGAGCCCCTCAGGATCCTTTCCAGGTAAGTTAACACCACTCATCTAGATAGTCAATAAAAAAAGTAAATCAAACTAGGATTTGTAGCATCTCTGACTTTCCAGAAGAATATGTCAAAGCTATGTTTTTTTCCAGTAGCAATGGATGGTTATTAGAGTTGGACTGCAAGGAAAACCAACTCTTACTAACTCTGGCATCTTACTAATTGTGATGCCAGAGAAAACTTTTGAGAGTCCCTTGGACAGCAAGGACTTGCACAGTCAATTTTTAAAGAAATTGAATCAGGTTATTCATGAGAAGGTCAAAGACTGAAGCTGCAGCCTGAATACTTTGGTCATAATGAGGAGACAGGACTCTTTAGAAAAGACCCTCATGTTGAGAAAGACTGAAGGCAAAAGGAGAGATGAGATGGATAGTGTGGTTAACATGGACAGTGTACATGGACAGTCCAGAAAATAGTGGAAGATAGAATGGCCTAGTATGTGACCAAAGGGTCACAAAGAGTCTGGTGCTACTGAACAACAACAAAGAAATGTAAATGCTCACCCTAAAAATTTAATAATCAGCTCTTGGTAGCTGGTGTGAGCCAGTTTCTGATACAGCTGTCACTTCTGGTACAAGCTAAGCATCCCTTGTTACTCCAAAGAACACTCAGTGCACAATATCCAGCCCATTCAACCTCCTCCATACCTTTCTATACATGGGGTTCCAATTTATTATGTTTCCTTAACTGTAGAGATCACTTCTCTGAAGAGAAACTGGGTACCACTAGGGTGAAATGTTGTTTACATTGTCCCAAGCAGAGGGTGTGTCCATTACTTTTGCTTAACTGTTTTTCTTTGTTACAAGGGAGAGTTCAATGGTGGGGAAGGGAGGCAAAATTTCTGGAAATGACTGAAATGTAAAAACAAAAGGCACCAACAAAACTTTTTTTAAAAATGATTTTCTTTTTTAAAGTACCGAGAACTGAACACAATATTCCAGGTATGACGTAACCAGCAGAGAGAACAGCAGAATTTCTATGTCTCACATCCTTAGTGATGTATTGACAAATATTTAACAACTTGCTCTCTTGAAAAAAAATGCATCTACCACACATTTTTAAATTGAATCAGAATTATTATTAACACCTTCTTAAGTCAATCAACCAAACAGTAAAAGGGTCCCTAGTTTGTAGCACTTGCTAATTTCTGAGGTATGACAAACCAGGTTTAGATGGCTGTAGCATATTGGGACTGATACTAAACTATAGATAGATAGATAGATAGATAGATAGATAGATAGATAGATAGATAGATAGACAGACAGATATGTATACACATATACATATATCTTATTGCAAGTTAAGATCAAATTAGCATTTTTAGGACATTGTTGATTCTTTTTTTTTCCTCAGTAGTATTTTATTTTTCCAAATACATATAAAGATAGTTTTTAACATTCATTTTTATAAGTCTTTATGTTCCATATTTTTCTCCTTCCTCCCCACTCCCCAAGACAGCAAGCAATCTGATATAGGTTCCTTTAAAACATATTTCCATATTTGTCATGTTGTGTAATAAAAATCAAAAGGGGAAAAAACATGAAAAAGAAACAAAGAAAAAGCTGAAAATACTGTTTTAATCCACATTCAGTCTCCATTTTTCTCTCTCTGGATGTGGATGGGAGTCTATTATAGAATTGTCGTGTAACACTTATTGCTGACAAAAGCCAACTCCATCACAGTTGATCAACACATAATTTTGCTATTACTGTGTACAATGTTCTCTTGGTTCTGCTCACTTCACTCAGCATCAGTTCATGTCTCTTCAAATTTTTCTGAAATCAGCCTGTTCATCATTTCTTAAAGATCAATAATAATCCATTACATTCATATATCATATCTTATTCATCCACTCCTCAATAGATTCACTTCTATTCAATTTCCATTTCCTAGCCACTACAAAAAGAGCTGCTACAAACATTTTTGCACATGGGGGTTCTTTCCCCTCTTTTATGCTCTTTTTGGGATACAGACCCAATAGTAACTGCTGTATCAAAGAGTATGCACAATTTGATAGCTCTTTGGACACAGACACTGTTGATTTTTTTTTATTTTTGCTGAGGCAATTGAGTTTAAGTGACTTGTCCAGGGTCACACAGCTAGGGAATGTTAAGTGTCTGAGACCAAATTTGAACTCAGGACCTCCTGACTTCAAGGCTGGTGCTCTATCCACTGAGCCACCTAGCTGCCCCTGACACTGTTGATTCTTAATAAACACACAATTCACTAAAACATCCAGAACCCTCTATGTACTGATTTTCTAACCCAAACATAGACCTTCATAGCCATTCCAAATCAATTTCATCTTATTAAATTCAGTCCTTTATTCTAGACTTCCGACATTCTTTCATATTATGATTTTGTTCAGAGGTCTGTACAATAGTCTTGTGATGGAAAATGCCTCTAGCATGTCTGGCTTGGCTTAGATAGCCATAGAATTGGACCTGGAGTCAGGAAGACTCAAGTTCAAATACAGCCTCTGATGCTGGGCATGTCACTTAATTTCTCCCTGCCTCAGTTTCCTCATCTGCAAAATGGTGATAATAGCTCCTATCTCCCAGGAGCTGTTGTTAGAATGAAATGAGACATTTGTAAAATACTTTGAAAACTTTAAAGCACTATTATAAATACTCATGTTATTATATAAATGCTACGTACCATAGCCGCTGAGATTCCTTCCCAATCTGAGATTTTATGACTTTAGGAAAGTTATTTTATAACTTAGAGCCTCAACTTCTTCATCTATAAAATTGAAATAGATGATCTCTAAGGTCCCTTTAAGCTATAAATCTTTTAATTGTATGATCCCAGGAGGATACTAGAAATGAATGTTAGGAGTCTCTGAAGATCCTAAGAAGGATAAAAGTTTTGGAGGTTTTGGGGGAGGAGAAAGGAGTGAAAGGGAACTTGAGAAATAAACATTCCAAGATGAATCCAGAAATGTATTTAAAAAGAGACACTTTACAGATAAAAGTTGACAATTGTTCCCAACCTTCAAACATTTATAGAGATGAAGAGTCATGAAAATATTTTAGCCAGAAGGAACCTTAGAGATGCTCCAGTGGTTCTCATAGTTTTGCATAATGGTAAAATAATCCTTAAACTGAAAAAAAGCAAAAACTTTGGCAGAAACTTTATGGCAAAATCCTCTAAAATTATTATTTTTAATGTCTATTGACAAAGAATGTATGGCGTTTGGTTTTGGGTTTGGAGTTGAGTGTTTTTTTTTACATAAACTTGAAGTGTTTCAGGGATTCTTGTAGCATAGTTTGAAAAATATTATATCTATGTCTAAGACTTATGATGGAAAATGCTATCCCCATCCAGAAAAAGAACCACAGAGTCTGAATACAGACCAAAATATACTATTTTTCACTTTTTTCTTTCTCATGGTTTTTCCCTTTTGTTCTGATTCTTCTTTTACAACGTAAGTGGTATAGAATTATGTTAAATATGATTGTATATTTACAACCTATATCAAATTTTTTGCTGTCTTGGGATGGGAAAGGAGGGGGAAGAAGAAAAAAATGAAACTAAAAAATCTTAAAAATAAGTGAATATTGAAAATTACCTTTACATGTAATTGGAAAAAAATTAAATACCATTATGTGGGAAAAGAAAAATAGTATGTCTAATCTACCTTCCTATTTTTTAACAGAAAAGCAAACTGAAGCAAAGAGAAGAGTTAAAAAAAAAAAAGCATTCTGGAGAGCCAATAAATGAATCAAACATCAAGAAATGGGCTGAGAGATTGGTTAAGATGACAGGAAAAGATAACAATAAATGTTGTAAGGGATGTGGGAAAACTGGGACACTAATGCATTGTTGATAGAATTGTGAAATGATACAACCATTCTGGAGACCAATTTGGAACTATCCCCAAAGGGCTATCAAACTGTGCCTAACTTTTGATCCAGCACTGTCTCTACTGAGTCTGTATCCCAAAGAGATCATCAGAGATGATGCAAAAATGTTTGTGGTTGCCCTTTTTGTAATGGCAAGAAACTGGAAAATGAGTAAATGCCCATCAGTTGGAGAAAAATATATGAATACAATGGAATATTATTGTTCTGTAAGAAATGACAAACACGCTGATTTCAGAAAAGCCTGGAAAGATTTACATGAACAGATGCTAAGTGAAATGAACAGAACCAAGAGAACACTGTACACAGATTATGTAGTGATCAATTGTGATGGACTTAACTCTCTTTAACAATGAGGTGATTCAAGATAATTCCAATAGTCTTGTAATGGAAAATGCCATCCACATCCAGAGAGAAATACAGAGACTGAATGTGGATCAAAGCATAGCATTATCATCTTTTGTTGGTTTTTTTTTTGCTTTTTTTTCCTTTTCTTTCTCAGTTTTTCCCCTTTTGATCTGATTTTTCTTGCACAGCATGATAAATATATTAAGAAAAATTTCACATGTTTAACTTATATTGGTTATATTGATATATTGCTTGCTGTCTTAGGAAGGGGGAGGAAGAGAGGAAGAAAAATTTGGAACACAAGTTTTTGTACAGGTAGATGTTAAAAACTATCTTTTCAAGTATTTAGAAAAATAAATACTATAATAAAAATAAAATTTAGTAATTAAGTATAATCTTTACAATAAAAAAATGGACTGAGAGCAAGAGAGGATCAGAAGTAAAGAAATTCTTATTTCTTGCATTTTGTATTGAGAAAATAGAAGATGAGGCCCCACAAAGAGTGCTCAAAGGATCATAAATCAGGCAATTTATTATTTTAAAAAATGCAAGTATTCTGGGACAGTGGTACAGGTATACAGTGGGGATGTGTATCCCAGTTCAGAGCCCAGAGCTCTGTATCATTGTCCTTACATCTGATTCTTGTCATATAGCAAATTCTTTTTTTTTTAATTAAAGCTTTTTATTTACAAAGCATGTGCATGGGTAATTTTTCAACACTGACCCTTGCAAAACCTTCTGTTCCAAATTTTTCCCTTCTTCCCTCCACTCTCTTCCCTGGATGGCAGGTATTCAATACATGTTAAATATGTTGCAATATATGTTAATTCAAAGGGGTCAAATGGGAGGAAGAGCCTTAAGAACAGATATTCTGAACTCTAACCCTCTTATTGAAGATATTATGATTAAGAAAGTTTGTTAACCTTGCTCAGATGGATTTGAGGAAGTTTGCTAAACTAATTATGATTAGGAGAGCCTTGCACTCTTTGCCCAAACGTAGCTCACTGAACCAATTACTAGGTATACAGGAGTTTCCTAGTACATACCTCTCATTACATAAGTAGGTCAATCAGTGATCAAACATGGAATTACTTCTGTCAGATAGGGCGTAGGGATAGGGCAGTCTTCACAAGCACATAGAAAAGCCTAAAAGAGACCAAAAATGGCCCTGTGCCGTCTTAGATTTTTATCAATAAAGGCTAAAAGTCAGACTTATAAATTTTGCAAATGACAAGAAGTTGGGGAGGGGGGGACAGCTAATATGTTGCATGACAGAGTCAAGATCCAAAATATCTTAATACTCTAGATTGAACATGGCACTAAATCTAATAAGATGAATCCAATTTTGTGGTTACTGATGTAGAGCCAGCCATCCTAGAGAATGAAGTCAAATGGGCCTCAGGAAGCATTGCTAACAATAAGGCTAAGTGAATGTGATAGAATTCCAGCTGAATTATTTAAAATCCTAAAAAAGATGGTTGCTATTAAAAGTGCTGCACTCAATATGCCAACGAATTAGAAAACACAACAGTGGTCAGTAGACTGGAAATGATCAGTTAACATCCCAGTGCTAAAGAAGGATAATGTCAAGGAATGTTCAAATTATCAAGCAAACTGCACTCATTTCACGTGCCAGCAAGGTCATGCTTAAATTCTGCAAGCTAAGCATCAGCAATGTGAATTAAGAATTATCAGAAGAGCAGGTGGCTCTCAAAGAAGCAGAGGAACTAGAGACTAAATTGTCAACATTTGCCGGATTGTGGAGAAAACAAGAGCATTCCAGAAAAAAAAAAACGACCACTTCTGCTTTATCAACGACATGAAAGCCTTTGACTGTGTGGATCACAACAAAATGTGGCAAGTCCTTAGAGAGTTGGGAGTGCCAGATCATCTTGTTTGCTAAGAGGGCTGTATGGGGTCCAAGAAGCAATAGTTAGAATTGAACATGGAACAACTGATTGTTTTAAGACTGGAAAAGAAATATAATAAGGCTGTATGTCGTCACCTTGTTTATTTAACATATAAGCAAAGTACACCATGCAAAATGCCAAGAGGAATGAATTAAGCCAGAATTAAGACGGAATTTCCAGGAGAAATATCAACAACCTTAGATTTGCTCCTTAGAAGGAAAGTTATGGCAAATTTGGACAGCACATCAAAAAGCAGAGACATCACCCTGCTGACAGAGGTCTTCATAGTCAAAGCCATGGTTTTTCCAGTAGCAATGTCAGGCT
The DNA here is from genome assembly GCA_023553655.1 of Myrmecobius fasciatus. Classification (NCBI taxonomy): domain Eukaryota; kingdom Metazoa; phylum Chordata; class Mammalia; order Dasyuromorphia; family Myrmecobiidae; genus Myrmecobius; species Myrmecobius fasciatus. The sequence goes on along the minus strand of JAJPUD010001299.1, from coordinate 172,110 downwards.
GTGAGTTGGGTCATAAAAAGCTGTCAAATTGTGGTGTTGCAGAAGACTTTTGAGAGTCCCTTGGACAGCAAGGAGGTCAAATCAGTCAATACTTAAATTAATTCAGGCCATTCACTGAAAAGTCGAATGCTGAAGCTAATGTTTAAATACTTGGTCCATCTAATGAGAAAATGGGATACACTGGAAAAGACATGCTGGGAAAGAAAGGAAAGAAGATGGCAGAGAATGAAATAGATAGTATTATTGAGACTTTAAGAAATAGTAAAAGATAGGACACAAATAATGATTGAACAACAAAAATATTGAACACGGGTTCAAAAAAATCAAATTCACAGATTCAAGGTAGGAAAGGGTTAACAAGACAATAAATAGGCCATAAGAAAAAGATTTGCTGATTTTAGCGGATTGCAAACTCAACATGAATCATGCAATTTTATACTCTGTGAATAGAGACATGATATTCAGAATAAAAAAGGTGGTCATCCTTCTGAGTACATTGCCCTGATCAGACCATATTTGCATCATTCAGTTATTCCACCAATCAATCAATCAATAAACAAGCATTTCTTAAGTATCTACTATGCTCTAGACACTCTGTTAGACACTGGGGAAACAAAGAAAGAGTTTGCTGCTAAGAGTTTGCATTCTACATAGGAAAAAGCAACATGTACATAGGTAAAACAAAATAAATCTAATTGTGTTTAGTCCTTTTATTTTTAAGGAAAGTCATTAACAAACTAAAGATGACCAGGTGAAAGGTAACCAAGATAGTGACAGAATTTCATGTCAATCAGTCAATAAACATTTATTAAGCACCTATTATGTACCAGGTATATTTTGATAAACATGGGATATTTTAGTCTACAAGAGAGAGGAATAGGAAAAAAAGACAGCTTTCTCCATGCACTTGGAAAGAATCAATTTATTCATTGTGTCACCAGAAGGCAGAAATAAAAGCAGTCGGTGAGTCTTACAAGAGGCAAATTTCAGTTTGATTCAAGGGACAAATTTCCTAGCAATAAGAACTGCCCCAAAGAGTAATGGGCTACTTTTGGAGAAAGTAGGATAACCCTTTAGCAGAGATCTTCCAGTCAAAATTAAATGACTGTTTCTTAAGGTTACTCCATGGAGGAGTCTGGAACAGGTTGGATTGAATGATCCCTGAGATCCCTTCCAATACTGCGTTCTATGAATCATTGGTATCTAAGTCTATTCCTGTTTCTAAATAGATATTTAGATATAATTTTAGGAGAGTAATATAAGGAAAGGGACTGGAATTATGATTTCACTGATGTAGAGAATTTCAGATGTAGAGAAATTCAAATGAGGTAAATATCTCTACCATTGCAGGTCAACTCTTTCTGCAACATGTAATAGTCTTAGAGAGTTGTCTAAAAAAGGACTTTTTAACTTTTTCCACTTGCAACAGTGGAAATTGCTCAAGAAATTTTTACATGATATTTAAGTATATAAAATAGATATACAAATCAAATGTTTACTAATAATAAATGATAATTTCATGACCCCCATAGGGGTCTTGTAAACTAAAGTTTAAGAAGCTGTAGTCTATTTAACTGAGGATTTTTAATATGGTCTTTTTCTAGCTTTTTTAATAGTAAGCCCAATTCATTGATCTTCTTTTTCTCTATTTTATGCAAGTAAGTATCTAGAGATATAAAATTACCCCTTATAACCGCTTTGGCCATATCCCACAAATTTTGGTATGTTGTCTCATTATTGTCATTTTCCTAGATGAAATTATTGATCATGTCTATGATTTGTTCTTTCACCCATTCATTCTTTAGGATTAGATTATTTAATTTCCAATTAACTTTTAATCTATTTTCTCCTGGTTTTATATTGCATGTGATTGTCATTGCATTGTGGTCTGAAAAAAATGCATTTACTATTTCTGCCTTTCTGCATTTGATTTTGAGGTTTTTATGCCCTAACACATGGTCAATTTTTCTTCTTGCATCTCTCTTAACTTCTCCTTTAGGAATTTAAATGCTATACCATTTGGTGCATATATGTTTAGTATTGATATCGCTTCATTATCTATGGTACCCTTTAGTAAAATATAGTTTCCTTCCTTATATCTTTTAATTAGATCTATCTTTGTTTTTGCTTGATCTGAGATGAGGATTGCTATCCCTGCTTTTTTTTTGTTCACTTGAAGCATAATAGATTCTGCTCCAGCCCTTTACCTTCACTCTGTATGTTTCTCTATACTTTAGATGTGTTTCTTATAAACAGCATATTGTTGGATTCTGGCTTTTAATCCACTCTACTATCTGCTTCCACTTTATGGGAGAGTTCATCCCATTCACATTCACATCTTATTTTCCCAAAGTTATGTTTTTCTCTTTCCTTTCTCCCCTCTTCCTTCCCTTCTCCCCAGTATTTTGCTTTTGATGACCACCTCCCTCAAACAGTCCTCTCCCCCCTCCCTGTTAGAGCCCCCCCCTTTTTTACACTGTTCCCCTAATTCTTTTATTTTCCTTTCTATTAGTCTTTCCCCTTCTTTTCCTCCTTTCCCTCCCACTTCCCTATAAGGAGGAACAATTTTCTCTGTGAAACCGAATATGTCTGATATACTCTTTTAGAGCCCAATCTGATGAGAGTAAGATTCATACAATATTCATCCCCCCCTCCCTTCTTTCCCTCAATAATATTAGGATTTCTTTGCCTCTTCATGAGATTTTACCTTATTTTTACATCCTTTTTTTGCCTTATTTTACCTCCTTTTCCTTCTTTTTCCAGTATGATACCCCTTCCACCTCTAGTTTCTTTTTCATATTATCAAAGTAAAATCATATTATACCACCATTCTCTAAGTATACCCATAGTTCTCAAGAGTTCTTTCCTTTTTACCTTCTTATGAAGAAGCTGTAGTCTAAATTAAAGCACAGAGCATCTATAATTTGCCTCAGTTCACCTAAGGATATGTTGGAGGCAGATCTTTGTAACTCTGAGGTGACCTCTCTATCCACTTCATCTTGCTAGCTTTTCAATAGAGACCACTCTATATCCTTTAATTTGTTTGATCCCTGAATCAATCATCAGTTATTCAAGGGGACAGCTTGATTGGGGGATCTAACTACATTTGTGTTTTCTCAAGGGTCATAAGCAGGGGTCCAGACATGCAGCCAGTCCCAAAATGGAAGTTATGTGGGAAAAGGTATTCCCTGATGGGAAAATGCATGTAGCTTGTTCCCTTGGTTTCCAGGGTAGATCAACTCCTAAATGAGAAGTAGATATGAGGAGAACCAGCTGGGCTTTGGGAACTGACCTTGGTCTCTAGATCAGCACATTACATTGGGAAGTTTAATCAGAAAGGAGTGACAGCTGCCCAGAATTACTCTAATTAAAAAAAAACACAGAACTCACTGTAGTCAGCTTCCTTCTGCTCCCCCTAAACACAGAGGTTACAATCCCAGTGGACTACAAGACCCCTCTGTGGGAACAAAGGTCACTGATCTGGTGGGCTAAGCCCACGGCTCTGAGGCAGGTTCCTGGGACATGATGGCCTAAAGGTTAGCCAAATAACACTTGGATCTCGATGGAATGGTGCAAGTATTCTGGCACTCACATCACAAGCAAGGGAAGGAAGGACTTTTTTGGGTAGGATGGTTTCTGTTGTTAATGTTCCAGGAAAGAGCATTAGGAAACCCTCCCAAGGGAGAAAAGTAGTCAAAGGCTCAATAATCTCCTTAAGGAGCAAAAGCCTGAATTTGTCCCTCTACTCATAGTCCCTTCTTTGTAGAAGGTGACTCACTCCTCAGAGTGCAGTAATAATTATAATAATAGCTAGCATTTACATAGAGCTTTGAGGTTTGCAAGAACTTTACATAGATTAATTGATTTGTTTTCTGATGCTCTCCTAATAGTGGGAGGGCTATGCATAAAGTCACTGATACTCTTCTTCAGACCAAAAAGCATGGACGTATTAGGCAACTGGCTGGTCAAGTGAGGGAATTAAATTCTAAATTTAGAGTGGAAAAGAGACCTTAAATATCTTCTATCCTCTTATTTTAAAAAATATTTTTATTTCTAGTTATTATTTTACATTACCTAAATATTCCCACTTAACTCTCTTATAACAAAGAATATTTTGGCCCTTCATTTATAGATAAGGGAAATGAGGTTCAATAACACAGACATCATTCTAGTTTATCATCTTCATCACCTTCCTCATCTCCTGCTCACACTATTGTATTTGTTGTCCAGTTACTTCAGTCATGTCCAACTCTCTGGGTTCCCATTTGGGTTCTTCTTGGCAAAGATAATTCCATTTCCTTTTCTATCTCTTTTTATAGATGAGGAACTGAGGCAAACAGAGTTAAGTGAATTACCAGTGGTCACCTGACTCCAGGTCCAGTGCTCTATTTAGCTACCTAGTTGAGCTATCAACCATTACAAAAGTCTCCTAATTGGGCTATGGAGGTCCTAGGATCATAGAAATGGCTGAGTCTGGATCCAGTAAAGTTCATCTTCCTGAGTTTAACTTTCTAGCTGTATGACACTGGGCAAGTAACATAACTCTGCTTTCCTCAGTTTCCTCATCTGTAAAATGAGCTGGAGATGGAAATGGCAAACCAGTCCAGTATATTTGCCAAGAAAACTCCAAATGGGGTCAAGAAGAGTGGGACATCATATAGCAAGGGCAAGAATTGAATGAATCTGGCTGCTTTGACTTAAAGTCCATCTAACCACCCTCAAGCTTTTATTCTGTCTCCTCTCTACTTCCTCCATCCCACACCAGACCAAAGGAGCTAAAAAAAAAAGTTTGCTTTCTTCCTTTGGGCTGTGGATGTGGTTCTCAGAGCAACACACCCAAAAGAAGGAAAGTTTCCCCCACTGGGTCACCTCCAGAATAGTATCAGCCAGTGCTGGCCAGTGCTGAAGGGGTTAACCAGGGCTTCCTGGAGCTGAGCTCACGGGCTTCCTGAGTCACCCTCCGTTTTTAAGGAAACTTCAAAAACCTTAACCAATGACTCTGAAGAACTAGGGAGAGGAAAGGAGGAAAGAGACGGGACAGTTGGGGGGGGGGAGGGTACCGTTTAAGTTATCTCTTTCCTATTGTCTGCAGTATATTTGGGGCTGGAAGGCAACACCCACTGCCCTTTCCCTGGGCCAGATTGTCATCTCCTGGGGTTATCTGAGCCAGAGGAAGAAACTGTCAATACATACCCCTGCGGGGCTCCCCAGTCAAACACCAGCTGAGTACACTAGGGAGGAGTTTCCGGTTTGGGGGCTGCTGCTAGCCAGAAGTGGGGGCCCTGGGCCGAGCCACAGAAGGCAGGAACCAGGTCCACTGGGGAGGTCAAGAGCCCTGACACTGACTCACTTTGGGTGTCTCTGGACCCACTCAGTTCCCCCTCTGTCATGACCCCCTCGTCCATTCAGGAGCTCCGAGGGAGGAAGAATAAGGACATTACGTTTCATCCCCATGAAGAGGAACATGATGTCTCTAGTTTCTCTTCCTGGCTTTGTTCTAGAGTCTCTTCACATCATTCCCCTTTGCACCTCAATTTTCTAGTTGTTTCCTAATATAGTCATAGATTGCCTGGAGGATAAAGTGCTGGAGGCTGGGGGTTCAAATCCAGCCTCAGATCCTCACCAGCTGGAGGACCCTGCCTCAGTTTCCCCAGTTGTTAAATGATGATAATAATAGCCCCTATCTTGCAAGGTTATTGTGAAGATCCGTTATAACACATAAAGGGCCTGGACAACCATAATGTGCTCTATAAATGCTAGCTGTTGTTCTTTTTAGTATCATTCTGGAAATAGTTCCCTAAGCTAGTGCTGTTTGCCTGACTTGGTACTCAGGTCAGCCTTCAGATCTCCCTCCTTGTCTTTTTCTGCAGAAATCCTTCTCTTTGGAGTCACTTCCTCAGTCATTCAGCCTCAGTTGATTTCCCACCCTTCCCCTTCAGGTCTCTCCCTCTTCATATTTTCCTAGAGCACTTTGGACCTTTGTCCTCTGTTTTCCTTCTTCATCTCCACACCAGATCCAAACGGTTCTGGAGGAGAAAGTGAGGCAGGTGACTTTGCACAGCCCCCCTCACTTAAATCCAATTCACTTACATGTCACAGCATCACCTCCTCATGTCATGATCCTCTTAGAGAACAAAAGACAAGCCACAAAACAATCTTTTATTAATGAATTTGACATCCTCTCCCCACCCCCCAAATCTCTTGAAGGCTGAGACTGACTTTTTTTAAAAGCATCATCTAGGTAGTAGGTAATCAATAAATTTTTTCTTTGATTAAATGTTTTTCATTAACCACCCCCTTCACACACATACATATACTAGGGCTGGAGCACAAATCTATGACAACCTCAGGATGGGTGGGACACTAAAAGGTTAGGTGGATATACACAACTTTATCAAATGGGAAATGCTGATTGAGTTGTACCAGGGAGAGGGACAAGCCATCAGGGGCTCCCCCCCTTAGCTCCTCCTCTCCCCACCCCCCATCACATCCACACCCCTCCAAGAGAAAGAAGTCATCCCTTCTTGGCAGAAGTCACTTAACTATGAAATCATTCAAATTCCCTGATAAGGTTGTGAGATAAGTAACAAAAATGCTTTGCAAATCTTAAAACTGAAGAAATGCTTATTATCATCATTATTATTATATGTTCTTTGGTAATTCTTCTTTGGATGTGGAAAGAATCTTATTTCCCTCTTCTATAGAGACAGATAGTGTGGTGAGCCTGGAGTCCAAAAACCTGAGTTCAAATCTAGCCTTGGACACTTGCATAACCCTAAGCAGGTCACTTCTGTTTGCCTCAGTTTCCCCATCTATAAAATGAGGATAATAATAGCATGTATCTTCCAGGATTGTTCTAAGGATCAAATAAGATCGTAAAGGCATGTAATGGGCTCTTTATAAATAGTTATTCCCTTCCCCTCTCTTAAACAACAGCTGGAAACTCTGGCCTTAGAAATTTCCTCAGTGAATCTTGACAATTCTACCTCTATCTCTGACCTAGTCTTCCACACTGGAAAACAGTCTGTAGTTATGAAATGTATGTTATCAACCTCATTTCTACAGCCCCATTTATCCAGAGCTCTGGATTCTCCAAACCAATTCACCCTAAAAATTTAGGCACTTTCCAGCTCTAAACCCATTTTTTCCCCTGGTACAGTCTTTAGGGCAAAAAAGATACCTAATGGAACAGGAGGGAAGAGACCAGGATTCTTATTGAAGGACATGGCTTTCATCACAATTCAGGCTTTACTTTTTTCTTCTATAAAATGACAGGATTTAACTAAATTCTGAGCTCTCTTCAATCTCTATATTTCTTTTCTGCTCTGTTTTTATTCATTTCTGTTTTACTAAAATCAGGAAACTCTAACCTAAAAGCCTCTAGCTCCCAAATATTAGTTGAGAAAAAGAATTCCCCAATTCCTTAGCCAGTGGGTCAAGAAACACTGCATACACCCACTAGATTCTATATATGAAGTCCTAGGTTGTTTGTTTGTTTTAGAGAGGAGGGAAGCTAAATAAACAATATCTTTAAGGAGTTTATGGTCTAGTTGAAGAGGAAGAATAATGCAGGAAAGGATGTAAACATGTGTGAAATAGAGCTAAAAGACTTGGGTAGTACCAGTCAGCAGGTCTTTGAATTCTAAATAAAGGGAACCACTCACTAGGAATGAGAAAACCAAATTTATGCCTCTCTCCCCCCAAAAAATAAAATAATTCTGGAAGTTGTAGGAGGGAGAGATCAGAGAAGGAGGAAAGTCAAATGAATAAGATCTCTTATCAGGGAAAGGAATAGTGAGTACCTATACAAGGATAATGGCAGTGAAAATGGAGAGATGGAGTCAAATTTGAGAAATGATGAGGAAGTACAATTTCTAGGGTCCCTTTCTAGACTTAAAAGTCTAGGAATTTATGTACTAAATTAAATGTAAGTTCCTTGATTACAGGAACCATTTATTTCTTTTTTGATTGTATCACCAGACACATAGTAGGTATTTTTAAAAAATTACTTGTTGTAATATTTTTGGTTCTTGTGTGCCAGTGTTTATAATCCTATTATAGAGAAAACGATGAAAATTTCTTCACTTATATAGATATAGTAGTGTTGGACCTGCCTTAGACAATTTACTTATATGTGTGACTAAGCAAGTAACTAGCCTCTTAGTTTCAAATTAAGCTAATGATAGCACCTCTCCTTACAGGCTTGTTGTGAGAATCAAATAAAGAAGAGAGGAAAGGAAAAGAAGAGAAAGAGGGCAGGAGAAGGAAGGAAAGGAAAAAAAGAGAAAGGAAGGAGGAAGGAAAAAGTTGAGAAAAAAAAAGCAGGGACAGAGGAAAGTCAATGAAAATAATTTTAAATCCATAAAAGAAAGGAAGTTCAAAAGGGGCACTGATAAGGAGTGTAGTAGGGTAAGTTTAATATACAATTTAAAATAGCTATATATAGTAGATTCCTGATCTCAAACACATATGTATTTGTCTTTGTGTATAAAAATATTCATTTGAGTATTATTGTCAACTTGACAATATATGTCAACTTGACAAATATAATCAACTTGATTATATTTAAATATAAATGTATATAAATATGGATTGTGTATATTCATATATGCATATGTATATAGTTTATACTTTTTTTAAAAGAACATTCATTTTCAAAGGAGGTGTCTCAAATCAGGTTTTGAAACCCACAAAACCATTTCAGGATTAAAATCCTCAGCTGTGTCCCTTTCTCCCTGTCCCCTCCTAAGGTCTACCCCTACCCCATATTACTCTGATTATTTTGTCCATGGCTCCTTATCTGGCCAACCACTCTGATTCGTGGCACTCAGGCCCTGCCCTGGGCATGATAAGCAACTTCCCAGCCATGTTCCTGGCCCTCAGGGATACCCAGACACCTAGGTAGAGCTAAGCTTTGAGAGATAAGAGAAGATGTTGTTAGCACAGCTGTGTTCTGAAGCTCCTCTTTTTTTAGAACTTATGTATATATGGAAACTTGGGTGGGGAAGTGTTGCTCTATCCACCCATTTTTAGATCTGGCCTTGGTTACAAAGGAAAAAAAATAGGAAATTTACAGTTTTTCCCAGTTTCATGGACAAAAACACAGTTAAAATGGGAAATTCAAAAGTCATAGTAGAGTGCCAGGTTTAGACTGTGCCATTAGTGCCTGGAGAAACGTATTCCCCAGGCACAATTCTCATCCTCCTCATGCTCCTCATCTCCATCCCAAAGAACTCTGGGCTCTGCTCCTCCAGCTCTTATAGACCAGCTTTTTCCTTGTCTTTACTTATTAAACTTCACTTCCAAGCCACCATTTTCAAACCATGCTGCCACTCTTTCCAGCTTCCCTATGTGTCTTCCTTGTTTAAAACGTAAGCACTCTTAAATTCAGAAAGAAAGAGACTTGGATGAACTGATGCTGAGTGAAATGAGCAGAACCAGGAGATCATTGTACATAGCAACAAGATTATATGAAGATCAATTCTGATGGACATGGCTCTCTTCAACAATGAGATGATTCAGGCCAGTTCCAATGATCTTGTGATGGAGAGAGCCATCTACACCCAGAGAGATGAAGGTAGGGACTGAATGTGGATCACAGCATAGTATTTTCACTTTTTATTATTATTATTTGCTTTCATTTTGTTTTCTTTCTCATTTTTTCCTTTGGATCTGATTTTTCTTATGTAACCTAATTGTGGAAATATGTATAGAAGAAATGCACATGTTTAACATAGATTAGATTACTTGCTGTTTTGTGGAGGGGAGTGAGAGAAAAGGAGAAAAAATTTTGAACACTAGGTTTTGCAAGGGTGAATGTTGAAAAGTAGCTATGTATATGTTTTGAAAATAAAAAAGCTTTTTAAAAAGAAAAGAAAAAATAGTCATCAATAACAAAGTAAAAAAAAGGCTTTTTTGAGGCAATTAGGGTTAAGTCCACATTTTTACTAGTAAATATCTGAGCCTGGACTTGAACTCAGGTTCTTAACTACGAGACCAGGGCTTTATCCACTGCACCATCTAGCTGCCCCCAGGAAAGAAAATATAGACCAAAAAATAACTTACTGAGTCCAGCCACTCAATGCTATCCTCTGACAAAGCCTGTTTTCCTTCCCTCTAACCTGTTCTCATACAATAAAAGCCTTCTATAGAAGGCTCAATACTACCAAGAAGCTTTTTTCCCCTTGACAACATCTTTAAGCACTGGGTACAGCAGGATGGGGTTACAGCACGGGTGAATCAACCTGAGTAATTATGAAATAAAGGGATTTGACCCAGGCCAGAGTAACAGGACCCTCCAAGGAACAGACCCTCCAAGATCACCCCTCACTCTAAATCCATAAACCTGAAATCCAATCAACCCATAGCACCTCTGACCTTCACAGAGATAGACCTTAGGAGCTGAATAGAATTCAGAGAATTCAAATTGCCAATGAAGAGGGAAGAAAGATGAAAAGTAAAAGAATCCAGAAAGCACGAGACAAGTGTGAGTAGCAGGATTCATGAGGTGGTTCTTTTTTCTCTCTTTTTGGGCAAAGGAATAGCTGAGAAAACACTAACTTGAATTCCTAGTGTGCCTTCCAGTTACAACATAATTTACTCATATTATATCCTTACAGATGAGGAAGGTGAAGGTCAGAGAAGGGAAGTAATTTGCTCAAGATCACAGTTAATAAAGCAGAATTAAATCCAGATCTAGCAGAATCAAAGCAGAATTAAATCCAGATCTAGCAGAATCAAAGCAGAATTAAATGCAGATCTAGCAGAATCTAAGTCCCGTACTCTGGTATACTATAGCTATAAATCACAAAGGGGGAAAGTTTGGGGGTTTGGGGAAGATTGGGAAAGAATATTTAAATCTTACATAGATGTAAAGGTATTAATTATTATTTTATTATAGTATCATCATCATCAGTACTAATAGTACTATAAGTAGAGCTCTCATGTAGGTTCTGGACATGGATAGATAGGTCATGATCCCAGAGAAGTGCCTTTGAATCTCATCCTTATCCATCTCTGTCCTGATTGAAAGGGGAGTTGAAAGGGCTTCTCAGCTCTAGTCCCTCCCCCAGCCCTAATTCATATCTTCCTACCACCCAGTTCGAAAGGGGCTTTGGTGTTGAAACACCCTGTCCCAGTCGGTACCAGCCTCACCACTCCCCTCCCACCATTACCCCATGAAGGAGGTTAGAGCTCAGGGGGCTCTCCTTCCCCCCTACTTGCCCTCACATTCCATCCTACCTCCTCACTCTAATCTCCACAATAGCCACTCCCCAGAGTTTCCTTGCGCCTGGTTGGATCAGGAGTGTTGGGTCAGGAGGGGGAGGAATGGAAGGAGACAGGAGATGATGGCACATTAGCCATACCTGTTGACCAGTGCTGGGAGGAGCATAAATAAATAAGGATGCGGGAGAGTTGTAAATTATTCCATTGGGAAAATGCAGGACAGATTTGTCCCAGCATTATGTTAGGCAAGAACTTTCTTGGGGTCCCAGAACCCCTATTGCTGAAATACAGAATCTTGCAATCACAGTTTTTCAGAATTGAAGATGATTTTCAAGGTCATCTAGGCAATCCATGTCTAAACAAGGATCTCTTTGATAGCATCCCACAACAAGTGGTTATTTAGTGTCTGCTCTAACACCTCCCTTCAGGCAAAATCAACTACCTCCAAGGGGTTTGGGGGAGGATTGGGAGGGAATATTTAAATCCTATATAGATATAATTTTATTATTATTATTATTTTATTTTATTTTATTACAGTATCATCATCATCAGTACTAATAGTAATATGAGTAGAGCTCTCAGGTAGGTTCTGGACATGGATTTTGGAGGGTTTTTTCTTAAATCTGTGGAAGTCTTATCTCCTTGGACCTTCCACCTTTTGTTCCTAATTTTGCCTTCAGGGACCAAACTGAAACCAGTCTAGCTCCTCTTCCACAAGAATGCCCCTCAGATAATTGAAAACAGCATCATCTTTTCTGCCGTGGAAGCACTCACAAGAAAGTCAGAAGATGTATTCCAAGGATATTCTCAAGGTCTCTCTAAAGAGCTTTGGAATCCATTGTGAGACTTGAGGGGCACTGGCACAGGACCACTCAGTATGGCTTGTCATACTCTAGGAGCAAAGCAGAGTGGCGATACCCCAAAAGAAAGAGATGTGCAAATTAAGAGAGATTTCCACTCCAAAGTTCACATGAACTATTTGTGCCTGAGCGTGCCCTCTGAGCTGCTATGGGTCTGACATCTTGTTCATCTTGATGCAATGATGTCATTTTGGTCCTCTTGGGGAATTAAAAACAACAACTGATCTTCAGCTAAACATCCTCCATTCTCCATAAATCAGTGTCTCCAGCCCAAATATGAACACAGGTGGTCAGCAGAATTTTATTAGCCTAGTTAGGACCTCCCTAGTTGGAAGAAACCATCCCCCTTTCTCCATAACCATCATCATCAAGTGCCGGCAATCCTCCTTGACCATTACCAAAGGAAGCAGATGCTATGGCCTGAGATAAAAGTGTTCACTTCAGCCTCAGAATTAAGTCAGAATTGTGAGGAATCTTCAAAGTCATTTAGCTCAGTTTCCCACTAATGGGAATCTCCTCTTAGATAATATGCTCATCCAGACTCATGAACTGAGGGGAAACTCACTATCTCCCAAGCTTAAGTCTCCTTACCAATAAAATGGGGATAATAATATATATATTATCCACTTCATAGCACCTTTGTAAGAAAAGAGTTCCATAAACTATATAGCATTATCCATACAATTATGGTATTTTGTCCTAGATTAGAGACCTTTGGCTCTATAAGAAGCAGTTTGGGTATAGAGGATAGAATCTAGATTTGGAGGTAGGAAGACTAAAATACTGAATTTTAAATACTGGCTCAAGCTCAAAAGAAAGAGAAAATTCAGTACTCTGGAAAGAATACTGGCTCTGGAGTCAGAAAGCCTGGATTCAAAATACTGCCTCTGTCATACACTACCTGTATTACCATAAGCAAATCAATTAATTGTTCTGGGCTTCAGGTTTCTCATCTGTAAAATGAGATATTCCTTCTACCACTGAATCTGTAATCCTTTGACCACCATAGATTTGATTCTGCCTTATTGTGAAGGAGAAGGGAATCATTTATCTGTAGCCTATTATGCACCAGGCACTGTGCTAAACACTTTACAAATATTCTCATTTCATTCTAGGAAGTAGATATTTTATCCTCATTTTACAGGAAACTGACACAAACAGGGTTAAATGACTTGCCCAGGGTCACACAGCTAGTAAATTTTCAAGTCCAGATTTGAACTCAGGTCTTGCTGACTCCAGGTTCCAGTGTTCTAGACAACTACCTAACTACTGCAGATCCTATTTCTTTGGAAATGGTTGGAAAACTTGGAAAGAGGTAGCAGAGAAAGACAAGGAGGAATTTTTGAATGATTACAAGGGAAGCTTGGAAATTCAGATTTGTAAGGAGCCAACTGTTAATGTATCCCTTAATTTCCAGGGTTGCAACCTCAAAGACTTCAGAGATACAGTTTCCTGGTTGAGATTGTTTTATCTCCTTCCTTAGCTGAGATCTTACTGTTTTAACCTCTATAACTTCACAGATTTCTGTTTACTGCTTACTTTGATCAAGAAGTTTTCTAGATATTCTAGGTTGTCTAGATGGTTATTTATTTATGCCTTAATTTTTTAAATATTTATTTTATTTTTAATTCATGGAATAGAACAAGCATTTCCATAATATAACAAAAAGATGATTGTGCATGAAACTGCACATGTACAACTTTTAAATACATATGATAAAGTTATCATCTAATTTTTTTTTTCCTTTTTTCATCCCTCCCTCATAGGTCTACCATCAGACATCAACATGTGCAGATGCAAAATCACTCTATACATACTTCTATTTAATAGTTCTTTCTCTGAATGCAAATAGCTCCATCCTTTATATGTCCTTTACAGTTAATTTGGGTATTTATAATAGTTAAAAGGACTTCTTTGCTCAAAGATAGCCTTTAATATCTAAGCTAGTAAATATATAGTATTACCTTCTCCTTGAGAAAGATCAAGAAAAGTGACATTGATTCTGCACATACACACACACATAAATATAGAAATTATTATCTTGCTGAACTGTAAATATTTGAAGTGTGTTAGAGAGAATTCTGGTCCATTACTAGAAGAAAGAGGTCCTGGACCCTCCCTCCCTCTCTCAGGGCCTTCTTCCTACTCCACAGAAAGTGCAGTCTCCCTTGAGAGTGCCTCAGATCCCAGATCATCTATGTATCCATGCCCCGAATTTATATCTCTATTTATTGACCAGCAAGCTGGAAAGAACCTTAGAGGCTCATTTAGCTCAACTCCCTCATTTTACAAATGAGGAAATGGAGACCCAAAGAGACAAACTGACTTGACCAGAGTCACACAGGTTATAAATAACAGAAGGAGGATTGGACTCCAAAGCTCTTTCCTCTGTACAATGTGACTATTTTCCTTTAATCCCAAGAAGGTTGGAAATCAGAGGATCTGGTTCTGCTACCTGTGTGACTTTGGATCAGTTACTTCCGTGAGACTCAGTTTCCCCACCTGTAACTGGTCAAACAAGGGAAGACTATGAGAGAGCTGAGATACATCCTATCATCCTCTGGGACTCATTTACAGCTCCAGAGGGACATGCTCTTCTGTGGCCCTAGACCATCTTGCTGGTTCTCTCCATGGCTCCATCTCTTACCCTTCCACTTGTCCCATGTGTGAACCAGGAAATCGAAAAACCCACCAACACCCTCCGTGCCTGGGGCTGTCTCCGCCACTGCCTTCAGGAGCCTGCTGGGACTGGCTCCGGCAGCAGAGGAGCTGGCCCACTTTGATGTTCTTCCAAATGACATTTCCCCTCTCCTGAGCATAAACATGCTAGGCCCGTTAGCTCACAGCAGAGAGCCGAGGCAGGCGGCCAGATCGGGCTGCCCTGGAGCTCCTGGGCAGTGCGAGCTGCCTACTCCCATTGGCTCAGAGATACAAACCCCCAGAGAGCCCGGGGATCCCTTACCCCAAGGCACACCATGCTCCCCTTGGGTCCCGGGGTATGAGTTCTGGAACTGCCTGGACAGTTTTGAATTTAGCTATGTGGATCTTCAGGTTCTCGATGAATGGCTAGGCAGTGTTAGGCAGGAATGGTGTTGGAAAGAGCCAAAATGTAGAGTCAAGGGACCTGAGTTCTAATTCTGGCCCTGTCCCTTACCTTAGTTTCCTCATCTGTAAAATGGGCATATTTGACTATAGGTAAAACAAGAATTTGTTTTGCTTAATAATGTGAAGAGAATGGAATGCAGATTGATGGATGGATGGAAGGATGTACTGCTACAAGGTCACTCGCAATTCTTTCTCTTAAGAGTTTGTTTTTGGAGGCAGTAGGTGATGCAGTGGATAGAGCACCAGCCCTCAAGTCAGGAGGACCTGAGTTCAAATCTGGTCTCAGACACTTAACATTCCCTAGCTGTGTGACTCTGGGCAAGTCACTTAACCTCAACTGCCTCAGCAAAAAAAAAGCAAAAAAAAAAAAAAAGAGTTTGTTTTTCTTTTATTCCTCAGTGGAGGAGGAGGTGATATAGAAAAAAAATAGTCAATAACAAGTCAACAAACATTTATTAAGTGCTTACTATGTTCCAGAAAAATCAAGTTAAATTACAGTTTAAATGAGGGAATTGTACTAGATTTTCAAGCTCTGATTTGAGCTGATGCTATCTGACTGATTCTGTGACTCAGCTGCCCCACAGGCAGAAGCTTTTGTTCCTCTTTCTTTTTATAAAATTAAAATCATCTGCAAATGCAAACATTTTCGGGTGCAAAAAAGAATTTTTAAAAAGAGGTTGGTTTGCAAAATTGCTATTATGTGTGGAACGGATGTCAACAACTCAGGGTCACAGCTACTCAGAGAAAGATTTTGATGGACAGTTAGGTAGTTCAGGGACTGGGTTTCTACTCACAGAGGAGAAGGTCAAAGGTTCAACTCTCAGAAAGAAAGAAAAGGGAAAAGAATTGTGAGTGACCTTGTAGTAGTCCATCAATCAATCTGCATTCCATTTTCTAAAGCCTCACAACAATCTTGTTGGCTGAGAAATAAATAAGATACTCATGGAATCATAGAGTTAGAGCTGAAAAGGGACCTTGCCTTAGGGGCCACATGATACCATTCTCTTATTTTACAAATGAAGAAATGAAGGATTAGAGAAATGGAATATTCTTTATTTTTAAATTTTTGGGTGAGGTTTAAATGACTTGCCCAGAGTCACACAACTAGTAAGAGCCATGTGTCTGAAATCAAATTTGAACTCAGGTGCTCCTAACTCCTAACTCCACAGTCTATACTCTAGCTACTGAGCCACCCAGCTGCTCCTGAGAGATGGAATAGTCTTTTTTTAGGGAAGATCTTTTTTTTAAAGAAAATTATTTCTTTAAAACTGAAATGCATTGGGGCAGCTAGGTGGTACAGTGGATAAAGCACCAGCCCTGAAGTCAGGAGGACCTGAGTTCAAATCTAGCCTCACACACTTAACATTTCCTAGCTGCGTGACCCTGGGCAAGTCATTTAACCCCAATTGCCTCTGGGGAAAAAACCTTAAATGGAAAAAGAAAAAAAAAAACAGAAAAAGAAACATTACCATGTATATCGAAGAACACGAGACAACTCAAAATCTGAAACAATAAACTTCCATTGTAAGAAAGCCTATATAATAAATACTACATATTGTATTCAATACTGTCCATCTTTCCTTTGTTTCCTTATGGATTTTCTTTTGTTCTCTGTGTGCACTCTTTATTTTATTCTTTTCCCCCCTTTCCTCTTATCCCCACCTCCTCCCAAAGGCTATAATTAGGCACAGATATATTTATATATACATACAAATATATAAATGCATATACACATATAGATATTTATTATTATATACATATAAACACATATACATTCATATACATTTATGTAAGGCTGTACTATGCTTATTCTCTGTTTCTTTGAAGGCAGATTATCCTTCGTAAGTCCAAATCTTTCCATATTTTTCTAAATATACCAACTCAAGATGGAATAGTGTCAAGGAACTGGAATTTGAAGCCAATTCTCCTGACTCCAAACCCATCATTCTTTACACATCTCCTCTCTTCTTATCACAAATAAGAACTAAGGGGGGGGGGAGAATTAAGTCATTGGAACTTGGAAAGAAAAATTTCATGATCCAACCTTCCTGGAGAACAATTTGGAACTATACTCAAAAAGTTATCAAACTTGGACATGGCTCTCTTCAACAATGATATGTTTCAAACCACCTCCAATTGTTCACTGAAGAAAGCCATATATACCCAGAGAGAGGGATGCGAAATGTGGACCACAACATAACATTCTCATACTCCTTGACTGATGTTTGCTTACATTGTGTTTCCTTTATCTGATATATCGTTTGTGTAGACAAGATTTTTCTTGCACAACAATGATGTTTGGAAATATGTATACATATATTCGATTTGCCAATATTTTAACATAATTAACATGTAGTGGATATCCTGCCATCTAGGGAAGGGGTGGGGAAGTTGGGGGAAAAAAATTTGTAACGGAAAGCTATGTAAGGGTTATTGTTGAAGAATTACCCACACATATGTTATGCAAATAAAATAAAATTTAAAAAAAAAGTTATCAAACTGTGCATACCCTTTGACCCAGCAGTGTTTCTATTAGGCCTATATCCCAAAGAGATCTTAGAGGAAGGAAAGGGACCCACATGTGCAAGAATGTTTGTGGCAGCCCTTTTTGTAGTGGCTAGAAACTGGAAACTGAATGGATGCCCATCAATTGGAGAGTGGCTGAATAAATTATGGTATATGAATGTTATGGAATATTATTGCTCTGTAAGAAACGACCAGCAGGATGATTTCAGAGAGGCCTGGAGAGACTTGCATGGACTGATGCTGAATGAAATGAGCAGAGCCAAGGGATCATTGTACACAGTAACAATAAGACTATATGATGATCAATTCTGATGGACATGGCTCTCTTCAACAATGAGGTGATTCAAGGTAATTCCAATAAACTTGTGATAGAGAGTGCCATCTCCATCCAGAGAGAGAACTGCAGAGACTGAATATGGACCTAAGCATAGTATTTTCACTTTTTGTTTATTTCCCTTTTGTTCTTATTTTTCTTCCATAACATGACAAATATGGAAATATGTTTAAAAGAATTGTTACATATTTAACCTAAAAAAATAATTTCAGTGGAATAGTGAAAAAAGAAACAAGAATGAAAGCGAATAAGAAAATAATGGATGACACTACGGAACCAGAGAGGATAGATTTAGTTTCAGTGTTCATTCATTAATTCAACACACATTTATTGAGTGCCTGCTGTGTGCCAGTCTGCTAGTCTCTAGGGATATAAAAACAAAAACAAGAATCCCCATGTTTAAGGCATTACATTCTACTGGACTCAATTCAAAAGCCTTCACCTATATGAGATCTTTATCAATCTCCTGAGGTGCTAATAATTCCCTCCTGAAATTACATGCTGGTTCCCCTGATAGAATTTAACCTCCTTGAAAACAGAGGCTATTTTTCCTCTTCCTTCAAAGATTTAAGAAATAGAAATATAGTTTATCTTATTTATTGTTACTAGTTGAAATAGTTATAGATTAGGATGTAATTTATTCCTCCTTCCCATCAATAAGATAATAACATGCAAAGAAATTTATTATGTAAAGATAAGTAGTTGATATTCTCCCATTAAAAGAATTATAAAATGGATCAAGCAATAAAAATAATCAATATGCCACTTACTGTAAACTCATTAAAGGCAAAATGACAGAATTAAATTAATCATTTTGTGCAACTGAAAATTCTTTTTTAGAAGTATGAGTGTTTAACCATTATCAGACATTGTTATCAGTACCATTATTAGATAAGAGCACTTCATAAATTATGATTCAATTTATATTTTAAAAATGTAAAGAACAATATAGATAGGTCTTATAATAACAATGAAAGGAAAATGAATAATAATTTTTTACAATTCTCAGTTTATAAATATAAACTATTTAACAGTTACATTCATAAAAAGAATATGTAAATGAATTTAATTTTGTTTTGCTTTGTAAACATCCCTATAGTTGTTTTACTACTATAGCACTAAACCATACAGGGGCTGTTTTACATTTGGTTTTGTAACCCTAGGGCCTAGTATAATACTTAATAAATTCTTGTTGATCAATTATTGCAATATATTTACCATTTAATTCTCAAATTAGTCCCTTCACAGGATTGTAGTGAATATTAGCTAATAAGTAAATATAAATGTGTCCAGAAAATAGCGGATTTGGTTTGGAACAAGAGAGAATGGACTGGAATCTCTTATCTATTTGCTGTGTGAACTTGAGCCAATCACTTCCCTCTCTGTACCTCAAGTTCAGAATCTCTAGTAAGGAACCTCAGAAACCATCCAGTCTGTCCCAGAACTGGACAAGACTCTCTTCCATAATACCCTCCAAAACTAGTCTTTGCTTGAAGATCTCAAGTGCATCAAGTGGTCTTGAAGTGGTCCATTATAATTATGGATGGCTTTAAACCTTTAGAATTTTCCTAATTTTTAGCCTAAATTTGCCATTTCTTTGTTGTTGTTAAATCATTCCAGTCATCTCCAACTCTATTTGGGGTTTTCTTGGCAAAGATGCTCGAGTGGTTTGCCATTTCCTTCTTTAACTCATTTTACAGAATCTGGGGAAAACCAGATTAAGTGATTTGCCCAGGAATACACAATTATTAAATGTATGAGGCCAAATTTAAACTCAGCTCTTTCTGACTCCAAATGAGGTATTCTATCCACTGTGTCCCACTGTTCCTGCCAAATGTTCTAGGTTCTGACTTCTGGAACCAAGAAGACTAAGCCCAATTACTCTTCCACACAATAGTCCTCCAAGTACTTGAAAACAGCTACTACATCTCTCAAGTCTTCTCTAGACTAAATATTCCCATTTTTTTAACAGATACTCAATGGTCTGATTTCTAGGAACTTCTTCATTCTAATTATGCCTTCAGTAATTCAATTTGACAGTAAAGATTTGTTCTGCAGTAGAATGCTATATATGAAAACTCATTTTTTTCCTTTCTTAGCTTCATCAAGAAAACCTTCAATACATGTGTAATCCATGCTTTTCTGCCTCAAGCTCTAGACTTATATACAATAATAAATCTTACGTTTACTAACTCAGGGGATCTCTACAGCCCAGCTTCTTAGAATGGTTTGTGATTTCATATAGTGTCTCATAACTGAATGTGGGGAGAGGGTCACAAAATTATAATTTATTATCAGTAAATATTTGATTCATATACCTATTTTATATACCCATATAGTTGGAGTCACATAAAAATTTCTCAGGCAAAAAAGGGATTGCATGTAGAACAAGTTTAAGAAGCCTTGCAGTCTACATTAACCTAGCTTTACACTTCTACTATAAGGGCTTAGAGTCACCTCAGAAGGGAAATAAGCTTGAAGTTGGTAAAGAAGCAATCCCTTTTTCTATCAACCCTTCTGAATAATTCACAACAATGGTTGGAGGCAAAGTCTAGATTTTTGGTTTTTTCCAAGTCCTAGTTCAGTCCTTTACTATTCTCCCAGCTATAAACCAGATCCTCAGGCCAGCAATTCTAATCATTCTTCTAGAAAAGGGAGGTTCAAGAATTACCATCGCTCAAATATGTTTAGAAGAATTGCACATGTTTAACCTACATTAAATTACTTGCTCTCTAGAGGAAAGGGGAGGAAGGGAGAGGAGAAAAAATTGGAACACAAGGTTTTATAAGGGTGAATGTTGAAAATTATCTTTGCATGTATTCTGACAAATAAAAAGCTATTATTATATTTAAAAAAAAAAGAATCACCACTACGTAATCACATGGTTCTCTTCTCCATAGATTTCATTTTTCACCTTGAAAGATTATATCACTGCCTTTCCATGGCATGGGGCCTGAGCCATGTAGTTCCTATCCCTTCTTAGGCTTTTGGGGGTAAACATTTAAAAATCAAAGCATGGAGGTAATTCAAGCCAGTTCCAATGGTCTTGTGATGGAGAGAACCATCTGCACCCAGAGAGAGGACTATGGAGATTGAGTGTGGATCACAATACAATATTTTCATTTTTTTGTTGTTGTTGCTTGCTTGCATTTTGGGTTTTTCCTTTTTTTCCCCTTTTTTATTTGATTTTTCTTATGCAGCTTGATAATTGTGGAATTATGTATAGAAGAACTGCACATGTCTAACATATATTGGATTGCTTGCTGTCCAGGGAAGGGGGTGGGGAGGGAAGAGAGGAAAAAAATTTAGAACACAAAGTTTTGCAAGGGTAAATGTTGAAAACTATCAATGCATATGTTTTGAAAATAAAAAGCTTTATTAAAAAAATTAAAGCATATCTGTCCCAGAGATGCCATTACTGACTTCATCTAACCTCACTTGCTCCTTTGGTTGCTAGTCTTTGTTCAGCTTTCACTAGGTCTTTCCCAAAAAGA
Organism: Myrmecobius fasciatus; assembly: GCA_023553655.1. Classification (NCBI taxonomy): domain Eukaryota; kingdom Metazoa; phylum Chordata; class Mammalia; order Dasyuromorphia; family Myrmecobiidae; genus Myrmecobius; species Myrmecobius fasciatus. The sequence continues at coordinate 150,565 of JAJPUD010001299.1, read as the reverse complement.
CCTCTAGCTCTTGGTAAACAAAACAATAACTAATCAACCATAGAAGCACAGTGTTCAGTAGACCTAAGGACACTAACTTTAATGGGAAGAAGAGGAAATACTCCCTCTGTTTAATAAAAATAACTTCTGAAATAACTAGCTAGCCATCTGGCAGAAATTCATATTAGACCAACACTTTATACCACATGCCACAATAAACTCCAAATAGATATATGACCTGAATATAAAAGGTCATATTAAAAAAACAGAAGGAAAAGGAAGGAAATACCTTTCACAACTCTGATTAAGAGGAAAAAATCTCTAAACAAAGGAGGAAAAGATAAAATGGATAATTTCATTACATAAAATCAAAAAGGTTTTGCTTCGCAACAGGAAATAACTAGAAGATAATCTTTGGGGCAAATTCTCTGATAAAGATCTGATATCCAAGATATATCAACAAAAAAACCAAAACAAAACAAAAAAAATGACTGTATAAAAGCCAAAAGACTCCTTTTTACAGACTTAGCACAAAGAGGTATCTTGAAATAGCCCGATCACCCTTAATTGCTAAGAATTGGTCTCTCGCTCTCAATAAAATGTTAATAGATTAGTGAGTTTCCAGGATCAGAAAACAAGCAGCTCTCTCAATGGGCATGTCCACACTTTCCAGGAGGATAAATAATTAAAATCCCAAGTAAAGGGTTACTGTAGTAAACCCCACCAAGCTGACTAAATTCTGTTTCTATACAAGTATGTTATTATTTTTTAAATTATACAGATATGTTGTTGTATAGCTGGGAAAAAAAGGAACTCTAGTCCTGGAAGAGTCCCTAAAAAGAGTCCAAAAAAATAAAGGATTCACAGAAAAGACAAAAGAGAAATACATTATGTAATGGAGACAAACTAGAACTATTCCCAATAAGATCAGGAGTGAAACAAGGCTGCCCGCTGTCACCATTACTATTCAATATTGTATTAGAAATGTTAGCTTTAGCAATAAGAGAAGAAAAAGAGATAAAAGGAATCAGAGTAGGTAATGAAGAAACCAAATGATCACTCTTTGCAGATGACATGATGGTATACTTAGAGAACCCTAGAGACTCAACTAAAAAACTACTAGAAACAATTCACAACTTTAGCAAAGTGGCAGGATTTAAAATTAATCCACATAAATCATCAGCATTTTTATATATTACCAACAAAGTTCAGCAGCAAGAGATACAAAAAGAAATTCCATTCAAAATAACGGATGATAGCATAAAATATTTGGGAATCTATCTGCCAAGAAAAACTCAGGAACTATACAAACTAAACTACAAAACACTTTCCACACAAATAAAATCAAACCTAGTAAATTGGAAAAACATTAAGTGCTCATGGGTAGGCTGAGTGAATATAATAAAAATGACAATACTACTCAAACTAATTTACTTATTTAGTGCCCTACTAATCAAACTCCCAAGAAATTATTTTACAGATCAAGAAAAAAATAGTACCAAAGTTCATTTGGAAGAACAAAAGGTCAAGAATTTCAAGGGAATTAATGAAAAAAAAAAGACAGATGAAGGTGGCCTTGCTGTACCAGATCTAAAACTATATTATAAAGCAGTGGTCATCAAAACCAATTGGTACTGGCTGAGAAATAGAGCAGTCGATCAGTGGCATAGGATAGGATATCAGGACAAGCTAGGTAATAACATTAGCAATTTAGTGTTTGATAAACCCAAAGACCCAAGCTTTTAGGATAAGTACTCATTATTCGGCAAAAACTGCTGGGAAAATTGGAAACTAGTGTGGAAGAAATTAAGGCTGGACCCACACCGAACACCGAACACCAAGATAAGATCTAAATGGGTTCATGATCTAGATATAGTGATATAGTAAGCAAATTAGAGGAACGTAGTATAGTTTACCTCTCAGACCTGTAGAGATGGAATAAATTTATGTCTAAAGAAGATCTGGAACTCTTGATTGAACACCAGATAGATAATTTTGATTATATTAAGTTAAAAAGTTTCTGTACAAACAAAACTAATGCAGACAAGATTAGGAGGGAAGCATCAAATTGGGAAATCGTCTTTACATTTAAGGGTTCTGATAAAGGTCTCATCTCTAAGATATATAGAGAACTGTCTCATATTTATAAGAATTCAAGCCATTCTTCAATTGATAAATGGTCAAAGGATATGAACAGACAATTTTCAGATGAGGAAATTAAAACTATTTATAGTCATATGAAAAGTTGCTCCAAATCACTATTGATCAGAGAAATACAAATTAAGACAACTCTGAGTTACCACTACACACCTGTCAGATTAGCTAAAATGACAGGAAAAGATAATGACAGGTGTTGGAGGGGATGTGGGAAGTCTGGGACACTGATGCACTGTTGGTGGAGCTGTGAACGGATCCAACCATTCTGGAGAGCAATTTGGAGCTATGCTCAAAAAGTTATCAAACTATGCATCCCCTTTGACCCAGCAGTGTTTCTATTGGGCTTATATCCCAAAGAAATCATAAAAAAAGGAAAGGGCCCCACATGTGCAAGAATGTTTGTGGCAGTCCTTTTTGTAGTGGCTAGAGACTGGAAACTGAATGGATAGCCATCAATTGGAGAGTGGCTGAATAAATTATGGTATATGAATGTTATGGAATATTATTCTTCTGTGAGAAACGACCAGCAGAATGATTTCAGAGAGGCCTGGAGAGACTTGCATGAACTGTTGCTGAGTGAAGTGAGCAGAACCAGGAGATTATTTCTCAAGGCAACAACAATACTGTATGATGATCAATTCTGATGGACATGGCGCTCTTCAACAATGAAATTCTTCAAACCAGTTCTAATTGTTCAGTGAAGAAAGCCATATACACTCAGAGAGATGGATATGAAATGTGGACCACAACATATCATTTTCATGCTCTCTATTGATGTTTGCTTGTATTGTATTTCCCTTATCTGATTACTCTTTCTTGTAGATACGATTTCTCCTGCACAAAAATGATGTGTGGAAATAAGTATACATATATTCGATTTCTTAAGTATTTTAACATAATTAACATGTATTGGATATCCTGCCATCTAGGGGAGGGGTGGGAAGTGGGGGGGGGGGAATTTGTAACAGAAAGCTTTATAAAGGTTAATGTTGAAGAATTGCCCATACATATGTTTTGCAAATAAAAAGTATTAATAAAAAAACAAAATAACTGTTGATAGTATAAAATATTTGGGAATCTATCTACCAAGGAAAAGTCAGGAACTATACAAACTAAACTACAAAACACTTTCCACACAAATAAAATCATACCTGGTCAATTGGAAAAACATTAAGTGCTCATGGGTAGGCCGAGCGAATATAATAAAAAAGACAATACTACCCAAACTAATTTATTTATTTAGTGCCATACCAATCAAACTCCCAAGAAATTATTTTACAGATCTAGAAAAAATAGTAGCAAAATTCATTTAGAAGAACAAAAGGTCAAGAGTTTCAAGGGAATTAATGAAAAAAAAAGGCTGATGAGGGTGGACTTGCTGTACTAGATCTAAAACTATATTATAAAGCAGCAATCATCAAAACCATTTGGTACTGGCTAAGAAATAGAGCAGTCGATCAGTGGCGTAGGATAGGTTATCAGAACAATCTAGGCAATAACTTTAACAATCTAGTCTTTGATAAACCCAAAGACCCTAGCTTCTGGGATAAGTACTCACTATTTGGCAAAAACTGCTGGGAAAATTGGAAACTAGTGTGGAAGAAATTAGGGCTTGGCCCACACCTAACACCACATACCAAGATAAGAAATAAATGGGTTCATGATCTAGATATAAAGAGTGACGTTGTAAGCAAATTAGAGGAATGTAGTATAGTTTACCTCTCAGACCTGTAGAGATGGAATAAATTTATGTCCAAAGAAGATCTGGAACTCTTAATTGAACACCAGATAGATAATTTTGACTATATTAAGTTAAAAAGTTTTTGTACAAATAAAACTAATGCAGACAAGATTAGGAGGGAAGCAATAAATTAGGAAATCATCTTTACATTTAAGGGTTCAGATAAAGGCCTCATCTCTAAAATATATAGAGAATTGTCTCATATTTATAAGAATTCAAGCCATTCTCCAAATGATAAATGGTGAAATGATATGAACATGCAATTTTCAGATGATAACATTAAAACCATTTCTAGTCATATGAAAAGGTGCTTCAAGTCACTATTGATCAGAGAAATGCAAATTAAGACAACTCTGAGGTACCACTACACACCTGTCAGATTGGCTAAAAAGACAGGAAAAGATAATGACGAATATTGGAGGGGATGTGGGAAAGCTGGGACACTGATGCATTGTTGGTGGAACTGTGAACGGATCCAACCATTCTGGAGAGCAATTTGGAGCTATGCTCAAAAAGTTATCAAACTGTGCATCCCCTTTGACGCAGCAGTGTTTCTATTGGGCTTATATCCCAAAGAGATCTTAGAGGAGGGAAAGGGACCCACATGTGCAAGAATGTTTGTGGCAGCCCTTTTTGTAGTGGCAAGAAACTGAAAGCTGAATGGATGCCCATCAATTGGAGAATGGCTGAATAAATTATGGTATATGAATGTTATGGAATATTATTGTTCTATAAGAAATGACCAGCAGGATGATTTCAGAGAGGCCTGGAGAGACTTGCATGGACTGATGCTGAACAAAGTTAGCATAATCAGGAGATCATTATACACGGCAACAACAAGACTATACGATGGTCAATTCTGAGGGACATGGCTCTCTTCAACAATGAAACGTCTCAACATACCAAAATTTGTGGGATACGGCCAAAGCGGTTTTAAGGGGCAATTTTATATCTCTAGATGCTTACTTGCATAAAATAGAGAAAGAAAAGATCAATGAATTGGGCTTATTATTAAAAAAACTAGAAAAAGAACAAATTAAAAACCCTCAATTAAATACCACATTGGAAATTCTAAAAGTAAAAGGAGAAATTAATAAAATCGAAAATAAGAAAACTATTGAGTTAATAAATAAAACTAAGAGTTGGTTCTATGAAAAAACTAACAAAATAGATAAGCCTTTAGTTAATTTGATAAGAAAAAGGAAAGAGGAAAATCAAATTGTTAGTCTCAAGAATGATAAGGGAGAACTTTCCTCCAATGAAGAGGAAATTAAAGCAATAATTAGGAGTTACTTTGCCCAACTTTATGCCAGTAAGTTTGAAAATCTGAATGACATGGAGGAATATCTACAAAAATATAGATTGCCGAGGTTAACAGAAGAGGATATAAATTATTTAAATGGTCCCATATTAGAAAAAGAAATAGAACAAGCCATTAACCAACTCCCTAAGAAAAAATCTCCAGGGCCAGATGGATTTACATGTGAATTCTACCAAACATTCAAAGAACAATTAATTCCAATACTACACAAACGATTTGAGAAATTAGGGACAGAAGGTATACTGCCAGAATCCTTCTATGAGACCGATATGGTGCTGATAGCTAAACCAGGTAGGGTAAAAACAGAGAAAGAAAACTATAGACCAATTTCCCTAATGAATATTGATGCAAAAATTTTAAATAAGATTTTAGCAATGAGATTACAGAAAGTCATCCCCAGGATAGTACACTATGACCAAGTAGGATTTATACCAGGGATGCAGGGCTGGTTCAATATTAGGAAAACTATCAGCATAATTAATTATATTAATAACCAAATTAACAAAAACCATATGATTATCTCAATAGATGCAGAAAAAGCCTTTGACAAAATCCAGCACCCTTTCTTATTAAAAACACTAGAGAGTATAGGAATAAATGGGCTTTTCCTTAAAATGATCAGTAGCATCTATTTAAAACCATCAGCAAGCATCATATGTAATGGAGACAAACTAAAACCATTCCCAATAAGATCAGGAGTGAAACAAGGCTGCCCACTGTCACCATTACTATTTAATATTATATTAGAAATGTTAGCTTTAGCAATAAGAGAAGAAAAAGAGATAAAAGGAATCAGAGTAGGTAATGAAGAAACCAAATTATCACTCTTTGCAGATGACATGATGGTATACTTAGAGAACCCTAGAGACTCAACTAAAAAACTACTAGAAACAATTCACAACTTTGGCAAAGTGGCAGGATTCAAAATTAATCCACATAAATCATCAGCATTTTTATATATTACCAACATAGTTCAGCAGCAAGAGATACAAAAAGAAATTCCATTCCAAATAGCAGATGATAGGATAAAATATTTGGGAATCTATCTGCCAAGGAAAAGTCAGAAACTATACGAACTAAATTACAAAACACTTTCCACACAAATAAAATCAGACCTAATCAATTGGAAAAATATTAAGTGCTCATGGGTAGGCAGAGCGAACATAATAAAAATGACAATACTACCCAAACTAATCTACTTATTTAGTGCCATACCAATCAAACTCCCAAGAAATTATTTTACAGATCTAGAAAAAATAGTAGCAAAGTTCATTTGGAAGAACAAAAGGTCAAGGATTTCAAGGGGATTAATGAAAAAAAAGGCAGATGAAGGTGGCCTTGCTGTATCAGATCTAAAACTATATTATAAAGCAGCGGTCATCAAAACCGTTTGGTAATGGATAAGAAATAGAGCAGTAGATCAGTGGCACAGGATAGGTTATCAGGACAACCTAGGCATTAACCTTAACAACCTAGTGTTCGATAAACCCAAAGACCACAGCTTTTGGGATAAATACTCTCTATTTGGCAAAAACTGCTGGGAAAATTGGAAACTAGTGTGGAAGAAATTAGGGCTTGACCCATACCCAACACCACATACCAAGATAAGATCTAAATGGGTTCATGATCTAGATATAAAGAGGGACTTTGTAAGCAAGTTAGAGGAACGTAATATAGTTTATCTCTCAGACCTGTGGAGATGGAACAAATTTATGTCCAAAAAAGACTTGGAACTCCTAATTGAACACCAGATGGATAATTTTGACTATATTAAGTTAAAAAGTTTCTGTACAAACAAAACAAATGCAGACAAGATTAGGAGGGAAGCATCTAATTGGGAAATCATCTTTACATTTAATGGTTCTGATAAAGGCCTCGTTTCTAAAATATATAGAGAATTGTCTCATATATATAAGAATTCAAGCCACTCTTCAATAGATAAGTGGTCAAGGGATATGAACAGACAATTTTCAGATGAAGAAATTAAAACCATCTCTAGTCATATGAAAAGTTGCTCCAAATCACTATTGATCAGAGAAATACAAATTAAGACAACTCTGAGATACCACTACACACCTGTCAGATTGGCTAAAATGACAGGAAAAGATAACGATGAATGTTGGAGGGGATGTGGGAAAACTGGGACACTAATACATTGTTGGTGGCACTGTGAACGGATCCAACCATTCTGGAGAGCAATTTGGAGCTATGCTCAAAAAGTTGTCAAACTGTGCATACCCTTTGATCCAGCAGTGTTTCTACTGGGCCTATATCCCAAAGAGATCTTAGAGGAGGGAAAGGGACCCACATGTGCAAGAATGTTTGTGGCAGCCCTTTTTGTAGTGGCTAGAAACTGGAAACTGAAGGGATGCCCATCAATTGGAGAGTGGCTGAATAAATTATGGTATATGAATGTTATGGAATATTATTGATCTGTAAGAAACGACCAGCAGGACGATTTCAGAGAGGCCTGGAGAGACTTGCATGAACTGATGCTGTGTGAAACGAGCAGAACCAGGAGATCATCATGCACAGCAGCAACAGTATTGCATGATGATCAATTCTGATGGACATGGCTCTCTGCAATAAAGAATTGTCTCAAACCAGTTCCAGTTGTTCACTGAAGAAAACCACATACACCCAGAAAGAGGGACATGAAATATGGACCACAACGTAATGTTTTCATGATCTCTATTGACATTTGCTTGCACTGTGTTGCCTTTCTCTGATTCTTTTTTTTTTCTTGTAGATAGGATTTTTCTTGCATAACTTCTCAAGCATTTCAACATTATTAACATGTAGTAGACGTCCTGCCATCTAGGGGAGGGGAGGAGACTGGGGGTAAAATTTGTATTGGAAAGCTTTGTAAAGATCAAGGTTGGGGAACTACCCATACATATGTTATACAAATAAAAAGCTTAAAATAAAAAAATAAAATAAAATAAAATAAAAAAACAATGAAATGTCTCAAACCAGTTCCAATTATTCACTGAAGAAAGCCATATACCCCCAGAGAGAAGGATATGAAATGTGGACCACAACATAGCATTTCCATAATCTCTATCAATGTTTGCTTGCATTGTGTTTCCTTTCTAAAATATTTTTTGTTCATGTAAATAGGATTGTTCTTGCACAGCAAGATAAGTATGGAAATATGTATACATATATTTGACTTGTCAAGTATTTTAATATAATTAACATGTACTGGATTTCCTGACATTTAGGGGAGGAGTAGAGACTAGGGGGGGAAATTTGTAACAGAAAGCTTTGTAAGGGTAAATGTTGAAAAACTACCTATACATATGTTATGCAAATAAAAAGCTTTAAATAAAAAAAAAAAGAATGACCTACTTCATGACAATAAACAAGAGGACTGGAGAAGGCTACTTCCTCCAGGGCATCATGGTGCTCATATTACTTATCAGTGGTTACTAGGCTGAAATAGGAAAACATGTCATTGGTGAAATTTTCAGTCTGTCTAGTGGGTGTTAAGTGGCAAAATGGATAGAGAATTGGACTTGGAATCGGGAAGTCTCATCTTCCCAAGTTCAAATCCTGCCTCAGACATTTACTGGCTGTGTGACCCTGGGCAAGTCACTTACCTCTGTTTGCCTCAGTTTCCTTATCTGGAAAATGAGCTGGAGAAGGAAATGGCAAACGGCTCTGGTATCTTTTCCAGGAAACCTCTCAAAAATGGGGCAATGGAGTCAGCCACAATTAAAATGATTATACAACAACAACAACCAGTGGGAATTTGACATGATAAACAGTCCAATTTCAAATACTCTGTTCTAATCTTTCTCATGCGGATGGAACCTCAACCAGCCATGCTATATACAGAGAGGCTCATCACTAGACTAACCATGAGATGATGAGTTTTTCTGCCACAGGCAATCTGAAAAGCTATTTACAAAGTCATGCATAGAAGCAGTATTCACATCATAAGCTCTTTTCAGCAAATAGTAACTGAACGATTCGTCAGGAATCATTATCATTTAAATCTATACAAGTCACCAATGATGGAGAGCCATAAAAGATGCAGAATCACAAACTGAAGAAATGGGATTAGTTATAAAAAAAATGCAAGCCCTATTTGTACTGAAAGGGATGATACAGAGAAAAGAACTCTAGACTTGGCAGCCAGAAGACAAGTCCAAGTCCCCACTGGCTCATTCATATTAATTGTGCAACTCTGGTCCATCACCAGACTTGGGAACAAGAAAGGTCTGGTTTTGAATCTCACCTTTGATGCTTGTTAGCTATGTGATCCTTTATGTCCTGTTAAATTTTAGTTTTCTTCTTCTGTAAAATGGTGGTAAGAGTCCTTACAAGATCAAACTTACCTCACAGGGTTGTATTACTTTGCAAAGTTCTTTCTAAATGTGAAATTTTCTGAATGCATGTGGTCTGTGCAGGAAGTGAGGGCTGATGTAGGTGTGTAGGTTTTGTTCCTCCTTGTCCAGCAAGGTTACTTGTGCTAATATGAAATCATACACACACACAATATTAGGGTTGCAAAGCAAAGTTGGCTAAACCTTGGACTAGATTTTGGTTCAGTGATATGGTGACATCTTCACAAGGTTCTTGCAGAAAGTGAAAGGACAGGGTTATAATAACTAATATCCTCAACTTTCATAGGTCAATGTTCCTAGGAAAGAACACAAAAGTGAAAAATATAAATACCGAACAAAGGAAGAAGTTAGCTTTCTGCAGTCACCAAAAAATATAATAGTAACTGCTAAAAACACATTTTCCTGGGGGGCGGAGCCAAGATGGCGGAGTGAAAAGGTGACTTTCTGCCTCTCCTCCGATCTTCTCTCAAATCAACAATAAAATAAGCCTCTGAACTGATCTTCAAGTCAACGAACTCAGAAATATTTGGGCACAGCTCTCTGGAGAACTTCATATCAGGTTAGTCGGACTCGGACACAGAGATAAATAGACGACCCCTGTGCAGGCCAGAAGTGAGGGTGGGACTCAGCTCAGCTCATCGTGGAAGAAATTCCAAACTCCAAACTCCAAATTCCAAACACCTGGAGTTTATCTGAGGCACTCGGGACACTCTGCCCTGAATGGGGGCAGGTGTTCTGGCAGACTTGCCTTGTTTAAGGAGTAATTCGGACTTAGTCCTAGCCCCCACCGGCCCAGCACCTTAAGTCATCTCGCCGAAGTGCCCCAGGGCAAAGCGTCTTCAGCCGAGGTTTTTTTTTTCCCCTACCTTAAAGAGATATCCACTCTGTCTAAAAAAAATATGATGAAGAAGCAAAAGAGAGCTCTCACCATAGACAGCTTTTATCAAGGGAAAGAAACGACCTCAGATACAGAGGTTTCTTTAGAGAAAAATCCAGAAAAAAACAGCAACGACCATCACTGGTCCCTGTTTCAAAAGGCCTTTCTGGAAGACTGCATAAAGAACCTCAAAAGAGAGCTGGAGGATAAATGGGAAAATAAACTGAAATCAGTGCAAGAAGGATACAGTATCTTGCAAGAAGGATATGATGCTCTGCAAAAGAGATATGAAAAAGACACCAATTTATTAAAAAATAAAATTAGTGAAGTGGAAAAAGAGTGCAGTGAACAAATTGGCCAGTTACAAAAGGAACTTAAAAAGGTAACTGAAGAAAACAACACTTTAAAAATAAGAATTGAACAAATGCAAGTGAATGACTCACTAAGACTTGAAGAATTAGTCAAACAAAAACAAAAAAATGAAAAATTAGAAGAAAATATGAAATATCTCCTAGGAAAAACAACTGACTTAGAAAATAGATCTAGGAGAGACAATCTAAGGATTATTGGACTTCCTGAAAGCCATGATGAAAAAAAGAATCTAAATACTATCTTCCAGGAAATCCTGAAAGAAAACTGCCCTGAGATTGTAGAATCAAAGGGCAAAATCACCATTGAAAGAATTCACCGATCACCTCCTGAAAGAGACCCCAAAATTAAAACCCCAAGGAATATCGTGGCTAAATTTCAGGACTATAGCACCAAGGAACAGATTCTGCTAGCAGCTAGAAAGAAACAATTCAAATACCGAGGATCAATAATTAGAATCACACAGGATCTGTCAGCTTCCACACTGAAGGATCGAAGGGCTTGGAACCAGATATGCCAAAGGGCAAAGGAACTTGGATTACAGCCAAGAATAACCTATCCAGCTAGAATGAGCATTATCCTCCAGGGAAGAAGATGGTCATTCAATGATATAGGTGAATTTCACCTATTTCTAATGAAAAGACCGGATCTGAACAAAAAATTCGACACCCAAACAGAACTCAAGAGATGCATAAAAAGGTAAAAAGGAAAGGACTCTTGAGAACTTTATTTTTACTAGGGGATACTCAAAGTTTGGGGGTATAATTGACTAAATATTACTTTGATAATATGAAAAAGAGAACTAGAGGGGAAAAGGTTGTCATACTGGGGAAAAGAGGGAAAAAGTGGTAAAATAAGATCTAAAAAAAAAAAGACCACATTTTCCTGCATGCAATTCTTTATAACAATGATGATATGCCCTTTTCTAAATAAATGAAATAATCCATGAAATGCACTACATAAAATAAAATTGGTAACATGCAAAACATTTTCTCATTAGTAATTCCCTGGAAATCTGTGATTTGTGCTAATGACTCAAAGTTTAAAAACTCATTTGAGACAACTTCATAACATGAAATATACAGAACCATAAATACCACAAAAAATGCAGCAAATAAAAATTTTAAAACTAAAACTTTTTAAACGAGAATTTTATCTTCCACTGTGTCAGATGGAAGTGTGAGAGCATTGGATTGTATAATATACTGCTGTATGCCTCTCTATCTTGGATGGCCCCTGAAAACCATGGGAGAGTTTACTAAGACTCCAGATACTGCTGTTGGAAAACATGTATAGGACTAGCTAGTGAGGTCTCAACATCACCTCCAATACTCTGTCCTTCCTGGCTGGTGGATGGGGTTGGATATTGTGAAGAACACATATTTTCCTCCTTTTATAGAATGATCTATTTGTTAACCCCAAACTCAAGACATTCCATCATCTACTGCCTCTATTTTTTTTCACTAAGCCACATCACTGACTTGGATTGCTTGGGTTTATACTTCAAAGGATTTGCACTATGCTTTTTTTGGGGGGATGGCAACATAAGATTTGAGTTTTAAGGGAAAAAATGAAAATATGCAATAAATGCACTGGAGCTCTTTATAACCATAGGGTGAGCAAGACTAGCAAATGCACTGGAACTCTTTATAACCATAGGGTGAACAGAACTAGCAAATGCATTGGAGCTCTTTATAACCATAGGGTGAACAAGACTAGCAAATGCACTGGAGCTCTTTATAACCATAGGGTGAACAAGACTAGCAAATGCACTGGAGCTCTTTACAACCATAGGGTGAGCAAGACTAGCAAATGCACTGGAGCTCTTTATAACCATAGGGTGAACAAGACTAGCAAATACACTGGAGCTCTTTACCACCATAGGGTGAACAAGACTAGCAAATGCACTGGAGCTCTTTATAACCATAGGGTGAGCAAGACTAGCAAATGCACTGGAGTTCTTTATAACTATAGGGTGAACAAGACCAGCAAATGCACTGGAGCTCTTTATAACTATAAGGTGAGCAAGACTAGCAAATGCACTGGAGCTCTTTATAACCATAGGGTGAACAAGACTAGCAAAT
>JAJPUD010001299.1:110410-137675 GCA_023553655.1 Myrmecobius fasciatus | reverse complement strand
GGGTGAACAAGACTAGCAAATGCACTGGAGCTCTTTATAACCATAGGATGAGCAAGACTAGCAAATGCACTGGAGCTCTTTATAACTATAAGGTGAGCAAGATTAGCAAATGCACTGGAGCTCTTTATAACTATAAGGTGAGCAAGATTAGCAAATGCACTGGAGCTCTTTGTAACCATAGGGTGAACAAGACTAGCAAATGCACTGGAGCTCTTTATAACTATAGGGTGAACACGACTAGCAAATGCACTGGAGCTCTTTATAACTATAGGGTGAACAAGACTAGCAAATGCACTGAGCTCTTTAGAACCACAGGGTGAACTAGAGTAGTGTTTTCTCTATTGTGCATAAGTTCAAATGTATGGGTTGCCAAAATTAAAGTGAAAATGAGGTTGCTAACAAAATCAGCAGAATGCATGAAGTTCCAAAAGTTAAAACAGAGAATAGTGTGCATTGACTCTATTAATAGAGAACTTTTAGGCTTGCAAAGCATTTTAAAAGCTTAACTCATTTGATCTCCTGTATAACCTGTGAGGTAGGTGCTATTGCTCCATTTTAAAGATCAGGAAACTAAGATTAAGTGACTTGGGGTGGGATTGAAACTCAGCTCATCCTGACTTCTGGAGCACTTTATTATCCCCTCTGCTCCCTAGCTGCTTAAATCACAGAGCTTTTACTTTCAAAGTATCTCCTAACAGAGGACCAGGTGGAGGTGTTTTGAGGTTCCTCCTTAATCCTTGCTTTGCTAGTCCTAGGACTAAACAGGTGTACAGGAAGGGAGGACATTGCATTTGAGGGCTCAAGAAAGGTTTCCAGTAGAAGGTAGTGCTTGAGCTGAATGCTGAAATAAGCCTCGAGGATGCTCTAGGACCCTTTTTTTCCAACTGCCTTCTCTATAGCCTTGGGGAATGAAGCATGGCTGGGGCAACCCCAAAGCTCCCAGTTCCCCAGCTTGGCTTCAGGACTCTGGGTCCATTTAAACAGATATGCCTCCGAGATAGAGACAGAGAGATGGGGTAAAAAGCTCAGGGCTGTGGAAAATCTGAGAGTCTGGAATGGATGGGGGAAATTCAAATAGAGCAAGCTGTGTTCCCTAAGAAACCTGAGAGCAAGTGCTGAGATGCTCTCACGTGGAGGCAAAACACAGCATCCTTTAGGTTTTAAATATAAAGGCTCAGAGACAGGTGGCTCTCATTTGGAGAGGACTGGGGCTGGTACCACTTTGGAGACTGTCTGGCTTTTCCAGGTCTGTCTGCTCAAGCTCAGAGGCTTGTCAATGAGTCCAGGAAAAAAGAACTTCAGGGAGAGGGATGAGTCATTGATGCTCAGCCATCTGTGGCAGGCTGCTCACCAATCATGGGGACGGCTGGCCCCAAGCCTCCATTCTGGGAAAAAGGGGTTCGGAGACTTGTCCTTTTCCAGCACAAAGTCACTTTGTCCAATAACTTGCCATATGACCCCAGAGATGTACTTGGGGTTCCCAGTCTTCATGAATACTGCAAGTATTCTTCATGCCCCTCAATTCCCAGAGCCAGAATAGATCTGAAAACTGCACTGTTCCTCCACCCTGCCAACTGTTCTCATTTGAAAAATCTTCTATGACAGACTCTGAGACTTTACTCTTACATAGTCAGGTTGCTGGTGCTGAGTCATTTAAGTTCTGTCTGACTTTTGTGACCTCTTTGGGGGTTTTCTTGGCAAAGACAAATCATCAAAAATATTAATGAGGCAAAAAGAATGGGATTTCTGACATTAAAAATATATATATATTTTAAGAAGTAACATTACACCTTCTGCCTTGACATAATCTGCCAGTATCTTCCCTAGGCTTTGGAGAGGGAAAAGATAGTTTTTCAATATGGAAGTAATAATAATTGATGACATTTGTATAGCACTTTAAGGTTTACAAAACACTTTATATACATTCTCATTTAATTCTCTGAGGTAGGTGGTACAAGTACAATTAGCTTCTGCCCTGATATCAGGGGAAACAGAGTTCAAATACAGCCTCAGACAATTGACACTTATTATTTGTGTAACTCTGACTGATTCATTTTTAAAGCATAATTAGCCCCATTTTACAGATGAATTAATTGAGTAGTACAGAATAATTGGCTTATCCAAGGTTATCCAATTAATAAGGCATAAAATTAGGACTTACATGAAGATCCTCTGACCTCTGTTGGCAAGTCCAAATCTATTCCATATTGTTTCTTGAGGTGTATCCTTGGAGATAGATCCTTACTTAATTCCCCTGAGTCTCATATAAATTTGTACTCATAGCAGGTTATAAGAACAGCCAGAACTTTTTCTTTTAAAAAAAAACTTTAATTGATGTTTTTTGTATATTATTGTATCTTCCCTAAATATCCCTTTCTATCCCACTTTCCAAGAAAGCCATCACATGTAACTAACACATATAACACACATGTCAATCTTTTCTAACAATATAAGCAGCATTCTGCACTTATAATCTTCCCTCCTTTCCAACAAAAGAAGGAATTTGCACTTCTGTATTTCCTCTCTGGGGCCAAAATCAGTCATTGTAATTATATACTATTGTCTTCATTTTATTGTTCATTTCACTTACATTGTTATAATCATTGTGTATATTATACATATATATATTTTTGGTGCAGGATGGTTTCTTTGCATCAATTCATACAAAGTCTTCTCATGATTTTCTGTATTCTTCATATTCATCATTCCTTATCCTGTAATACTATTTCCTTATGTTAATAAACTACTATCATATCTATCATAATAAATTAATAAAGAAGGATTTATTAAGCACTTACTGTGTTCCAGACACTATAATAATTGCTGGTGATACAAATATATAAGATAGTCCTTATAATTTAAAAGGGGAAGACAGACAATATTGGAAAGTAGTAGCCAGAGAAAGCAGTTTTGCAATAGTCATATGGAGAGCAAGTTGATCCAAAGATCATTCAATTGACATACACTTTCCATGTATTTGATTCCTGTACTCAAAGTTAGAGCAGATGGCAAAGTTGTCCAAGGTGGTTTGATGGTATATAAAAGTGGACTTGTCTGGGGTCTGAGGCCAGAAAAATATAATAAACTAGATAAGTCATTCACCAATCATATGGCTGGACCTAGGAATTCCAAAGATGGATGGGCTAGTTTCCAGAGAGACTAGGGGCATGAATTCTGGAGGGCCAGTGTGGTAGTTTGGTCTGAAGGATACTGGTCCAGATGAGAAAAATATGGCAGCAGGTGGCAAAATGGCCTCAGTAAATGGATAAAGGAGATAAGGTGAATCCTGGTCTGGATGCCACCGATTTATGGCATTAATGTTTTGTTTTTTGCTAAGTGATTTCAACAAATGCCTTTGCTTGATGCTAAATGTACCCAGTGACTAGTTCTTTAAAAATTAATACATCTGTGGAGAGATCAATAGACACAGTTTTGGAATACCTACTTACAGAATAAATTCAAGTTGAAAAAAATTATCATTTGTGTTGCATTATAGGCTACAATTATTTCTAGACTCCTTAAAGGCAGAAATTTTGTCTTCTCTCTCTCTCTCTCTCTCTCTCTCTCTCTCTCTCTCTCTATCTGTGGAACTTTTTTACTATAAACTACAATATAGTCTGTAGATAGACTATAACAATAATCAATATAGACTATAGCTATCAATAAACTGCTGAATCAATCAATAAATACTTATTAAGAACCTATTATGTACCAGGCACTACGCCAAGCACTAGGGATACAAAAAGGGACAAAAAACAGTCCTTCAAGTTTGTTATGATCTAATGAAAAAGTTTAATCTAATGGGAATTTACCATTTAATCTCAAAAACACTGAATCATCTCCTAGAGGCTGAAAGAATATGTACATCTTTGTATCTACTCCAGCTTTGCTCAGTGCCTTGCATAAAAGAAGCAAATGATCCCTCTCTCCCTCTCTCTCTCTCTCTCTCTCATTTTTCCCTTCCCTCCCTCCTCCTCCTCCTTTTGTCTCTTTATATCTCGTGTGTGTGTGTGTGTGTGTGAAGAAAAGGGTATTTTTTTAAATCCACAGATAAGCCCAAAACCTCATTTTAATAAATCCCACCCCATATCAAAAAAGAATATTTTTATCAGAATTAACCTGGAGATTAATGAGAAATAAAGCAATTAAAAGATAAGCAAAAACAGGTTAAAAAAAAAAACCTCTATGATGTATTCACAGTATGGACCACTTCCAAATGAGTGAGAGTTCATTGTAGGCAATAAATATTTCAGGGTATGAAGGGGAACCCCTGGTCAGAATTTCCATGAGCTTCTGCTCCTTCTAAGAATTTAAATTTTTCTAAAAGAGCAGACATTTATATAATTTTAGTGTTGCAAAGTTTTACATTCATTGTTTCATTTGGTCCTCATAATCCTTCAGGACAAAATATGTGTCATTATTATTCCCATTTTTATGAGACTCAGAGAGTTTTATGATTTGCCTATCATAATATTTGCTGGTAAAAAGCAGGATTCAAATCCAGGTCTCCCTTAACTACAATTCCCGAACCAGTAGAGGATGCTCATTTCCCTCTCTTCAGTTCCATAGCACTTCCATGTTTGTTAATTCCCTGGGTACATCGGGCCCTGGATAGGATGTTCTGAAAAGTAAACCTCAGCAAAACAGCTTCACAAACACGGCACTTCTCCTTCCTAACACCTCAGAGAGAATGGAGATTATACGATTTTTATATTTTTTATAGGCTGGGGCCATCTGGGATTCACAACACTAAATCCTCAATGCATCAGTCCCCTTTTTGTCCCTCTATCCTTGACACTATCACGGCAAGCCGGCGCCCTCCAGTTAAACACCCAGGTGTGTATTTTGGCTTGCTAAGGTCCATTATAGTCTATATTATCAATACTCAAGGGATTCTGCAGCTTGCCACTACGTGGTCCTGGGGGTCCCCAGAACAGAAAGGGGGAGGGAGGAAGGGGAAGGTGGTGATGTCTCACGGAAGCCACGCGTCGGCCAGACTCTGCCCGGGAGCCACCAGTCACCCTCAACGGAGCCTCTGTTGTATCCCTCCCTCATGAAAAGTGCCTGTGTTGTGGGACAGAGTGCTGTTGAGACTTGTATTACAAGGACCCCTTTCACGCCAAGAACGCCCGCTTGGCACTCCGTGATGGGCATGGGCAAGGGAGAAAGGTCCCCTCCACGCCAATCCTGCTGACACTGCCTGCCTTCCTCTCCTGCCTCCCTCAGCTGCTCTCCTGGGAAACCCTGACGAGGGACAGATCAATATGACAAACCCCAGCGATTCAGTCCTCGGGGAGTCCAGACCCTTTCTGTCAACAAGCATCCAAGTTCCCGTCTGCCAAAACATAACAATTAACTGCAGAACACAAGCGAAGCAAACAGAAGGGATCCTTTTCCTCCAAGCAGTCAAAATAAAAAGGTCTGATAGTATGATAGATCACCAAACTTGGAAAGTTATTTCAGTTACCTAGATGGCAGCAAGCATTTATTGAGCGCCTAGTGGGTACCACATAAGAAATAAACAATCAGAAGTTCCTTACCTGGTATCCACAAAACCCACCATCCCAATACCTACCACCCTTTCCAAGGAGTTCATGAAGAGATTTCAGAGATCCCGTGAATTTGGATAAAAGAAAATAGTCTTTATTTTCACTAAAGGTAGCATTTCTTTCAATTATGAATTTAAAAACCAACCAAATTATTCTAAGAAAAGGTTCATAGATTGCCAAAGAGGACTGTGACAAAGAAGTCTAGATGATGTGAGGAGAGCAAAGTAAAATAGAGAACAAGGTCCCCCAAACTGGATTAGGCTGTCTCTCTGCTCTCCAGAAGGGGGGAGCTCCCAGCAAGCAAGATGAAGATGCATGATATGTACTGACCCAGGGTAATTATAATTCTGATTGCATTTTCACTGACCATCTCTGATGTCTGGAATTCTCTCATCATCATCATCATCTCCATCTCCTGGTTTCACTGGGCTTCCTCCAAATCCCAGCTAACAATCCCACCTTTATGAGATGATGAGGTGGGAGAGCACAGGTAGCTTCTGTCTGTATTCTCAGCATTTGCTGCAGTGTCTAACACATAGCAGATGCTTAATAAATGCTTTTTGATTTGACTTAACATGATAATATATAATTAATATAAATAATACTGTATTAATTACTGTCTGTAATAATCTTTATCTTCTTGGGCATCTAGATAACAAAGTTGATAGGATGCTATGCAAGAAACCAGAAAGACCTGAATTCAAATCTTGCCTAGCTTTGTGATTTTAGGCAAATCATTTAACCTATTCCTGCCTCAGTTTCCTCATCTGCAAAACAAGGTTAATAATAGCATTTACTTCCCAGGATTCTTGTGAAGATCAAATGAGAGAATATCTATAGTACTTTGCTAACCTTAAAGCATTATATCAATGCTAGAAGGAGGAGGAAGAAAATATTATAGGACAAAAGAAAGAGAGTATAGACAGAATAGAAAGAAAAACAGAGAGTGTGTGAGACAGTGAAACAGAGAGACAGAGATAAGTAGAGAGAGACAGAGATAAAGACAGAGAGAGAGGAAAGATATAATATGCACTAAGTTACAGAAGAAGTGCTGATACAAATAACCTCCATGGGTTTCAATTTCCTCACCTTTAAAAGGAGGGAGTTAAAGCGAAGAGATGCTATAGATCTACCTCAAGATTTATGAATTCTATGTGCAGAGGGACAATTCGCAGACCAATTTGACAGCAGTGGAAGGGTCATATTGGTGATAAAATAGAAAAAACTCCTGGAAAATTAGCAAAGAAACTAATGGAGCATCTGGACTTGTTACAGTTGATAATAGAAAGCTCTATGTGGCCAAAAACAGATGAATGACATAGTGATCTAACTATGCTGTGGGATTTCTTCCCTTCTAGGGGAATCCAGTCCAATCCAAATCCAATAAACATTAGCTGAAGGGCCTAAAGCACCATGCATTGAAGCCTAGAGATACAAAGATAAAGCTAAATAAATAAATAACCTCTGCCCTCAAGGAGCTTACACTCCACTGAACTGTGGGTATGGGTTTTCTCTCTCTTTTCCAATATGAGAGGTCAAGCTAAATGATCTCTTTTTTTTTCTACTGTTCTATGAATCCATATGTCTATGAAACTAATAATGATGCATAGTTCCAATGCCTGGCTTAAAAAGAGAGACCAGACATTGAAAGACCAACTAGTTAGTCATCCTCCTTCCCACCATCTTCAATTTATTGATGAAAATATTCAAGTATCTACATGTTTGGGACGTCAAAGTAATTCATGAAATAATTCCCAAAGTATTTGTACATAATAATTATGAGCTAACACAGAGACAGGAAGTGCTATTAAGTGCTGATATCAGTACAGCAATGCTTAGCTTAAGATTTTTGTTCTCAAAATGCTTTTGGACTAATTGATTCCCTGTTCTGTTCCTTCTCACCCATCCTCAAACCCGGACCTCATAGTGAGCTCTAAGAGGGAGCAACTACTCAGAGTGAGGGAGATTGGGAATAATGGCAAGATCAGTAGACTTTTCACTCTCAGACTTTCAATGGCCCATTTAGCATCCCACAACTATACATCCTCTTCTTCAGGATCTATGATCATGGATCCTATAATATCTTTTCTAAGTCTGGAAGACTCAGGAAGTCCTTTCTTGATTCAGAATCTCCTATTTCAATGGAAATCCATCTCCTAATGGAGATGGAGAAAACATGAAACCTGGAAAGATCAATTTAGTTCAACATAAAAACATAGGTGAAACAATTATTCACAGCTTATGTTTGTATAGTATTTTATGTTGTCAAACTCCTTACATTCATTGTCTCATTTGGTTCTCACAAAAAAACTTTTAAACTAGGCAATGAGAGACACTAGTGCATTGCTGGTGGAGTTGTGAAATGATCCAACCATTATGAAAAGCAATTTGGAACTATGTCCAAAGGGCTATCAAACTGTGCATATCCCTTGATCCAACAGTGTCTCTACTGGGCCTATATCCCAAAGAGGTCTTAAAGGAAGGAAAGGGCCCCACATGTGCAAAAATGTTTGTGGCAGCCCTTTTTGTAGTGGCAAGAAACTGGAAACTGAAGGGATGCCCATCAATTGGAGAATGGCTGAATAAATTATGGTATATGAATGTTATGAATATTATTGTTCTGTAAGAAATGACCAGTAGGATGATTTCAGAGAGGCCTGGAGAGACTTGCATGAACTGATGCTGAGTGAAGTGAGCAGAACCAAGAGAATATTGAAGACAGCAACAAGATTATGTGATGATCAATTGTGATGGATCTGGCTCTTTTCAACGATGGAATGATTCAGGTCAATTCCAACAGACTTGTGATGGAAAACGTCATCTGTTTCCAGAGAGAGAACTGTGGATACTGAATGTGGATCAAAGCATAGTATTTTCACCTTTTGTTGTTGTTTATTTGCTTGATTGTTTTTTCTTTCTAATTTTTTTTCTTTTTGATCTGATTTTTCTTGTTGAATGTGATGCATATAGAAATATATTTAGAAGAAATTACATATTTATCCTATATCAAATTGCTTGCTGTCTTGCGGGGGGAGGGAGGGAGAAAAATTTCTAACACAAGGTTTCCAAAGATGAATGTTGAAAACTATCTTTGCATGTATTTGGGAAAAACAAAATATTATTTTTCAAAGTAGGCAATGCATGTTTTATTACCCCTTTTTATAGATGAGGAAACTCAGGCTCAAACAAATTTTCCCCAAATCACACAATTAATAAGTAGCAGATCTGGAACTCAGAGCCATTTTCCTTTTTTATTTTTAATAAATTTTTATTGATTACTTTTGTTATTTTTTTACATTGCAAACATTTCTCCCAGCAAACCTCTTTCTTCTCCCTCCCAGAGAGCCAAACAAAACAATTTTTTTAAAGAAAAAGAAGAAAAAAATTCAGCAAAACTGATCAATGCATCTCCTCCAAAATAGTTTAAAAACATGTGCATTGTACCATAGCTGCAGACCTCCCACCTCTGCAAAAGGGGAGGAGGGAATATCTTTTTATATCTCTTCTTTATACTCATCATTCTTTGTCATTCAAAGCCATTTTCTACTGACTCCTAAACCAATGTTCCTTCCACTACACTAATCTTCTTGGTGATGTAGGTTTTTAATCATTCCTGGGGATACAAAAGGGAAATGGCTCAGTGCTCCTGGACTCTATTACTGGAAAAACTGCTCAAAATACATCACCTTACTACCTGTCATTCTATAGCAACACTGTCACTCATGAAGAAAAGTATATTAAAGTAAATGGAGAACCTCAATCTTAACATCTGGCCTTGGGTACCACCTGTCAGGCCTTGGGGAGAAGGGGGTTAACTGTGTGTTGACGGGCAGACTAGGCAGCATATAGATAAGCTGCCATTTCCCCCACAAAGCAGAGGGCCAAGGAGCTAAGCTGGAGGGCTGGGGGAGAAGCTGTTTGAAGGAGGCTCTTTGGAAATTCCTTAGATGTTTCTGCCTTTGTCTCTGGGCACTGAGTCAAAGAAAAAGAGACCTGCAGACTCACTTTGCTAATGTTGCCAAAGGCTCAGGGCTTCTCTCTTCCTAGAATACCAAAGGAAGCCTTAGGCTAGGAGCAAATACAGCGTTTTCTGAGTTTCTCATCCATGTTTCACCTTCCTAACAGGGACAAATTTTGTTACTGGTGTGGGAGAAATCAGGATTTTTTTCTTCTTTGTAATGATAGCACATTTTCATTCTGACATCCCATGACTTGCCAAGCATCCTTTGTCATTCATTCATTTACATTATCAAATATTTCTTGAACACAGTTCACTCTGTCCTAAGGAAATACAGCAAAAACAGCAAAAAAAAAGTTGAGTGACACAGTTCCTGTTTTCAAGGAGATTACAGTTCAGTAGGGAAAAGAGGACATGAAAACAGATAAATATAATAATTATTGATAGAAAATCAAAGGAGGGAAAATTGCTCCCAGCTTAAGAAATAAGGAAAAGTTTCCTGGAGGTGACCTAGGGTATAGGGGAAAGAGTTAAATGTGGAGTCAGAGCATCTGACATTTACTACTTTGAAGAAGTCACTGTACAATGAAAGGACTGAATGATGTAGTTCCTTCCAGCCATAGATTTAAGATTAATAATTGTAGATTTATAGTCTATCATTTAAAGCTTGGATAGAACGCATAGGGCAGATGGACAGAGTGCCAGCCTTGGCTTCAGGAGAACCAGAGTTCAAATTTAGCCTCAGACACCTACTAGCTGTGTGACTCTGGTCAAGCTGGGAGGAGAGGGAAGGTTTTCTAACATTCTTTAAAGATGTCCCTCTCCAAAGTGGAAGTACCAGGATAATTCATCAATTGGAGACCAGGGGCTGGTATGGAAGAGAAATATCCCAAAATGAAAATATAGAAAGGGCAGATGAATGTTCTTGGGTGAAAAGACTCCAGGTGGTAGAGGAAGTTCCAGAGGAACACTGCAGCAAAAAGAAATCATTGTGAAGGAAAAGATAAGTGATGATACAAAGAAATTTTCAGGTGAAGAAAAGAGGCATTGAGAATTTTTATTCTATTCTTTAAGAACAAAATGTGGCTCTTTGTGACATACCCCTCTTCCCCTCTGCACCCCAAAATCAGGAGCACAGAATCATTAAAATCTCAGACTGAGAAAGACTTCAGAAGTCATTCTGTACAACCATCACTGAACAAAAACTCCTTGTACTATTGTTTCAATCTCTAAAAGTAAGAACTCCAATGATGAGGAGCTCACTACCTACAAAAGAAATCCATTGGTTCAAAAAGCTTTATATTCTGTTGGACCCTATATTTTTGTTCATTGCAGCCTAAATTTAATTATTAGCCCTTTTAGCTTCCATGGGACACTATTGATTCTTACTAAGCTTGCATTTCCCTAAAAATCATAGGAACTATTGGCTAGCCTCCTCTCTCCCCCAGTAACCTTCTGCAGTTGAGTTTTTTTTTTTGAGTCCCAAATATAGGATTTGACATTTACTCCTTTTAGCTTTGCCCCATTTATCTAACCTGGCTCACTGATAAGACTGCTTAATCTTATTGATGTGAATTACTTTGCATAAGCCATTTCTTGGTTCTCTATAAATCAGTTTCTAACTTGAGTCAAAAAACTGGACTTCTTCCTTGCTTCTCTATTGCCCCTCTTCTCTAACCTTGAACAATCATTTAACCTCCCTGAGTCTTAGTAAGTTATTGACTCATGTACGATTTTTCTTGACCCCATTTGGGGTTTTCTTGGTAAGGTATTAGAGTGGTTTGCCATTTCCTTCTCCATCTCATTTTACAGATGAGGAAACTGAGGTTAAGTGACATGCCTAGAGTCACACAGCTAGTAAGTTTCTAAAGCTGGATTTGAACACAAAAAAAAATTTATTTTCCAGCTTTCCAGCTTAGAGCTCTACTAACTGTGCTTCCTGGCTGCCCAATGAGTCTTAGTTACCTGCTCCCTATACTTCCTGGGAGTGTCAGAGGAGATAATGCATTGCATTTTCATAAAATAGGGAAGGAGTGAATAGAAAATTGTGAGCACTCCTAAGGCAATGGGAATGAAGTGTCCAAATTTTCTCGTATAGCCACAGTAGAAAAGAGAGATCCATGGAAGAAGTGAATTTTGAAAATACAATAATTAAAAAAAAAAGTTTAGACTATAATTGCACTTTTCCTAGGTGAATCTTTTGGGGAAAGTTTAACAAGGTACAACTCATCCTGCTTTTATTTCTATTGCTCAGCCTCCATAGAGATGCTATTAAGCATCTGCCACCTAACCCTAATCCAACCTCAACCTGAAAACTGGAAAATTCAGTCAAATAATAATCTGTTTTGTTTTGTTTTCCCTACATAAACTGAGATGGCCAGTATGATGTCATTTCCCCATCTCCCTCTCTGCTTCCTCCATTGAAAAGTTGCTGTAGCATCCATCCATCTTAGGTATGCAGGTATTTTGCTTACCTAGGACATTTTTGTGTTGTTTGTAGCTAAAACCAAATGACTTTGTTGTACCTTCTAGGTTATGGGCAATGTCTCCAAAGACATTTCTAATCATATTTTTAGCCTGAGGGATAGGGGAAAGAAGCTATTTTCCCAAGAGAAGAGATTTTTATAAACTCACCTGATTGAATACATAGCTCCTTCTCTCTGTGACCTCAACTTGCACTTTAATGGAAAAAATTCAGGACCATCTGTCAAGATTCCCTAACTGTTCCTTTTCTCCATCTCAGAAAATCTCTTTAAACATCCTTTCCTTTTTTCCTCTTCTCTCAGGGGAAAAAGTGTTACTCTTCTTTCTTCCCAAAGGTAATACCTCTTCACTTGTATCCTTAATCCCTTTACTTCCCCTGGGACTTGGTTCTATAACTAAAATCTCTTTCCCTCCTCTTTCTCTCTCTTTCTCTCTCAATCTCTCTCTATATATAGATAGATAGATAGATAGATAGATAGATAGATAGATAGATAGATAGATGTATGTATATATGTATATATACATATTCTCTCTCCTTTCTTTTCTCTGTGTGTCTGTCTTGATTTCTCTGTGTATTTGTGTCTGAGTGTCTCTTATCTCTCTCTTCTCTTTCTTATTTCTTTCCCTTTCAAACTGATGTTTTCTTTTCCTCCTTCCATCTGCATTCCTAAACCTCAAACCATGAGGCTTCCTTCCACCTCTTTTAGAGACAAAATCGTACTGTTCTCAAACTCTCTCTTTGGACCCTGGTTGACAGGCCTTTTGCTGTCCAGTGCTGAACCTTGGCTCCTCTACTTCCAGGTCTGCTTTGTAGAATATACAGCCTGTTGAGTGTGAACTCTTAGCCAAAGGGAGTGTTTCCTTCCCCACCAGCACAGTTCCTGGCACATGGCTGGTACCTGATAAATATGCCTGTTGCTTGATTGACTGATCACACATTTCCTGGAGGCTGTCTTCTACGCAGCTTCTTATGCATGTATAATCATGGATGCTGGCACTTCAGCTGTATTAATATGCTAATATTTTCATCATGAAATAAAACATTCTATTTCTTCAGAATTGGAAGAGACCAAAAGGTATCACCTACAGAGACCTTGTCTCCCTAGTCTTTCCTGGTTCCTTTATGGACTGGCTCTAAGTTACAGAAAAATTCTAATCTATCCTCTAATTGCCAAGGATGAATGGAAAGGGAGGAGATCTGATTGTCCCAGGAGCAGAATGCTTGGGTTCTAGTCCTGGGTCCTTTCAGTTCTGCATTATTCCCACCCCACCCCCATCAATTCACCAGTAGAACTGACCATGAAGTGAGAACATCCCTCTCTTTGTGCTCAGTTGGTCAATAAGTCAGTCAATAAACATTTATCAAAACCTACTCTGTGTCAGTCAAGCTTGAAGATACAAGAAGGGGCACAAGACAGCCTCTCACAATCTCATGGGGAAGACAATAAATGAACAAATATGCACAAATAAACAATAAACAGGATAATATAAAAGAGTTAAAGAAGGAAGGCATTCCAGTTAAAAAGATAGGGAAAGGCTTCTTTTAGAAAATGGGATTTTAGTTGAGACTTGAAAGAAGCCAAGGGAGTCAAGATTCAGACATGAGAAAGGAGGCACGCCTGGGGCTTAGAGATGCCCATCTTGTCCATGAAACAGCCTGAAGGCCATAGCCACTGAACCAAAGAGTATCTACAAATGGGGGATAAGGTGAAAAAAGATCAGAAAGGTAGGAAGGAGCTAGGTTGTGAATGGCTTGAATGCAAGACTGAGGATTTTGCATTTGATCCTGGAGGCAATAGGAAGCCACTGGAGTTTGTTGAGTGAGATGACATACTCAGAGCTGGACTTTAGGAAAATCACTTTGATGGCTGAAGTAAGGATGGAATGGGGAAGCTTAATGGAGGCAGTCCCACCATAAGGCTACGGCAGTAGTCCGGGCGTGAGGTGACATACAGTTCACCAAAATGGTGACAATGTCAGATGAGAGAATGGAGTATATTGGAGGAATGTTGCAAAGGTAAAATTGTCAGATCTTGGCAACAGATTGGCAATAATGACTTCCAGATTGTGACCTTCAATAATCCCAGGTGAGGTAGGAGGTAGGGAGGGTTTAGAGGGAAATAAAACGCATTGAGTTTTGGTCATGTTGAGTCTACTGGACATATAATCTGAAAGGCAATTGGAGATATGAGACTGAAGGAGAGCAGGAGAGAGACAGAGGAGAGTCATATGGTCATCAGATCCATGGGAGCTACTAAGATCAGCACATCTGAGATCTTCTCATGAGCTTCCACGACCAAAAGAATTCTTTACCTTGTGGCTAACCCGCTCCCTAGACTTCACTAGAATGCATTTGAAGTCTTTCAGATTCTGGTTCTGTCATTTCCTACCAGTATAACCTCGAACAACCAAAAACCTCTCTGAGCTTCAGTTAATTCATCTGTAAATAGGACAACATTGAACTAGATGACTTCTAAGATTCCTTCCAGCTCAAAATCTATGTCACAAAATTGGTTTCTAGGCCTCTATTCCAAACCTTTCCAACTTAGTAGGGTCTGCCATGGTCTGTGCTATGCTGATATACAGCTCAAGAACATGGAGTCACCTCCATGCCCAGTGAGGAATCATAGCAGAATGTTAGTAGAATCAATAGGACCTTGAAATGATCTCAATGCTTAATGAATATTACTCAACACATAAATATTGGGCTCTCTCTTCCTTGATAATTCATAAATAAACTAGCAACTCTATTGAGTAAATGTACTGTCTTTTCTACAGGAAAATGTTCACTGCCCACAGGACTTTTATGTTGATTTTCTATTTATAGAGAGAGTATACACTGAGCTATGCACACTCCACCCTATGACAAATGGCATCCATTTAGAAAACAATTAACTGACCATAGAAGTATAGTCAGAACTTTTTCTGGACAGGAAGCTGACTGACCTGTGTAAGGATCTGAGAACATGATCATATCCTCATTACCTCTGAATCAAACTCATCACTCTCTCCTCACCCCATAGAACCAACAGTTGCCAAGTTTCATCAATTCTACTTCCACATCTCTTCTCTCTCTTCACGCATGACTGATACCCTACTTCAGGCTTCCTTCACCTTTCACCTGGCCCATTAAAACAACTTCTTAATTGGTTCCCCTGCTTCAATTCTCTTGTCTTTCCAATCCATTTTACCATAGCTGCCAAAGTGATTTTCTTACATTATGTCTGACCCTATCATCCCCCCTACTTTAACCAGTGATTCCCCAATAATCTCTAGGATCGAATATAAAATCCTCTGTTAAATATTTAAAGTTCTTTATTACTTGCCCCAACCTATCCTTATCACTATACATTATACCTTTTGACTCACACTCTAACTCAGCAAAACCAACTTTCTTATTCTTCCTCACACATAATATCCCATCTCTCTTCTCTATGCCTTTATACTAGCTAGTCAGCCAATGCTTGAGATGGATACCTTCCTCATCTCCACCCACTTAGAATCTGTAATTTCCTTCAAAGTCCAATTTTAGGGCCATCTTCTCTATGAAAATTTTCATGATTCCCCACCTTCTGCATCATCCTTTTGTTTTTGTCATGTATACATTCCCTGTAAACACTGTCCCCCTGATAGAAATTTAGTTCTTGGAGAACAAGAAGAGTTTCATTTTTTTCTTTTGTCACAAGTGCCTAATAATGTCCTGGTCCTGCTTATTGATCATCTATCAATAGATTGTTCTAACCATGAAGGCCCACAGAAATAGGATAAGTCTGTTCTTACTATAGTCACTAGGATTTTTATTAAATTCTTGTCATCCTTCAAATAAAAGTAACCTCAGAAATGATAAGCCATTTATGTGACACAGAATGATTTTACATAATATAAAAATTTGGCCCAATTCATCATTTCCAAATTAGAAGTGACTAGAATGTATGATCTACAGTAAGGGTTTTTAACCTATGATTCATGAATTTTGTAAAGCTGGGTCTTCCTATTTTATTCAGGCTTGAAGTACAGGGGTTACTCATGGGCCAATCCCACTACTAATTGAGAACGCTAATCCTGGAGTCAAGAAGAGTTTATGCAAATTCAGTGTCAGACACTTATTGATTACATCATCCTAGGCAAGTCACTGATTGCCTCAGTTCCCTCAGTTGTAAAATGTGGATAATAATAGTAGCAAGATTCTTGTGAAGATCAATTGAGATGATATTTGTAAAAAGCACTTAGCACCAAGCCTGAATAGTTGATGCTATATAAATACTTATTCCTTTCCCTTCTCTTGATTGTCATGGGAGGTTTGATGTGTTCTGCTTTATCCTGAGCCAGTTCTACTCTCTGGTGGGCCACTCCCCTCCTCCAAACCCCTTCCTCCAAGGACTCAACATACTGACACCAGACAGTGCACACACCTATTCATCATAACTCAGAGATCAAGAAATATATACCAGTTTCAATCATCTCCCTATCACTGAGAAGCATGAACTTGTTTTTTAAATATTTAAAAATTTTAATATTAAATTGTATTTCAATTTAATTGTTTTCCTTTGTAATCCTGTATATTTATTTTGTGAAATTAAATATATCCCATAGGCACCATCAGACTATCAAAGGAGTCCGAGATACTGGAAGGGTTAAGACATTTGACCTACAGAGAGCCTGTCTGTCCATCCTTTTCAGATTTCTGTGTAAATTCCCAGATAAGGGAAAATTCTAATCTATCCATCCTCCAGGTGCCCAAGGTAAGCTTAAGTAGGACTCTCCTCTCCAGGATTCACCTCTTCCCATGAGTCATCTCCTCCTGTAACCAAGTCACTTTGTTATGACAGGGCCCTATAGTTAATGGGGAGTGAAATTGGAGAAGAATGTCTGGAAGTTTGGGGCTTTCATCTCTAAAACAAATAACAAATTCCTTTGGGCTACTGCCGTTGGAACGAAACAATGATATGCTTTGGGAGATTGTAAGGCGTTACCCTAGCAACTCCCAGGCTGTTTTTGGGCAAAATGTAGTTAAAGAGGAAAGGGAACAAAAATAATAAAGAGGAGGGCCTGGATGAATTCCAGGAATTGGGGGGGGGGATCTTCTTGGCTGTGCTGTTATGGTGTACAGACGTGTTTTGTTAGTCCAATTTTTGGCTCAACTTCCTCCTTGCTCTGGGATCTTGTTTGATGGTGGGTAAAATCCCCTTACTAGAATGCTAATCAAAGACCAAGGGATAAAATGGCAGTTGTATAGTAGAAAAGCATTGTTGGGAAACACCCCATGATGTCTTTAGGACTGATCCTAGAAATCACAAAGGTCCTTCAAGGAAGGGTTATGAGCAAGAAAGCCACTGGCATGTTAAATTTAAACTCAAGACTGAGTGGAGCTCCTCCAAACCTAGGGAAGTTGGACAGCCTTTGTTTCTTAAAATGAGAGAGTCTCTAGGTCATCAGGAAAATGGATGGCAAAATACATTTTTATTGGCACTGAAGGAAAATGGAAAGATTGTTCAAAGAGGATTTTTCCAGGAAGGTAATCCCAAGAATATGGCATTGATCACAAAGAGGGAGGGAAAGGAGAGGACATATACATTTACACAGCACCTATTCAGAGCCAGGTACTGTGCTAATTAAGCACTTTTGCAAATATTCTCTTATTTGATCCTCAAAACAAACCTGCAAGATAGGTGCTATTATTTTCCCTTTTTCACCATTAAAGGGACACATAGAAGTATGGCATACTAAACTGGGAATAGCTCAGCACAACCCATCCTCACCCCCAAGAGGAAAAAAACTACCCAGAATAGTAGCAACAACTCAGCTAAGAACAATAATCTTTGGCTAAGATGGCAGGAAAAGATAATGATGAATATTGGAAAGATTCGGGAAAACTGGGACACTGATACATTGTTGGTGGAGTTGTGAAATGATTCAGCCATTCTGGAGAGCAATTTGGAACTATGCTCAAAGGGTTATCAAACTGCCTACCCTTTGACTCAGCAGTGTCTCTACTGGGCCTGTACCCCAAAAAAATCTTAAAGGAGGGAAAAGGACCTATGTGTGTGAGAATGTTTGTAGCAGCCCTTTTTGCAGTGGCTAGAAACTGGAAACTGAGTGGATGCCCATCAATTGGAGAATGGCTGAATAAATTATGGTATATGAATGTTATGGAATATTATTGTTCTGTAAGAAACAACCTCAGAGAGGCCTCAAGAGACTTACAGGAACTGATGCTGAGTTAAATCAGCAGAACTAGGAGATCATTGTACACTGCAACAACAAAACTATATGATGATCAATTCTGAAGGACTCATGGCTCTCTTCAACAATGAAATGCTTCAAACCAGTTCCAATGGACTTGTGATGGAGAGAGACATCTGCATCCAGAGGGGGACTGAAGATGGATCACAACATAGTATTTTCACTTTTTTGCTATTGTTTGCTTGCATTTTGTCTTATTTCTCATTTTTTTCCTTTTTGATCTGATTTTTCTTGTGCAACATGATAATTGTGGAAATATGTATAGAAGAATTGCAGATGTTCAAGATATTGGATTATTTGCCATCTAGGGGAGAGGGTTGGAGAAAAGGAAGGGAAAAAATTGGAACACAAGGCTATCCAAGAGTGAATGTTGTAAATTATCTATGGAAAAATTATCTATGCATATGTTTTGAAAATAAAAAAGCTTTATTAAAAAAAAAGAACAACAATCTTGAAAAGTAGTTTGTATGAGTATTATAACCCTCACTTTTTAGATAGGGAAACTTTAGCCCAGAAAAAATGACTTGCCCATTATCACTGTCTCACAGTTAGTAATCTTCAGAGCTGGCATTCCAACCTATGTCTCCTGACTCCCAGGTTCTTTGTTCTTTCTACAACACCAGAAATGCATAAAGGTGTAGGACTCCCAGGACAAGTTCCAAATTAGGGAAAGGAGCCAAGTAGTCAGAAGAGGAGACCGAGAACAGAAAATCAATGTTACCTGATTGACTATTTTTGCTGGCCTTGAACACAAATTTGGGGATCATCTCTTGCACCCCCCAAGCCCTTGGGTTGTAACACTGCCAAGAACCATTTTCCCACTATCTCTACCAGTTTCCCCAGAGAGGTAACTGTGAATCTAAAAGACTAGCTTTCTTTCCATTCTTCTCCTAGCCCCTTTTCCCCAAGGACTTCTCAGCTCTTCTCAGAAAACCAATCTACAGCAGCAGTTAGCAGTTCCTACCCCAGCCCTGAGGGAATAGGGGATGTTGGTTGGAGGAGTAGTTGGGGGAGGTGAGAGAGGATGAGTAGGGAGCCAGGAAGAAGCAAGAAGTGAAGGCTATGGGAGCATCATTCTCCCTCTCCCAGCCCTGCTACTGCAATGGAAAGATAGTAGAGCTCAGATCCTTCCCTCCTTTAAGGAAAAGGGGAGGGATAAAACCAGAAGGAGTTAGGATTCTGCTCTCAGAAGAGTTTACACTCAAAGAAGATCTGAATGGAGAAAACATTGTCCACCCACATACCACAACAGCCACAAATGTCCTCTTGGCCAACTTTAGCATCTCATTCCAAGCCCATACAAAGCTTTAGCCACCTGTCACCCACTCATCCTCTTCCCACTACCCAGGATGCACCAGAATGAATGAAAAAAGCAGTGATATTTCACACGAGCCCCCCAGCCTTTCCTATAAATATTGTAGTCTGTAACTACATGGAGCCAAACATCACCCCTTCCATTGCAAGATCATACACGTGAATTACTCTTCTTCTTTTTCCCTGAAGCAATTGGGATTAAGTGACTTACCCAGGGTCACACAGCCAGGAAGAACATTGTACACAGCAACAACAAGATCAACTGTGATGAACTTGGCTCTTTTCAACAATGAGGTGATTCAAGGCAATTCCAATAGACTTGAGATGGAAAGTGTCATCCACATCCAGAGAGAGAATTATGGAGACTGAATGCGGATCGCAGTGAAGTATTTTCACCTTTTTTGTTATTTTTATTCTTTGCTTGTTTTTTTCCTTCTCATATTTTTCCCCTTTTGATCTGATTTTTCTTGTGCAAGATGACAAATGTGGAAATATGTTTAGAAGAATTGTACATGTTTACCCTACATCGGATTACTTGCCGTCTAAGGAAGAGGGGAAAGAGAGGGAGAAAAATTTGGAACCCAAGGTTTTGCAAAGGTGAATGTTGAAAACTACCTTTGAGTGTATTTTGAAAAATAAAAACCTCTTAGTATTATTTTTAAAAGGGATTAAATGATTTGCACCAAGTCACAGAACTAGTTTAAGGAGAGAGAATAGAATGCAGATCTTGCTGAGTTCCTTTCAGGGAGTTCATAGATGAAATGATTTCATTTTTGCCTTAATATTCCAAAAACCAATAAGGATCCTTGACATACAGGATAAGATGAGAATGGACCAATGATGTGTTACATAACTGCACATGTGATTTCTTAATTGTTGGTGGGGATAAGGGAGAGAACCCAGAACTCAAAACTCTTAAAAACAAATTTTTTTTAAAAAATTGTTCTGAATATAATTAATGAAAAACATTAAATAAATAAATAAATTTAGAAAATGGGCCTATGATTTCTGGTTCAGGGAATTCCTAATGAGGAAATTCATTTGCTAAAGTAAATCTTTCCCTACTCTACAATTTATAGTCTTGAGAGAACCGTGAAAGACACTGTGAGATGGGTCACACAGCAGGAAATCGGATCTTCCTGAATCTGGAGCTGACCAGTTCTCCAGTTTGCACCCTACCTCTGTAGCTTGTGCATAGTAGGCACTTCATAAATTGCTGTTAGTTGAACTAAAACAAACAGCACATGAAATTAAAGGTCACCAACAATATCCAGCAATTTTATATTAAGTACCCAGTAAGTGGTATGGATAATAAATGCTATAGGATTTCAGAGGAGAAGTCAACACATATTTCCAGCCAAGATGAACTTCACAGCTTCAAGAAGGAGACAAAATCTGAGCTGAGTTTTGAGGGATGGGTGTATTAGATTGAAAGAAAAGAAAGAGAAATGGACTCTAAGAATAAGTAAAGAAGGATAAATAGTAGGGAAAGGCATAAGCATTTTTATTTTACCTACTATGTGCCACAAACAAAGCAAATACATTTGACAAACACCTCATTTGCCCTCACAACAATCCTGGCAGAAAAGCACTATTATTTCTATTTCACATTTAATTAAACTGGAGCAAACACAGGTTAAGTGATTTGGCAAAGGTCACACACATAGCATGTGTCTGGGTCTGGATCTGAATTCAGATTTTTCTTCAGGCTTAATGTTCTATCCACTAAACAGAAACAGAACAAAAACCAGAACATGTTTGGGACTGTATGTAAATTTATTTTACTAGAGAAGACGGTTCATCTAAGGAAGAAGCAGGAAGATTGTGGAAATTGGAAAGGACTTTCAAACCCAACAAAGTCAAATTGTAGACAGATTGTGTGAAGGGCTTTGGATACCAGGGTGGGAAGTTTTGATTTTAGATTGCAGAGAATGGAGAAAAATTAAAGGTTTTGGAGTGGGGAAATGACAGGAAGAAAGAGATATTTTATAACCCTCCCATTTAATCCACATTTCTCAAATTGGTAAAGATAATAAAGGATGGAAATAATCAAGGTCAGAGGAACTAGGGGAGGACAGGTACACTAATATGCTTTCAATAGAACTGTAAATTGTTCTGACCATTTTAGAAAACAATTTGAAGGAAAAATGGCTAAATTGTTTATACCCTTTCACCCAGAAATTATCACCACTGGCTCTGTAACCCAAGAAGGTTGACAGCAGACAAAAAAGCTCTCTGTATCCCAAGATATTCCTAGCAACACTTTTTATGATGACAAAAAAAAGGGAAAGAAAATCTGCACCGATCAACTGGGGAATGGCTGAATAAATGATAGTGTCTGGGTATAATGAATATTATTGCACTGAAAGAAACAATGGTTATATAAGGAATTCAGAGAAACATAGGAAGTCTGTCTGGCCTGATGCAGGCCAAAGGAAGCATTAGTACAAGAATAGCATACATAGTGATTTCCAAGAATATATGTTTCCATATATATTATATATATCTTTATATCTATACATATGACATATATATTTTATTTTGTTTTTACTTAATAGTATTTTATTATTTCCAATTACATGTAAATGTAGCTTTCAACATACATTTTTGTAAGATTTGAGTTCCTATGCCCAAATGGCTATCAAACTGCATTCCCTTTAATCTGGCAGTGTCTCTACTGGATCTGTACCCAAAGGGAATATAAAAGAGGGAAAAAGACCCACATGTGCAAGAATGTTTGTGGCAGCCCTTTTTGTAGTGGCTAGAAACTGGAAACTGAATGGATGCCCATCAATTGGAGAGTGGCTGAATAAATTATGGTATATGAATGTTATGGAAAATTATTGTTCTGTTAAGAAATGACCAGCAGGACGATTTCAGAGAGGCCTGGAGAGACATGCATGAAGTAATGCTGAGTGAAATCAGCAGAACCGGGAGAACATTATACAAAGCAACAAGACTATACGATGATCAATTCTGATGGACGTGGCTCTTTTCAAGAATGGGATGATTTAAGGCAATTCCAATAAGCTTATGATGGAAAGTGCCATACACATCCAGAGAGAGAACTATGGAGATTGAATATGGATCAGAGATCGTATTTTCACCTTTTTGTTGTTGTTGGTTTGCTTATTTTCCTTTCTCATTTTTCTTCTGTTTTAATTTGTTTTTTCTCATCTTGAGGATGAATATGGAAATATATTTAGAAGAATTGTTTAACCTATTATTGGCTTGTTTGCTGTCTAGAAGAGAGAGGAGGAAGGGAGAGAAGGAGAAAAATGTGAAATACAATGTTTTGCAAAGATGAATGTTAAAAACTAATTTTCCATGTATTTGGAAAAACAAAATATAATTTTAAAAAAGATTTTTGAGTTCCAACTTTTTTTCTCCTTTCCTTCTCCCTCCCCAAGTCAGAAAGCAAACTGATATAGGTTATACATGTACAACTATTTTAAACATATTTCCATGCTGGTCATTTCTGTGAAAGAAAAATCAGAACAAAAAAAAAACCCATGAAAATGAAAAAAACCCTCAAAAGTAAAAATTGTATGTTTTTATCTGTATTCAGTCTCCATAATTCTTTCTCTGGATGTAAATGGCATTTTCCATCACAAGTGACTACAGGAATATAAATGAAAACCACACTAAAAGTTATTTGAACTCCAATTAATTATAATAAGTCAATCTCAGTCCAGGAGAACTAGTAATGAAATATACCTCCTTTCTTTCAATGCAGAGGTAAGGGACTGTGGGTGTGAAGCATGCCATGTATCTCAGGATATCACTATGTAAATTAGTTTTGTTTAAATGTAGGATAAAAAATTAAAGAAATAAAGGATTATTTTAGGAAGATTCATCAGGTAACAGTGGGCAAGATGGTAGGGAGAGAGGAAAAGGGCAGGCAATTAATTTGCAAGACCCATAAAATATTCTAGGTATGACAAAGACCATAGTTATGGGAATAGAAACAAGGAGTGTAAATATTGTAGAGAATCTACTTTGTGACTGACTATAGCTTAGGAAGGAGGGAAAGGAGAGAGTCAAAGATAAGTCTTCAGATTTCATGCCTAGGTAACTAAAATAATGATGGTATCATTGAGGGGAAAAACCAGGGAAGTAAATCATAGGGAAAAGGGAAAAGAACAAGGAACTGATTTGGGGAAAACTATACATCTGTATGAAACCAGATTTTCCTCAAATATTTTAACCAAAACAATATATCACAGTAGATTGAATACAAAAACACATATGAGAATCTGTCTTCTATTAAACCAGAGATTTGCAAAAATACGGAAAATAATGCCATTCATGATCATTTTTTTTGCTTTGAAAAAATAGTTATTTTTCATTAAAAAATGTTAACATGTAATTTATTATTATTTTTAATGAATTAGTAATGAACATTTTCGATTATCCATTTTCAATTTCTAATGCAGTAAATATTAATAGACATAATCCACACAAACAAAAGTTTTAAGAGTATATTTTAATAATTTTAAGAGTATATTTAAGAGGGGCAGCTAGATGGTGCAGTGGATAGAGCACTAGTCTAGAATCAGGAGGATCTGAGTTCAAATCCAATCTCTGACATTTACTAACTGTATGACCCTGGGCAAGTCACTTAATCCCAAGTACCTAAAAAATAAAAAATAAAAAAAAGCCCTAATGCATTAAGAGTACAGGATGAGGTAGGTGATAGTGCATCATAGTCTCTGCTGCCTGGACCACTGTTAACAAGCCAGTTGATAAGGTAAAGTATTTACAAGTAACAGGGTAAAGGGACTTAAAACTAGGCTATCTAAAAATCCCAATGAAAGGATAACAGATGTTTTGTAAAGAGAAGAGCAGCTCATACCTAATAGCTATCTTCAGGCATCTGAAGAGCTAGTTCAGGAATTGGGAGCTAGCCTTTACTTCTACCAGAATTAGTCTACATAAAATGTAAGCCCTTCAAGAACAAATTCATCTCATTTTTTGAAATTTTGTATTTCTAGCACCTTGTACAGTGAATTGGCAGTTCAAAACTACTTATTGATTGATCAATCAATTGAAGAGTAGGAACTGAAAAAAGGTCAATTATAACTAGACCAAAGAAAGAACTTCCTAACGCTTAATATTTGTCCAAAAGTAGAAGGATCTCCTCTAGAGGGAAAGGTTTGCTCTTTGCTGAAGGTCCCTAACAGATACAGAATGCCCAATTTACAGAGATCCTGTAGAAGACATTCCTGTTCATATTAGGGTTGGACTACAAGACCATCAATATCCCTTCTAACTTGAAGGTTCTGCAATTCTAATGTATATCACTTAAATATTCTTAATATTCAGTCATTTCAGTATTGTCCAAATTTTCCATGACCCCATTTGGGGTTTTCTTGGCAAAGATACTAGAGTGGTTTGCCATTTTCTACTCCAGTTCATTTTACAAATGAGGAAACTGAGGCAATAAGGATTTATGTGACTTTCCTACCATTACATGGCTAGGAAGTCTCTGAACTCAGGACTTCCTGACTCTAGTTGTGCCCCCCAGATCTCCCTAAATATTCTTAGGCCTTTCATTTGTCTCCTAGACAGTCTGTTCTTCCTATTTTTCTACTTCTAGTCACCATATGGAAATACACCTAAAAAGGTAGGTGTTGCTTAGCCAATATAATTGACTACTAATCAAAAACACGGAAGAAAAAGAAATCTCCGTGACTTTGGAAGCATGAGATGGTTCAAGATTTCCCTCCCTCCTTCATTATATGCGGAGCTTAATGAAGATTTGTTTAATTGAATTAAAATGGATTGATTTGAATTCAACTAAATTGATCTATCTTGACTCAAATCTCTAGTATTCTAGCTTTTGTAACTTTAGACAATTCCCTTTACCCAACTATCCAATCTAATCCAAAAAGCATTTATTGCATGTCCCATTTTTGAGGGGCACCCTATTGTAGCACAAAGAGAACCAGTCTTAGATTCAAGCCTGCTTCTGACACCCATTAGATGTGTGACTGTGGTCAAATCATTTAACCTTACTGCATCCCTTAATACATGTCAGAAAAGATGGTCATTTCCTTTTTTCATCCTTCTCTGCCCCCCACTTTCCCAATTTCCCTTCATCTATGAAATCACTTTTGGGGATCCAAAATCCAAAATTCTATCTAGCTGAAGGGATAAGTTTTTTTCCTAATTCCATCTCCATTCCAGCACACTTGCTTACACCCAGTTTAGCATCTTCCTGTCTCTAAGAATTAGGATTCTGTTCCCTATAGAGCCTCCTTCTTGCCTTTTCTCATGTAAAAGCTCAGGTTATCTGTCTATCTGTCATGTTTATCTTCTCAGGGTTTTCTTCCTGAAATAGCCCTGGGTTATCTGGCCCAAGAGAAAGTTGGAGACAGAGACAGAAAGACCTGGGTATCATAATTCACTCCTGTGCTCCTCCCAGGGTTAGGGGAAGCTTAGTTCTGTCTTCCTTCCTTCTTTAATCTGAGTCTGAATTCCAAACCTTATTATCTGGCATTGAGGCTATATTTATGAAGGAACCTTTAACTCCTACCTCCTAAATGGAGGTATTCCTCTGGTCTCTTTTCTTGGCTCTCTGTTCTTCTCCTTACCTTCCTTAGGAAGAATTCATTCAGTATTATTTTAGAAAAATAAACTGTTTATAACCCATAATAATAATCATTATTATTAATAATGATGACATTCATAGAACCTATTTGTAACACACAATATTTATGTGCATTTCACAATCTAAAAATATATGGACAGGCTAGAATTATTGGTGAATTTAATAAGGAAGAAAATAAGTATTAAAAGTACTTACTATATGCCAGACACTATGTTAAGCACTTTGCAAATATTATTCCATTTGATCCTCCTGATAACCCTGGGAGGTATCTGCTATTACGATCCCCATTTTATAATTGGTGAAACCGGCATAAATAGACTTGTTCAGGGTCACATAACTTATAAGTGTCTGAGGCTAGATTTGAATTCAGGTTTTCCTGACTTCAGGCCCATCATTCTATCCACCATACTACAAGCTGCTATCTGTTTTTCACCTTAAGGACCACAGGGCCTTTCCAACTGACTTGTAGCTAAAACCTTCCATATATCTTGCTTTATTAGAATGGAAGCTTATTGACAGAAGGAATTGTCTCACTGTTGCATTTGTATATACAGTCCTTAACACAGTTCTTGATAGATGATAGGATATACTCAATATATGCTTTTTCATTCATTCATACATTCATATAGCTCTTTAAATTTTACAAAATGCTTGTATACCATATCTCATTTTATATGATCCTCACATAGTAGGGCTATGGGGGAAGGTTCTATTATTATTCCCATTTTACAGATGCAGAATGTGAAGATGAAAGTGCTAAAGTGACTTCATCTAGGGCTACTAAGTGTTGGAGGTAGAATTCCTGACTCCACTTCAGCACTCAGTCCATTTTGCTATACACATACCATAATTAAGGTCAAAGACAGAAAAGTTCCCATAAATACCAAGATGTTCAAAGCAATACTTCTTATAGAAAAAAAGGGGGGAATAGGCATGCAAAGATTAGGAAATAGCTGAAAAAATTGTATGGATATAATGGAATAATAATGATAATAGTAATGATAATAATATCTAGCTAGTAA
Organism: Myrmecobius fasciatus; assembly: GCA_023553655.1. NCBI lineage: Eukaryota > Metazoa > Chordata > Mammalia > Dasyuromorphia > Myrmecobiidae > Myrmecobius > Myrmecobius fasciatus. The sequence continues at coordinate 110,492 of JAJPUD010001299.1, read as the reverse complement.
ATATATATAGTGCACTAAGAATTATAAAGTGCTTTGCAAATATCTCATTTTTATCTTCACAACAATCCAAGGAGGTGAAAGC
>JAJPUD010001299.1:44606-110400 GCA_023553655.1 Myrmecobius fasciatus | reverse complement strand
ACTTTTTTGAATTGATATAGAGCAAAGCAAACAGGACCAAGAGAATAAGTTGCACCATAACCACAATAATATAAAGGAAAACAAGTTCTGAAAGACTTGGACATTGTAATCATTGAAATTCCCAGAGATGACTCTAAAGGACTGATAATGACACATACCTGCATTCTCCCCAGGGGAAGGCAGTAATACACTCTGTTGTTGTGCATGCATGTGAATGTGAATGTTTATTTTGCTTAATTGTGTACATAAGGAAAGGCTCTGGGGAAAAGGTGGGGAAAGTTTTGGGGAATGACAACAATGAAGAGGAAAAAAGACATCAATAAAACTTCTTTCATCCAGATCACCACCAGTCCTTCAGTATAGACCAGATCCCTTTTTCTCTTTTCTTATGTCCTGAAAGTCCCCAGAGACTGGCTTGCCTATTTGCTATCTTTTAGAGTTTACCACCTGTATTTCTTTTTCCCCAGTTCCATCATAGAACTTGGGCATTATCCTAACTTCTCCCCTCCTACTAACCTATCCTTGAAGCAAGCACAGGCTTTCTAGGTATTTAGTTTTTTACTGCTAGTAACTGCAGAGAACAGACAAAAGATAACAAACAAATGGGAAAGTTAACAAGAAATCTTAAAGGTCTCCCAATAAAAGTTATCCCTGGTGTTCACTGGAATGTAAATACAGCTGGTCCAGATTAAGCCTAGATTTCCTCTTAGTGGCCATACTCACCTATTCCTTTCTTCTTACCAATTGCACTGAGTTCTTCTTATCACTTTTTTATCTGTCCTAGTAACGACTTAGAGTCATAACACTATATATTTACAAGAATTTTCCTCATACAGTAACAGGGTGTGTATTATTATCTCCATTGTATAGACAAGATAACTGAAGCTCAGAGTGACTTGCCCGTAATCACTCAGTAAGTTCAGAAATGTTATAGTTCCCTCATGTCAGATAGTGTTCTTCCCACCCCGAGTTGCTGCTCCAAACCTCCCACTTCAGTGTCTTTTTTCTCCTTTCTTCTCCTTCCTCACCTTAAAATTTTGTTTGATTATTTATTTTTAAATAATATTTTGTTTTTCCAAATACATGCAAAGATAGTTTTCAATATTCATTTTTGTGAAACACTGTTTTCCAAATTTTTTTTCTCTCTCTGCCTCTTCCCCCTTCCCAAGACTTCAAGAAGTTCGATATAGATTAAACTTGTGCAATTCTTCTAAACATATTTGCATATTCATCATGTTCCACAAGAAAAATCAGATCAAAGAGGGGAAAACACACACACACACAGACACACACACACACACACACACACACACACACACACAAATCAAGCAAGCAAACAAACAACAACAACAAAAAGGTGAAAATATTATGCTTTGATCTACATTGAGTATCCATAATTCTCTGTCTGGATGAAGATGGCACTTTTAATCACAAGTATGTTGGAATTACCTTCAATCACCACATTGTTCAAAAGAATCAAGTTCATCATAGTTAATCATCACATAATCTTGCTGTTACTGTGTACAATGTTCTCTTGGTTCTGCCAACTTCATTCAACATCAGTTCATATAAATCTTTTCAGGTTTTCCTGAAATCAGTCTGCTCATCATTTCTTATAGATCAATAATATTCCATTACATTCATATAACATAACTTATTCAGCTATTCTCCATCTCGATTTTCCTTGACACTACAAAAAGGGCTGCTACACACATTTTTGCCATGTGGGTATTTTCCCCTCTTATGATCTCTTTGGGAGACAGACCCAGTAGGGAATAATTAGGTCATTTTGCAACACCACCAATAATGCACTAGTGTCCCAGTTTTCTGACATCCCCTTCAACATTTATCATTATTTTTCCTGTCATCTTAGTCTATCTGAGAAGCGAGATGATTATTTACTTTTTAAAAATAAGTTTTACTGGTGCCTTTCATTTTTAAAATTACTGTTTTTTCACACACAGCTGTCCCCCACTTCTAGCACTAAACCCTCCCTAGAAACAAAAAAAAAAAACCCTTTCAGCTATAATAATCAATATAAAGAGATGTTTGGCAGTCTAGGCAACACTGTCCCATTTCTTTGCTGTGAGAGGCAAGGTTGTTTTTATGATCTTTTCTTCATTTCTCTCAGGATCAGAATTGGCCATTGTACTTACTCAGAGTTGGACATTTTTTTAGTATTCTCGTCATTATAAATCATGATATATCAAAGCTTCTTAAACTGTGAGTCACAATCCCACATGGGGTGACACAAGTGAATGTGGGGGTTGTGAAGTTATGATTTTTGATCATTAAATATTTTATTTTTATATCTATTTTATATACATAAATACCCGGGGTCATGTAAAAATTTCTTGGTGAAAAGGGTTCTCAAGTGGAAAGAGTTTAAGAAGTCCTGGTATATACTGTTTTCCTATTTCTCCTTCCTTTATTCTCCATCTCTTCATCCAAGTGTTCCCTTCCCTTTGCCATTTCCCTGAATCCTTCAAACCTGTCATTTCTTCCTGCACAATAATACTCCACTATATTTATATTCTCCAGCTTGCTTCTGCAATCAAAAAGATCTGCTTTGTTTATACAAGTACTACTCCTGTGAACATCAAGGTCATATACTCCAAGAAGGTGAAAGTGAAAAAGAAAAACTCCTTTTATAACATTGTTCTGACTGGTCGGTAGGTATACACTATACTATATTCATCAAATTATGCCTGTAACTGGTGCATGTAAATTACTCTAGATATAAAGATATATATATATATATATATGTAACTGTTGAATAGATAGCTAGATAGACAGACAGACAGATATAGGTATACATGGTCTTCCTTCATGACACAGCTTAAAGTATGTTCTACATGAACCCCAGTTGTTCGTCCTGCCTTCCAAAATTACCTTGTAGTTAAGTAGTTTATGTTTATTTATATTGTCTTTACATTTTTGTATTTATTTCTATACATATTTATCTCCCCTACTGGAATATAAGCCCCTTGTGGCTAAGGACTTTTACTCCATTCTTGTATCCCCAAGATCTATCACAGGGCATGCCAGAGTATAGGAACTTAATAACAGATTGATAGTTGAATGAATTCAGCATTGAATGATGTTAAAACTGTGTAGACTGGACCAAATATATAGCTTACATTCAGGCATATATTATTTTTATTAAAGCTTTTTATTTGCAAAATATATGTATGGGTAATTTTTCAACACTGACCCTTGCAAAGCTTTCCATTAGAAATTTTTCCTCCCTACTCCCTACCCCTCCCTTAGATGGCAGGAAGTCTACTACATGTTAATTATGTTAAAATACTTGACAAATCGAATATGTGTATACATATTTTTACAATTATCTTGCTGTGCAAGAAAAGTCGGATCTACAAGAAAAAAAATCTGAGAAGGGAAACATAATCAGGCATATATTATTTAACTTTACATGTCCTAGTTGTATATGATATACTTCTATTATCTGGATGCCAATAGTTACCTTTAGGTTTCATAGGATCATAGGATAATAGATAGGCTGTCATACCCAGGGTCCAATATGTCACTCTAACCTCCCCAGGCAGATAATCAAATTACTTCTGACTCAAATGGTAAAATTTCACTGAATGGATTTTTGTTATCCCAATTCCAGACCCATGTTTGACTTAAATGGTATGGCTGTCTCTATGTCCTAAAGGTCAGATCTTGCAACTGGGCTCTGTTCTCTTGGGGAGCATTAGGAGAGAAAGGGATAGTTTCCCCATCATACCAAGACATACTTGGTTTGCTTTCCTCACACCAAAGCTTCATATTGTTCTTTTTTTCCTGCTTTTTGCTGAGGCAATTGAGGTTAAGTGACTTGCCCAGGATCACACAGCTAGGGAATGTTAAGTGTCTGAGACCAGATTTGAACTCAGGTCCTCCTGATTTCAGGGCTGGTGCTCTATCTACTGCACCATCTAGCTGCCCCCCCCCCTTGATAATTTCTTAAAAGATGATGTCTAAGCTCTTTTTTTTATCATGGCTTTCAGGTAGACCAATAGATCTATTTTCCAGTCAGTTGTTTTTCCAATGAAATATTTCACATTATTTTCTATTTTTTCATAATTTTGGTTTTATTTTACTGTTTCCTGATTTCTCATAAGCTCCTATTTACTCAATTCTAGGTTTTTTTTGGGGGGGTTGTTTTTTTTGGAAGCAATTGGGGTTAAGTGACTTGCCCAGAGTCACACAGCTAGGAAGTATTAAGTGTCTGAGACCAGATTTGAACTCAGGTCCTCCTGACTTCAGGGCTGGTGCTATATCCTCTGCCCCACCTAGCTGCCCCCATATTATTCTTCACCTGGATTTTTGACCTTTTCCACATTGGGATTAATCTAGAACCAATTGTCCAGGCAAGAACAATGGAGAGACTTATCTCAGGGTTCCATCTACCAACTTCCCCTCAATTCTACTCTCATTTACCAGAGTTTGACTAATAGACAATAAATACAATAGGTGGTAGCAATATTTCATTTTTACAGGGTCCCAGAAGATTTCTTAGCAAGGATCTATGCTCTGATTGAAATTCTCAACCTTTATACTGTGGTTTCTTTGTATATCTATTCTCTTGAATTGAGACCAGGGATTAGAGAATAATTTTCCTTCAACTGACCATTCAAGCATGAATCTGTCTTTCCTGTCTTCTGAGACTCCAATGTCAATAAGCAAGCAAAGATTCTGTCCCAGTACAAATCTCCAGGTGTAGGAGAAAGCCTATAGCGTCATTCCGAAGAGCATTAAGGCAGGCACCTCCGCCAAGCTTTGCATTCTGGAACACTGAGTGCCTGTCCTGTTCAGAGTATAATGAAGTACTTTAGATGCAATTTTCTTTAGAAATAGCATGTATAGTGCTAGATTTCTTGATTCCTCCTAGGTAGAGCATCTTCTTGAATACCACGCTCTCAAAGGCTCAGTCCTGATCAGAATAAATCCTGGCAGGTAACCTCAAAATGCTTAACTATAGTCATTTTCAGAAATAATCTCCCTACTCTTTAGAATTGATTTGTAATTAAGTCAGTCAACTCACATTCATTAAACACCTACTATGCTCCAGGCACTGTGCTAAGTACTGAGAATAAAATTAGTTCTGCTATAACCCAACATAAGTATTCCCAAAAAGCACCTCCTTATGCAAAATCAGGTAATTAAAACCACAGATTTTATAAGGGAAATGGGATTAGGAACAAAACATCCAGGTGATAAATAGACAAAAGATAGGAACCTAAAAAAAAAAAAAAAAACTACACAACTTTACCTAAGTTAAATGGTTAAGAAATATGTATATGCATAAATAGTGTTGCCATCCTCAACCTTGGGCAGCTGCAAGGTCAGCAGGAGGAAAATGGGGTGGGGGTGCAGATTAGTGCTGCCCTTTTTCCCTCCCCCCACTGCTGATAATGTACCTGCAGATATACAATAATTATAGCACTTTACCTTCACGAAAAACCTGAAGACTGAAGTCAGCATTGGAATTTCCAGGTCCCATAGGAAGCTGCAATCTTGACCAGAGGTTCCTGGTCACTGACAACTCCAGCTGCAGCCCCTTAAGGAGAAGATTGTCTGATGAGGATTGGGGGAACACCTCCGGACAGTGTCCAGCCCATTTCCACATAGGTATGACAGGACAGTCTCCAGAGCTTTTTCTTAACAAGCCCTTGGAGGTTTCAATTTGGTTATGCGGCTTGGGTAAGGAAGGAGGGTTACCTGTCTTCCCAAGTAACCTTCCCTTCCACTCAGGCCCCTGTTTTTGGCTCTCCCAAATGTTATGGTTCCCCCTCCCCAGCAGGCCTTGCTGACCCCATGATGGCAGAACCACCGCCACACATACACCTTACCCCCCTACCCAGCATCCAACCAGCCCAAAGAAGAAGAAATAAGCAAACACAAAATTCACATTATGGCCAAACCATTCCTTAATATATCAACCATAATTTAAACAAATTCATGTTTTTAAAATAAAATTTTATTTTATTCTAAAATTGATTGTAGAAAGAATTGACTGTACAAGAAAAGAAAAAAAAAAACAATTCCTGATCTCAAGAAGCTCACAGCCTAATGGGGGGATATGAGATGCAAACAACTATGTACAAATGAGACATAGATACAGGATAAATTATTGGTAGTCCAAAAGTGAAGGCATTAAGATTAAGGAAGACTAGGAAAGTATTCTTGCAAGAGATAGCAGAGAAAGTCAGAAAAGCTTAGGAAGCAGAGATGAAAAGAGAAATAATTACCAGCAAAGGATTTTATATTTTATCCTAGAGATGATAAGGAATTACTGGTGTTTTTTTTTTAATAGTACAGTGATATGATCAAACCTATACTTTAGGAAGACACTTTAATATCTGAGTGGAGGATGGACTGGAATAGAAAAAGGAATGGGCAGGGAGACCAGCCAGCCATACGGAGAGATGGCCTTGCACCAGGTCATAGGAGTGCCAGGAAAAGAAGCAGTGTGTTTTATCACCTGTTGTCTAGGAATGAGATTTGAGGTCAGCTTTTTTATAGTGTTGTTTTCATTTAATTTATTACAGAGAGAGACAGAGACAGAGACAGAGACAAACAGAGACAGAGACAGACAGAGATAGAGACACACAGAGAGATACAGAAAGACAGAGAGAGATAGAGAGAGGGGAAAGGAGGAAGGGGAAGGGAGGAAGGTGACAGGGAGAGAAAGAGAGAAAGAGAGGAAAATTTGCACAAGGTTTTGCAAAGCTGAATATTGAAAACTATCTTTGCATGTATTTTGAGAAATAAAAATCTATTATTATTAAATAAATAAATAAAACAGAGAATTTTATTTTTGATCCTGAAAAAGAAAAAGTTCACATCAGTAAACTTGCCGGTGAAATCTTTAGTCAAGGCAACTCAAGAAATAAAGAAATACACAAAATGACCCTTAATCCTTGTTAATTCCTTCCTCTTTAGAATGATAGAAAAAAAGCTGGTGGTGGTTCAGAATCACACAGTTTTGAGACCACCTATAAATATTAATGTCTGCTGGCACTATAAATGTGACAACCTTATCAAGTGGCCAATGAGATCATTCATACTAGGGGAATTAAATCATATTAGTCTTAACATTCTTCATATAACTGAAACCAAAAGACAAAAGGAAGTGGTAAATAAATAGAAGAATAGTTCATAGGTTCTTCTTAGAGAAATTAATCAAATCAACTTCATTAACTCCTTTACTGTGAATCCAAGGACAAAGATGAATATCATCACCAGCCCTGAAGTCAGGAAGACCTGAGTTCAAATTTGGCCTCAGACCCTTATCACTTCCTAGTGTGTGTGACCCTGGGCAAGTCACAACCCCAACTGCCTCAGCCAAAAAGCAAAAAAAAAAAAAAAAAAAGCCATTTCATGGGATATTCAGTAATTTCCTATTTTGGTGGTCCTTATAAAAATTTGCAAGGAGATCATGAAAGTAACCATGAAAATTATTGTAACCTGACAAGTCAAATATATGTATACATATTTCCATACTTATCTTGCTGTGCAAGAACAATCGTATCTACATGAACAAAAAATATCTGAGAAAGGAAACCCAATGCAAGCAATCATCAATATAGAGCATGAAAATGTTATGCTGCGGTCCACATTTCATATCTCTCTCTCTGGGTGTATATGGCTTTCTTCACTGAACAATTGGAACTGGTTTGAAACATTTCATTGTTGAAGAGAGCCATGTCCATCAGAATTGATCATGACATAGTAATGTTGTTGCCGTGCATAATGATCTCCTGGTTCTGCTCATTTCACTCAGCATCAGTTCATGCAAGTCTCTCCGGACCTCTCTGAAATCGTCCTGCTGGTCGTTTCTTACAGAACAATAATATTCCATTACATCCATATACCATAATTTATTCAGCCATTCTCCAATTGATGGGCATCCCTTCAGTTTCCAGTTTCTAGCCACTACAAAAAGGGCTGCCACAAACATTCTTGCACATGTGGGTCCCTTTCCTTCCTGAAGAAGGAATTTTTTAAAAAGATATGACTGAACTCTAATCTGACCTATTTAAGTCATGCTAAGAAATGAGAAATAGATAAAGAACAGACAAAGATTGACAGATCCCATAAGCATTTTCTAAGAATGTTTAGCCATGCAAATCATTCATAATGAGATCAAAAGATACTAGAAACTAGCTCAAACATGAGATATTTCATTGCTTTAACGTGGGAAAAGATAACAGCAGTCAAAGATAACATCATAATGTCATTTACAAGACCTTCCAGAAGAAGATAATGGTAGATTAAGAGTAGTACCACCTCAAAAATCATCCAAAAGCAGGCAAGGGAAAAAAAATGTTCAAGAAAGTTTCTTGACAGATCCAAAGGCATCCCAATGGCATTTAAGAATAAAACCAGAAAAAAGGCAACAAAGAGACAAAAATGAGAAAGATGATTAAAGAAATATATTATTCTTTTCGTCCTCAACAATGTAATAGTAAAGCTCCCATTTTTTAATTCAACATGACAGTCTCCAATGTGCTATGTGATGAGGAAGAGCAGTAAAATTCAACGAAAGGTTATTTTAATATTTTTATTTTCCCCAGTTACATGTAAAACAATTTTTTACATTTATTTTTCAAACTTTGAGCTTCAGATTCTCTCCCTTCCCCATTCTACCCCCATTGAGAAGGCACATATGAAATTGTGCAAAACATTTCCAATAAGAGCCATGTTGCAAAAGAAAACATAGTTTCCCTCTCTCCCCCCCAAAAAAACCTTCAAGAAAAATAAAGTTTAAAAAAAGTATGCTCCAATCTGTATTCATACACAATCAATTCTTTTTCTGGGTAGGAATATCATTTTTCATCATAAGGCCTTCAGAGTAGTCGTTTCATTGTAGGCAATATAGTTTTGAAAGTATTGAAGAATCAGTTCTAAAAGAATTTAAAAGAAAAGAGGATATCTAGCATTTGGAGGGGAAAAACAACTCAGACTTACTGTAACAAAAAGGGGCAAGTAAATGTTAATAACTATCAAACAATATGTCTACTCTTTTTTTTTTCCATTGAGGCAGTTGGGGTTAAGTGACTTGCCCAGGGTCACACAGCTAGGAAGTTTTAAGTGTCTGATTTGAACTCAGGTGCTCCTGACTTCAGGGCTCTATCCACTGCACCACTTAGCTGCCCCCTACTTTCTTAACTCCACAAAAATATAATAATAATTTATGAGAAAGATGCATTGAGAGAATCTTTACAGAATGTATGAAAAGGAAATATGAGGCTAAGTTCTTTTCAGAACTAAGTCAACTATGAGGTTATTCTCTCTTTCTCTCTCTCCCTTCTCATAATGCTTTCCCTCTAATGGTGTTTTTCTCCTTACTCTAGCTGACTCTAGTTAGTCTGTTATCCTTCTCTACAAATCTTACCTGCCAGTCAGTGGCTTACTCCCACCTCACAGAGTATTTCTTTTCTCCTGGTTAATTGTGACTTCCCCTGGGGAATTTAGTTTTCATAAGCTCTCCCAACTCTATTTCATATTTACCATTCCTGATGTCTATTGTATCCCTTCATGTTGTCTGTAACCTATTTCCCTAAATAAATCTACCTTTTGCCAAAAAAAGAGAGAGAAAGAAAAATAATGAACAATCCTTCACAAATTAAATTCTACATAAGGTTGTATCTTTACATCATACAATTGGTTGAAATGTGTAGCAGATATGATGGTTTATTGTGTTAACTACTAAAAAAGTAAGTAATTTATTAAACAAAATGCCAACTAAAAGGTTTTTTCCCAATGAAGTATTTCCTATACAAATATAAAAAAATCAGACAATCTTTGAAATATATAACAGAAATAATTTTGCTTGCTGACACTCCCCCATGCCTTTAGCAAGGCATAAAACAGGGACAGGTATGCTTGACAAAGGTATTTGTCATTGTCATGGGAGATGTGAAGAGTCCCATGGAAAAGGAACTCCTCACAGAAGATGAGTTCTTCCAGATACCCTTGTTTGTAGATGCCATTTTCCTGATTACATCAAGTGTTGGATTACCACAGACCCTCCTAAATGAGCTGGAAAACAGATTAGTATACAGAGAGACAAAAGAATTTGGAATCCAAGGCTGGGACAGTCCACTTCAGGAACAGAACAACTTTAAACACACACACACACACACACACACACACACAGACTTTTCAGTCAGAGAGGCTAAGTTTTGTTTTGTTCCATTGATTGACAGATGTATAAATTCTGGGTACAATTGATTGATAAAGGAATTTGAGGCTGGTTTTCCAAAAGGTTGAATTCTACTGAATCAGCATAGGGAAATGGAGATAGAACTGAAGATGGAGGCTACCCCACTCCAAAGAACTTAGACCTTCTCTTATCAACTACTCCTGCATCCCTTACATTTGGATTCGAAGGCTCTCAAGCTGCAGTAAGAACCAAAATCACAGTATGTCATTTTATTGATAGACTTTAAATCTCCAGTAACAATTGTATTCTAGTCATCTTCTGAAGGATACATGTAACACATATCTCTACAGTCAATGCAGGAACCTGGACTCTATGGACTGTAAAAATTATCCATGAAATGAGCTTGAATTACATCCCAGAAATCACCAATGGTAGCAAGAAGAGGGTCTTCATGGGTCCAGTGGGATTTTACCAGTTTGATTATTTGCCCAAGCAATCTCTGGAGTCCCCATCACTTTTCAGCAGGTGGTAGAAAAGGATATTTATGATATAAACTATTCACAAGAATTTATGTGTTATCTCATGGAAAGAGGTCTGATGGAATCATGGGTTTAAAGCTAGGAGGGTCTAGAAGGTCATTTAGTCCAACCCCCTCAATTTGCAAAACCGAGGTCCAGTCCTAGAGATGTTAAGCAATTTGTCCAAGTTCTCATAGGTAGTAAAAAAAAAAAAAAAAGCAGAGTTAGAATTTGAACTCAGGTTTTCTTACTCCAGTTTCCAACACATTGCACCACACTGCCTGAAGAACACGAATTAGTGTCTTAGCTAAGTAGTGCCTCAGCAGAGAATGAGGGATGACCCCAAGAAACAAGAGCTCATCACACTAGGAACCAGCAAGATTCTACTATTGCCAGACATAGTAGAGAAATGTTTCCATGTGTGATTTCTCTGCCAGGATTCATTTTGATTAAGGCTGACTAAAGCTTGAGAGTAGACAGGAATAAAAAAAAATAGAAATACAGTACCAGCCTCAAGAAGGTCTGCAGGCAGAATATTTGAATCTCATTCCTTTGAACATATTGGGCACCTCAAGGCCTGAGCAGAAGGCTCCTGGCCTTCCTGATGTATACAAATTCCAATTAGCAACTGCACAATACCAACATTAATGGGAACTTTTGGAATTTAGAATGGATTTTACCTGATTTGGAAAGAATCAAAACAAAAACTTGGATGAACATGAGGTTCCATCACTCAAAGGCAGAATTTCTTTGCCAAAAAAAGGAGGAAGAGAAGTGAAAGCTATTTTTAACCAGGTTTTTCAAAAACTATAAAAATACTTTTAGGAAAAAGCAAACATCACATAACTGAGCAATATCAAGCCTGATAATAGGTGTATCTTATTACTTCTTCTATCTGGAGATTTGATTTTTTCTTAAAGAACATTAAAAAAGAAAAATGTCAAAAGATGAATTAAACACAATAATTGATAATGTCTATATAGTGCTTTAAAGGTTTTCAAAGCACTTTTACACGTTATTCAATTTAACTCTGACAATAGTCCTTAGAGGCAGGCGATATTATTGTCTCCATTCTCCAAATGAAGAAATAAGGGCTGAAGGGATGAATGACTTACCATGGTTAGCCTAGCTATTGGGACTGCCTCCAAAACAAGCAGAGAATGAAGCCGGTGGGTAAACTCTGTTTCAAAAAACTTTTCCCATGCTCTATAAAAGTAGTCTGAAAATTTGGAACACAAAGTTTTGCAAGGGTAAATGTTGAAAACTATCTTTGCATATATTTTGAAAGTAAAAAGCTATTATTTTTTTTAAAAAAGAGAGTAGTCTGTTAAATGGTTCTCCTGTAGTTTTTTTCCCATGCCTTATATTCCTTAGACTTGCAGAACAAAGTGTGTCAAAAGAATGAAGATTCTCCCTTTTCCTTCACTGCCAATCAACCAATAAAATGCTACCTCCCTTCCCTGCCTTTTACTAAGCAGAAAATGGTGACCAAGAAAAGAATCACAAAGCAAACTCTCTATTGAGTCCTTGAAAGGGAAGTTCCTGGATCTCCTGGCTACCTTCTGCCTTCCTATTTCCTTTTCTGAGTATAGGTCAAAAACAAGAGTCTGAGAATAGACATTTCCAGCCTGGGAATGATCATATGAGTATCCCTGAGTCCCAAAAGACCAGTAGTTCTTGAGCTGAGCATAAGACATTAAATTACCAGAAGGAAAGTATTTTCAAAGTAGTATGACTTTCAGAGAAGGAAAAGGATTCTCTACAGAGGACTGTATTTAGTATTGAGCTAAAGAACTAAAGCCTTGCCATGAGGATCTAGGAGATTCAGACCTTTGCAAATCTCTATGATGTAGATAAGAGTTTCTCAGAAGATACGGGTCCAAAGTAAATAGGAAGCATTTATTCAGCACTCTCACCAATGTCTTTATCTCTCTAGAGGAGCCTAATGGGGTTTATATTTGTCTACTTGTCCATAGGTTCCTGTGAATTCTTTTTATCTTATGTCTTTTCTATGTTGGAGAAAATATTGTTCCATATCCAGTACCTATGTGGTAATCTATATCCAAGAGTTATCCATGTGTTAAAATCTAAATACACGTCATACCTAACTTTAATTCAGATTTATCTGGAGTTTTTCTCTAGATTTAGGGTTTTAAGACTCTTTGGGGATCAGTCTCACATTCATGTAAACCCAGAATCATTGAGGGGAAGAGGAAGACTAGGCCATAGACAACAATAACAATAATAATCTTAATAATTATTTTTATAATAACTCATACAGAACTTCAAAGTATATAAGATGAGAGCAAGAGAGAGAATGGTATTCATTGGGGCATATGTGCTAGACAAATGTAAGTTTGATGAATATGAAGAATTCAGAAAATTAGGGTTAATTTTATGTACTGATATAGAATAAAAGAAGCAGAATCAGGAGAAAATGTAAAAGATGAAGATGAGGATGAGGATGCAGATGAGGATAATGACGATGCAAAGAAAAAGAATACTTTTCAGCAATCAATTTTGTAACCATTACTGATGTCAGAGAACTGATAGTGAAACATGTCCATATCTTCTTGGCAAAGAGATGATACATGATAAATAATAGTACATTTTAGAATATAAGTTTTCTCACACAGCCAATGTGTTTTTTAATTTTATTTAACTATATTTCTGTGCTACAGGGAGAACATTAGAGTAGTAGTTGGAAGTATTAGAAAGTAATAGCAATATAAAAATAGAGCATCTATAAATAATACTTCTTTCTTTTAAAGTTTTTATTTTCAAAAAATATGCATAGTTTTCTATACTTACCCTTGCAAAACCTTGTGTTCCAAATATTTTTCTCCCTTCCTTCCCCCCACCTCCTCCCCTAGACATCAAGTAATCTTTTTTTTTTTTTTTTTTTTGCTGAGGCAATTGGGGTTAAGTGACTTGCCCAGGGTCACACAGCTGTTACATGTCTGAGACCAGATTTGAACTCAGGTCCTCCTGACTTCAGGGCTGATGCTCTATCCACTGCGCCACCTAGCTGCCCCCAACATCAAGTAATCTAAAATATGTTAAACATGTGCAATTCTTCTATACATATTTCCAGAATTATCATGATGCACAAGAAAAATCAGGTTAAAAAGGAAAAAAAACAATAAAGAAACAAAATGCAAGCAAACAACAACAACACAAGGAAAAATTTCGACCTACACTCTTCTGGATACAGATGGCTCTCTTGATCACAAGACCATTGGAACTAGCCTGAATCACCTCAGTGTTGAAAGGAGTCATATCCATCAGAATTGATCATCATATAATCTTGTTGTTGCCGTGTATACTGATCTCCTGGTTCTGCTCATTTCACTTAGTATCAGTTCATATGAGTATCTCCTGACCTCCCTGAAATCATCCTGCTGGTTGTTTCTTATAGAACAATAATATTCCATTACCTTCATGTATCATAACTTATTCAGCCATTGTCCCACTGATGGGCATCCATTTAGTTTCCAGTTCCTTGCCAACTACAAAAAGAGCTGCTATAAATATTTTGCACGTGTGGGTCCTTTTCACTTTTTTAAGATGTCTTTGGGATGCAGGCCCAGTAGAGACACTGAGAGATCAAAGGGTATGCACAGTTTGATAGTCCTGTGGGACTATCACATTCCAGAATGATTGGATCAGTTCACAACTCCACCAACAATGTATTAATGTCCCAGTTTTCCCACATCCTCTCCAACATTCATCATTATCCATAAACAATACTTTTTTAAAAAGATTATAAGGAGTTTGAGCAAGTTCTCTGTCAAATCTATTCTTATATTCCCATGTAGCATTGTATCCTCAACACAATTCTCAATTCAATAAACATTAATATTCTACTTCTATTAACACTCCATCTGAGTTATTTCCCCAACCTGATATTCACAGGCTCTCAGGTTAGGTCCCCAGATGGTAACTATTACCCCAGTACTCAGATTCCTTTTGATTCCATACTCCTATATCACCCATGTGTATTGAGTCTGCACTCATAAGCTCACAAGCCCCCACCAGCATATTTTCCTTTAACAGTTAGCCAGTAGATAACAATTAGTTCAAAGCAAAAGGCATTTACTAAAATAGCATAAAAACTATCTACAAAATACTTTTTTTTTTCGTATTCCTGGGCCCATTCTCCCACAAATACACATGACAACAATAAGAAAAGTTGGAATGAATTTAAGACATTGGTAGTAAGGCACACTACCTTATAGGAAGGATATAGGAAACATGTGGTCAAGATAACCAACTTAATGATATTACATGGCTACCATGTCCTTTCTCTTCTTTTGTTCTCTGCATCTCTGCTAGGTAGGTCACTCACCTGGGCACTGTAAGCTCACTCTTCTCCATGACTCAATTAAGAAACTTTTAAGTTTAACTAACTCTGAAGACTACTGTGTGACTCTGAACAAGTCACTTAAGCTACTGTTTACCTCAGTTTCCACACCTGTAGAATGGGTACACTCCTACAATACTATAATATACACTATCCATATGAGAATGTATGTAAAGCAAAGTACTTCTTACTTATAAATGCTATTTATTATGGAACAAGGGAGCTGATGAGCAGGTGTAGCATGGTAGAATGATGCAGTTCCAGCAGAGAAGAGATTAGGGAGTCTATTTCCAAAAAGGCATGATGATGTGTAATGAAAGAGCCTTGCTCCCTGACCAAGACATTCTGGAATTGGTTTGCTAATATGCTGATAATGTGGTAAAGAGAAAGACTGTCAGTCAGCTCTGGAAGTGGAGTACATTCATTGCAAATGGAATGGAAATGGAGAACATTTGAGGCAGTCTTTTGGTCTGGCTCTTTCCTGTGGTAGAAATCAGAGGTAGGAAATGGTTTAAATTTCCAGGTGGGAAGAGAAGACTCGGTCCTTTATTTTTCTCCATCAAGGAGACTATGTGTCCATGAACACAGTCTTGCTCTTAGTTTTTTACTCTCTTGTGTTGATTCTTTTTTCTGTTCTGAAGTGAAAGCCCTGAACTTGTGAGCTTCAAAAAGTCATACTGGCAAGCTGCCAGAGGTCCATAAGTTCTCAGAGTCCAGAATAAGGTCCTAAGGAATGACCTTTGGGACCCAGCTCAGCAGGAACTGAAAAGGAGTAAGAGTGGTGGGTCCAACCTGAACAGAAATACCTTTAATTTTAGTCTACAAGGACTGAGGTGATACAAGGGAGAACGTGCCCAAAGTATTGAAAGGAATATTTGCTTTTATGTTCTTATTCTATCTTCATAGTAAGTAACCCATGTGAAAGTTAATTGATGTTAATTGGAGAATTAGAGCTGGAATGTTAAACACTGATGGTTAGCACGTAGGGGAAGCACCCATATATGGGCTCCTACCTCTCAGGAGTACTCTAGAACCTTGAGGGAAAGGTATACTCATTTCATTCTGAAAAAACAAGTTGCCTTGCTAGATTTAAAATTATTTAGAGCATGAATGACTAAATGAATGAATGATATCTGAATAATGTCAATTGATACCAGCTTTATACAAATAATCTTAATGAGAAGAATTAAGATTATTTGTATAAAGCTGGTATCAATTGACATTATTCAGATATCCATCTATTTTCTGACTAGCATTTTATTTAGCCTCCATGAAAAGGAGTTATTTCCTCGATTGTTTGTCAGAGTTGGAAGGAAAGGAGAATTATTTCAGCTGTTTTCTACATAAGAAAACGGAGGCAGAAAAAAGGGATAACGCCCACATAAGACCATTGAGTCAATAGCAGAGCTGACAGTGGAACCCAGCCCTTCAGCCTTTGAGCTTTCCCCCTTGGAGATGACTTCTCCACGGAGGAAAACTTGTCCCACTGGGCCCACTGATGTTCCCACTGCCTCGCCCTGTCTTTGCTGGGCTCCCTTGGGCCTTGTCTACAAAAGGCCATCACTCCCTGGACAGGGAGAGAGAAAGAACTTTTCCAAAGGATGTATGTGTGTATTGTTGGGAGCGGTGGAGCCTTAAGTGAAGTTCAGGTCATAGCCCAGACTGACAAAGGGCAGGAAGTTCAGGACTTGAGGCTGACATTTTGTGCACAAAGGCCTTCTAGCCCAGCCAGGTGAGCTGGGGCCTGGTGGGCCGCCACATTGCATTTCCTCCTCTTTGTTGGCTTGTGTCACAACCTTCCTCTGACTCCAAACAGCATTTTCTTTTGTATGTGAGTGTCTGTGTTTTTTTTTCCTTTATTTATGAGAGAGAAGCACCTCAATATAGAAATGGGTGGACCCTCGTATTAACAGGATGTGAGCATGGAGCTGGGCAAGGTGCCAATCGAGGCTGGGATCTTCCAATCAAAATAATGTGGTCCTGAAAACTTAATAATCAGACCTGGTTTTATATTTATTTATATACCTCTATATTTATATATCTAAGTATATAATATATATAAATAGATATAACATATGTTATATACTTAGATATATAAATATATTTATTTATTTATTATACATATATATTTATATACTTCTGAAGTAAAGATGATTCAATCATTTTATCGGCATGTTTTAATTCACCCTTTATGAAACATTTTTATCCACAGTGTAGTGGAAAGAATAATGGGTTTGGCTTCAGAAGTCATGAGCTCCAATCCTGACACTTATTGCCTGTGTCACCTTAGGTACATTACATAACCTCTTTTGTGCTTCAGTTTCCTCATCTGTAAAAAGAAATGAATAATACTTATAACACCTGGCCAGAAAGTTGTGGTGAGAAATGCAACTTGGCAAGTATATTTGGAGTACTTGACAAATAACTGTATGGCAAGTCACAGTGGAAAAACAAACAAACAAGAAACCCTTTTTGTGCTTCCATTTCCTCATCTGTATAATATTTGGACTGCCCATCTCATGGAGTTGTTGGAAGGAATGCATTTTGTAAATTGTAATGCGATACAGAAATATCAGTCAGTCAATAAGCATTTATTAAATACTTATTATGGGCCAAGCCCTGGGGATACAAAGAAAGGCAAAACAGTTTCTCCCTTTCTCCTTCCCCAGCTTACAATGAGTTATGTTTTCTACTCTACATAAGATCTTGGATTCTTTTTTTTATTAAAGATTTTTATTTTTCAAAACATATGCATGGATAATTCTTCAACATTAACCCTTGCAAAACCTTGTGTTCCAATTTCTGCCCCCTTCCTTATCCCCTCCTCTAGATGGCAAGTAGTCCAATATTTGTTAAACATGGTAGAAGTATATGTTAAATCCAATATATGTATACATATATATATATATATATAATTATCTTGCTGCACAAGAAAAATCAAATCAAAAAGGAAAAAAATGAGAAAGAAAATAAGCAAGCAAATAACAAAAAAAGAGTGAAAATGTTATGTTGTGGTCCACACTCAGTCCCTACAGGCCTCTCTCTGGGTGTAAATGGCTTTCTTCATCACACGACCATTGGAACTGGTTTGAATCATCTCATTGCTGAAGAGAGCCATGTCCATCAAAATTGAAGATCTTGTATTCTTAAGGAACTTTATGTGTGAGAGATATCTCCCCCAAAACACTATGGATTCTTTCCATTTGATCCAATTCAACAAATGTTTATTTAGGACCAGATACTGAAATAATCCCTATCCATACAAAGATAAAAATAAAACAGTCCCTCTCTTCAAGGACCTTACATTCTATAGAAGAGCAGGTAAGGACCATTGCTTTTATTTTTTTTTCCTTTTCCCATTTTTACTGTAGAAGGCTTAATAAATGTTTGTTGAATGAATGAATTCTCTGCCCCTAGAACATCCTTTCCCTTCCTCCAACTCAAACCTTTGCCTGTTCTCTCAAACTTCACTGCTAAACTTTCCCACAAGAAATCTCTTTTTGGAAGCATCCAAAATTGAGTATCAAAAGTAGGGATAATGCTGGTACAGCTTCTTCCAATATTTGAAAATTGCTTTGTTTCTCTTTCTCTCTTTCATAACTCCATCTGATTCTTTTCCTTCCTATCACTCTAAATGGATTTTGTGGGGGATTTTATTTTGTTTTCTCTCATAACAAAACCCAGAGGATCAAGAGAGGAGCTTTGACCTCAGGTTACCCTAAATTAGAGAAAGTTATTCTGAACCAGAAATTGCAAATAGATTGGGAAACATGGGCAAGCAGATGGTGCAATGCAAGAGTACTAGGTCTGGAGTTAGGAAGACCAGAGTTCAAATCCAGCCTTAGACACTTACTAGCTGTGTGATCCTGAGCAAGTCATTCAACTCTGTTTACCTCAGTTTCCTCATCTGTAAGATAAGCTGGAGAATAAAATGGCAAGAAAACTCCAAATGGGATCATGAAGAATTGGAGATGAGGAAATGACAGAGCAACAGAGAAGTGAGGGCTATAACAAACTGAGCTCTGGGCTGAAATCAGGAAGGAAGCTGCACTCTAAACACCCTGGGCCTCAGATTCCTCATTTATAAGATTAGGAGTATAGGTTGGATAGGGGAGCTGAAGTCTCTTCTAGCTCTACCACTCCACCATTAAATATCCTAAAGAGCTGAAAAGGTTTTTAGGGGTTCTATACCTTAACAAACCTTAACAAGATTCCCTCTGTAACATTGCCTATCACTAAGTAGGCATCTAGCTTTGACTTAAAGACTTCCAGCAAGGGAAAAACCATTTCTTTGTGGATGCTTTTACCCAGTCTGAATATGGCTCTTTTCAACTTATATTCATTGATCCTGGTTTACTTGGGGAAAGCAGAGCAAGTCAAATCTCTCTTCTGGATGAAAGCCCTTGAAGACAGTTTTCTTGTTGCCCATTAAATCTTTTCTTTATTCTAAATATTCCCATTTCCTTCAAATGAAGGGCTATCAAACTGTGCATACCCTTTGACCCAGCAGTGTTTCTATTGGGCCTATATCCCAAAGAGATCTTAAAGGAAGGAAAGGGATCCACATGTGCAAAAATGTTTGTGGCAGCCCTTTTTGTAGTGGCAAGAAACTGGAAAATGAAGGGATGCCCATCAATTGGAGAATGGCTGAATAAATTATGGTATATGAATGTTATGGAATATTATTGTTCTGTAAGAAATGACCAACAGGAGGATTTCAGAGAAGCCTTGAGAGACTTGCATGAATTGATGCTGAGTGAAATCAGCAGACCCAGGAGAACATTATACACAGCAACAAGACTATACAATGATCAATTCTGATGGACATGGTTCTCTTCAACAATGATGTGATTCAGGCCAGTTCCAATGGTCTTGTGATGAAAGGTGTCATGTGCACCCATAGAGAGGGAACTGAGTGTGGATCACAAGTGATGAGGGCAAGTTGGAAAGGTGAACAGAATATTCCACTAGTACCTTATAGGTGTTATGAGAAAGTAAGCAAGTCTCTGAGTATGTTGAATGGATCTCCTATGGAGAATCCATGGGAAAACATGAAGAGTCACACAAAATGACAAAATATGGATAGTCTATGATATACTTCATTGAAGGAAGATCTCAGATAAATGAGATGATAGATCCATTTGAGTAATATCAAGAACCTTCCCAGTCTAAAATGAGGAAATAAGAAAGAGGGAAAGGGAGAAATGTTGGGTTATCTCCTACTTTTGAAAATGTTTTCAGTAAGAGAATAGCACAATCATCATGACCATTAACACCAAATATTTATCAAGTAGCTAATATGGAGTTTATAGGCAATGGAAAGAAAAATTATAAATAATAAAAAAGTTCATTTAACTGAACAACTTTTTTATGAGACCTAAACTATCAAAATATATTCCTTCCTACAAAGTCTTTCTAAATTTTAAAAAGTCAAAAAAACCAAACAAATCTCAAGCTATTATTAATTAAATGTGTGGCTAATGTTTATTATAGTTAGAAATTTAACTTTAGGTCAAGTTTATGACATATTAGAGTTGATTTCATCATTACAGATATGTCTTTCACTGGCCAAGCTCACACTCTCTATCTTCTTCTCCTTTGTTATTCTTTTCCATGTCTTCTCAAAAAGCTTTCATTTAAAAAAATCTACCCAATATGTTAGAAGTTTTCCTCTGATTTTTTAACTATTTTGTGGGATACCAGACCACAACTTGAGCTGCCTATCAACTAAATGATTACTCACTTCTATTTCTGATCATACATTTTATTGATGATGACATTTATAATAACAACAATAAAGACTATTTACACAATGCTTTAAGATTTATGAAACATTTTCCTCAAAACATCTCTATGAGGTATTATCATAGAGATGAAGGGATTTGTTTATGGCCACACAGATAATAAATTCTAGAGCAAAAGCCAAGATTTTAATGTGACTCTCTAGAACTACAGGTCCAGATTTTTTTCCATTACAACATGCTTCCTTGAAGCTATTTCTCACATGCAAATCATCCTTAGGAATGTGCTACAGCATATTTATACCCATCATGCATCTTTCCATTTCTTTTTGGGTAATCTATAATTTGATTTTTCTGGTATTATCATATTCTGTGATTTATAGCCAGGTAGATATTAAATCTTTTAAAAACTTTTGGAAGTTTCTGTGATAAAAGTCTCTTTTCCAAATTATATAAAGAACTGCCTCAAATTTATAAGAATAAGGGTCATTCACCAATTAATAAATGGTCAGAGGATATGAATAGGTGATTCTCAAAAGAAGGCATCCATAATTTCAAGAGAAAAATAGTACAAATCATTAATAAGTAGAGAAATTAAAATCAGAACAACTCTGAGATTCTACTTCATACCCATAATATTGGTGTTTTTAAGGAAAATGACAAATGTTAGAGGTACTGTGGGAAAAGCACTGATGGTGGATCTATGAATTAGTTTGACCATTCTGGAAAGAAATGTGGAACCATGGTCAAAAAGTTACCAAATTGTGCATATACTTTGACTCAGCAATACTTCTACCTCAAAGCAATCAAATAAAAAGGAACAGAATCCATATATACAAAAATATTTATAGTAGTATCCTTATATTGGAAGAAAATTAGAAAATAAAGCTGTATTCATCAATTAAGGAATGACTAAATAATTGATGAATATAAATATTGTTTCATTAACTATGTGATCTCTGTTTCCCTCATTTTCTTCAATATCTAAAAAGTAGGACCTACTTTGAAAGGTTATGTGAAGGTCAGATGGAATATTTATAAAATACTTAGCACAAGCAGGATATTTGTGGAAATATATATAGAAGAATTGCACATGTTTTATATATATTGGATTACTTGCCATCTAGGGGAGGGGGTAAGGGGAAGGGAGGGAAAGATTTTGTAAGGGTGAATATTGAAAATTATCCATTTATATATTTTGAAAATAAAAAGCTTTAATTAAAAATAAATAAATTAAATACTTAGCATAATGTCTGACACATAGTGGGTACTATATAAATACTTAATATCTTCCTTTCTGTTTTAAATTAGTCTTGGTAGTCCTGAAACCACACATAACAAATCTCCCTTTTAGGAAGATTGTCCCTTAGAGAGGAGCAACAAGATGGAGCAGCACTAGACTTAAAATCAAGAAGACTCATCTTTGTGGGCTCAATTCTGGTCTTAGAAATGTATTTGTTATATGACTCTGGGCAAGACACTTGACCCTGTTCGATTCACTTTTTTCTCTGTCAAATGAGCTGGAGAAGGAAATGGCAAATCACTCCAATATCTTTGCCAAGAAAACCCCAAATGTAGTCACAAAGAGTCAGACACTATGAAAAAATTTAAAAACAATAGCAATAAATATTTGTCAAATTATTTTTCATTTTTATTGTAAAAGGCATCAGTCTTTGTTACTGTTATGTAGGGAATTTTTATTTTCAGCAGTGGTGCTTTGATTTTAATAAAATAAATTTAAATGCAAAAAATAACTATGCCATCTTAATAAATGCTTTTTCCTAAAATCTAATTAAATCTACTAGCTGATTGTTAATAGGGAAATACTACAGTAGGATCTCATGAGCTACAATAGTAAGAAAAGTCACATACAAAGGTTACTCCCAGTCTACAAAGAGAGTGAAAGAAATTTCCACATTTCCTAGAGAGAAATCCAATTTTTTCATATTCCTGTTTGTTTTCAAAGTTGAGTCTACCCTGAAGGTAGAGTCAGTGGCTAGCCTGGACAAACTTTGCAGAGTGATGGGAGGGAGGAACCCAGTTTTAAAATTATTGACTTGTTCTTTGTTAACCCCTTCCCCCTACCCATCTCCCACCCTGACACTTCACACTAAACCCAGGGGCTCATAAGAATTTGTACTTGCTGGCTCTGGTTAGGTATTGGTCGTCTCATTACTTTTCATGTGTTCAGGATTCAGATCTTGCACACAGTAGCTGCTTAATAAATATTTGTTGCTGAACTAATTCTGTATTAAATTTATCTTTGTGGATTCCCCAGAGCTAGAACAATAAACTGCATATTAGAAAATGCTTAGTGATGGTTTTGGTTTTTTATGTTGTTGTTTTTTCAAGGTGTAATTCTTTGGATACCTGAATTGCAGCTAGATAGGTGATGGGGAAAGAAAGGACCTAGTCTGCATTTAGGAAGCCCTTAGCTCAGTCTGATTTTTACTAGCAATGTGATCTTGGGCAAATTACTTAATCTCTGCCTTCGGTTTTTTTTTGACTATAAAATGGGAGATCATAATTGCATCTATCTCTCAGGTTGTGATGAGAAATAGATGAGATAATGTTTATAATATATATGCTTAACACAGTACCTGGCATTTATTAGGTATTATATAAATTCCAACTTATTATTATTATTAATTTCTACCCTACCATGAAAGAAACAGATGCAGATTGAGGGCTTAAGGGACTAGAGAGATGAGTTACAATTCTGGGGAAAATTTTATTTTCTATTGTACCAATGTAGACACTGGGTGAAAATCAGAAAAGGGTCCTTGAGGATCCAGGAGGGAATTCCAACCTTTTCAGGGCCAGGTGGATTTGGGGCAAGGAAAGAAAGAAAAAATAAAAATCAGAGTAGTTGGCAGGGTCCTGCAGGGTTAGGATGATCTAGAACTGGATTTTCCAAGGCAGCATCCTTCCACACCTGGAAGGCAGAATGAAGAAAGTATCAATTATAGAGTAAAACAATTCAAAACTGTGGAGTTTTATGATAAAGAAAAATAATAGGAGGGACAATGTGAAAACAATGAATTTTCTTCTTTCTCTAGGCTAAACTTAGCACCTGAATGAGAAATCTGAACAAGCCCAGAGACTAATTAATGATGGTTTGGTCATCTAACTTCTCCCGGGATTGCTTTGAATAATAGGTCCAAGGTTAGCTTGTCCTTTCTTCTTAGAAACATCTCACTCTCCACATCTTCCCCAGCTCTTGGAGGAGCTGCAGGAATGAGCCTCCACTGCAGAGTAGGGTGGAAATTGACAGCAGGAAAGCTAAAGTTACTTTTCAGGTTCTACTGCAAACCTCAGTCTGCAAAAGTCCAGGGTTGCTTTGCCTGTTTGCTACTGGACCACTGGAAAGGGACAAATAGAGGGGCAGACCCGTCAAACAGATGGCTGCAGGCAGTCTGAAACATTCCCGAGTGCTGACTGAGCTAGATTAAAAAGTAATTAGGAAAGATTAAATAAAGAAAAGCATGATAACCCATCGATAATATTACACGTTAACACTAAGCAAGCAGCCCGCAGGGATCCTAAAGTACAGCTGAGCAGCCCTGTTTCCACTTAATACCGCTACACTACACTACAATAAGGGGAATAATGCTGCAAAATCTGTTTTAAGGAAAAATTCACTTAATTGAAAGGATCCATGGTAGATTAGGAGAGGTATTGGAGGTGGCGATAAATTGGTCACAGGTATTACAGAGGAGACTCAGTGTAGATACCCAGCTGAAGTGAGTTTACCTATAGAAGGTAGGGGTTTTTTCTTCATGTCCTAAATATTGCCCTAAAATATTGGAAAGTCTTTGAAATGGGGCTGACCTATTTTCCCTTCCACATAGGAAAAAACAAGCAAATGAGGTATATCTAGTGATAAAACTGTATATGCAGTGGGGTGGACAGATCTTCAAGATGTAAATATGGATGTCACTGATTTTGCCTGGCCCAAACCAGGCTTGGATCATTCCCACTATCCACTGCCTTCCAGCCTACTCTTGTGCTGCTAAAGGAAGCTTTTGGTACACTACAACTTAAGTCACATAAACTTGCCTGGGCTTTATTGTCAGTCAACAAAGATTTATTAAGCACTTACCATGTGCTGAGTTGAAATCTGGTCTCAGACACTTACTAGCTGTGTGACCCTGGACAAGTCATTTAATCTGGTGCCCTCAATTCCTCATCTGCAGCTGGAGAAGAAAATGGCAAATCATTCAAGTATGGTGGCCAAGAAAACCCCACAATGTGGTCAAAAGTGACTGAAAACAAGCAAACAAAAATACTGAACAATAGCAATGTGCTAAGTGATGGAGGTACAAAAAGAGGCAAAAGAACCATTGCTTTCAAGAAATTCACAATTTAATGGGGAAGACAAAGATGTTTAAACAAGCTATGTACTGGATAATAGGAAAACATTCTAAGAGAGAAGGGTCTCTAATTAAGAAGGATTGGGGAATGGTGTTTTTTTTGTAGAGGGAGGGATTTTAGTTGGGAATTAAAGGAATTTAGGAAATCCCATAGATGGAAATGAAGTGGGAGAACATTCCATGCATAAGAGACAGCAGATACAATGCAGGATCCAAGAGATGGATTGGCTTGTCTTCTTTGTAGAAGGGCAAGAAGGGAGGGATCCCTGGATCAAAGAGCATGTGGTTGGGTATAATGACCAGAAATAGAGGAAGGGGCTATGCAAGGGTTAATGTTGAAAAATTATCCATGCATATGTTTTGAAAATAAAAAGTTGAAAAAAGAAATGGAGGAAGGGATGAGAAAGTTGTATATGAAAGACTGAGCAAAAACAGAGAATTTTACATTTGATCCTAAAGGCATCAGGAGCTACTGCAGTTTATTCAGTGGTGGGCCGGGAGAAGGAGGTGATATAGTTAGAAATGGGCTTTAGGAAAGTCACTCGAGTGACTGCCATTCCAATCCATGGAGGGTGGGTTGGAATGGCAGACACTTGAGGCAGGCAACCCCACCATCATGCTGTTCTAACAGTCTCCATGTTGGATGGCAAAAGCTTGCACCAAAAAGGGCAGCAGTGTCAGAGGAGAGAAGTGGGCATGGAAAGGTGAAACTAACAGGCCTTAAGTGAGGGACAATGAGGCATCCTCAGTTGCAATACTAAAAGAATGGGAAGATGGTGGTCCCTTGGACAGTATAGAGAAGTTTAAGGGAACAGGGGAAATTTTAGGGGGAAAATACTGAGTTTTTTGAAAGAAAAATTCTTCATTCAGGCTTTTATCCTGATTAATGAGGAAAAACTCAGGACAAAGAGAATTTAAAAGATTTTATTAAAAGTTTTTTATAAGTACATCAAGATAGCAATACATTAATGACTGCTGAAAATCAGCAATGTCTTCAAGCTTTTATAGGTAACTAAGACAATTCATAGAAGTCCACTTCAGCAAAAAAAAAAAATGTTGGGTCACTGCATCTCAGTTCCCCAAGGTAGCAAGAACTTGACAATTTGCAGGTAGGGGGTACTTGACAAAGAGCAGATGATAAAAAAGACTGCAGATTAGGTATTTCCTTTCCCATCAGAACTCCCCCAATATTTATGAGAAGCAGGACTTGGAATAGCTAGTAACTGAGTTAATGTAACTTTCAACCAATTCAGTTTTAGAGATGTTAAGTTTAAAACATCTATTGTAGGTCCAGTTCAAGATATTTAAAAGGCAGTTAGAGATGTGAGATTGGAGGTCAGTAAAGAAGTATAGGTAGATTTGAGAATCGTCAGCATAGGGATGGAAATTAAATAACAGGAGGTATGAGATAAGAAGGACCAGACAGAAAGAAACCTGTGTGACATCTACAATTGGAGGATGTGATCTTCCTGAGTATTCTGGCAAAGGGAACTGAGAGTGCTCAGAAAGGTAAGGTACCAGAAGAAAGTAGCATCCAGAAAACCTAGAAAAGGGAGTATCAAGAAGAAGGGATTAACAGAGTCAAAGGCTGAATAAAAACTGGGAAGAGGCCATTAGATTCCATGATTAAGAGATCATTGGCAACTTTGGGGAAAGCCGCTGCAGGGGGATGAAGCTGGAAACAGGATTTTAAGGGGTGAAGAAGAGAGTGAGAGGAAAAGAGAGAATCCATTGTGGACAATCTTTTCTAGGAATTTAGTCACAAAAGACAGGAAAAATAAAGGGCAAGAGTTAATGGGGATGGAAAGATCAAGTGAGGTATTTTGGAGAATTAGTGAGACGTGAGCATGTTTGTCTGCAATTGGGAAGGAGCCAATAGTTGTGGAGAAATTAAGATAAATGGAGGAAGGAAAGGGGAAGACAGGTAGCAGTCTTGGAGGAACTTGGATGGATTGGGATCAGCTGTGCAGGTAGAGGGAGAAGAGATGGGATGATGGAGAAAAGAATGGCAGAAGGCAAGAGTAAGGAGGTAAAGAGAAGAGGGAGCTGTTAATATGAGGCAAGGTTCCCAGCTGAGAAGGTGAGGGCAAGGAAGCCTTGGAGGAGGGATGATGAGATTTGGAAAAGTCTCTGTGGGGGAGGGAGTGAGATGAAAAGGGGTTTGTTCTACAGGAAATGAAGTCTGGAAAGACAAATAATGGTGAGTGAAGTGAGCAGAACCCAGAGAACATTGTACGAAGCAACAAGATCGTGTGATGATCAACTGTGATAGACGTGGCTCTTTTCTACCATGAGGTGTTTCAAGATAATTCCAAGAGACTTGTGATGGAGAGAGCCAACTGCAGAGAGAGAGAAGAGAGAGAGACAGAAAGGGAGACACACACACAAAGACAGAGAGAGACAAAAAGAGACAGAGACAGAAAGAGACAAAGAGAGAGAAACAGACAGAGAGACGGGGGAGAGAGACAGAGGCAAAGAGAGATGGGTGTAGAGAGAGAAACAAAGACAGAGAGACTGGGGAGAGAGAAAGAGACTGACAGACAGAGACAGAGACAGAGAGAGACAGAGACAGAGAGATGGGGCAGAAAGAGAAACAGAGACAGAGAGATGAGAGAGAGAGAAGGAGGAAGAGAGATAGAAGGAGAGAGAGAAACAGAGATGGGGAGAGAGACAGAGAGGGAGGAAGAGAGAAAGAGAGGAGGGGAGAGAGACAGAGAGAGAGAGAAGGAGGGAGAGAGGGAGAGAGGAAGAACTATGGAGACTAAATGTGGATCAAAACAGTAGTTTCACCTTTGTTGTTGTTTTTTCTCATTTTTCCCCTATTGATCTGTTTTTTTCTTGCTCAGTATGACAAATATGGAAATTTATTTAGAAAAACTGCACATGTTTAACCTATGTCATATTACCTGCCATCTTGGGAAGGGGAAAGAGAGGAGAGGAAGAAAAATTTGAAACACAAAATTTTTTGCATGTGTTTGGAAGAGATACATCTCAGTTGAGGACCTTTATATTTCACTGAAAAAAAAAATTGACTTTTCACCTTTTCTCTTCTCCCTTCTTCATCTCATATCACTCAAATGACATGTCTCATTATGTCCTTCACTGGTCTCAAATTAAGAACTGGCCCTTCTTTTTTCTGGGCAAATATATCTACCTGCAAAATGGATACCATTCCATCCTACCTTTCCTGACAGATTCAACCTCTATCAAGCCCCTTATCCCTTCCTATCTGTAGAAGGCTTCCCTACAGCCAATGAACATTCTCAAGTCTTCCTCAGCATCCAGAAAACAAAAAACAAAACAAAAACAAAAACACAACTTTCCTGGATCTGCCCATCTCTTCTAGCTATTTTCCTGTATCTTTGCTCCCTTTTGTGGATTTTACTTCCTTCAACTTCTTAACTCTACATTCTGGCTTTTGGTCTTATCATTCAAGTGAAACTTCTCTCTCCTAAGTTAAATGATTTTTTAATTGCCAAATCTAATGACTTTTTCTCAGTCCTCATCTTTCTTGAAATCTCTGTAGCCTTTGACACTTTATCACTCTTTTCTACTTAATATTCTCTTCTCTCTAGATTTTCCTGGCATTGTTTTCTCCTACTTCTCCTTCAGTCTGACTGCTCCTCAATTTATTTTGCTGGGCCTTTATTTGGGTTCTATGCATGGAATAGTGCTGCTTCAGGCAAACTGAGACCCGTTGAAGAACTTAGCTTACAAAGGCCACAGTCTCCCAATTCATCCAGGGCCCACCTGATCTATATCTGGCCACCAGGCCTAGATGGCTCTGGAGGGGAGAGTGAGGCAGGTGACCTTGTACAGCCTTTCTCACTTAAATCCAATTTACTTGCATCATCCCTGATGACAAAACAACAACAATCAACAACAGCAAACAATCCACTGACTATGGGTATCCCCCAAAGATGTGTTCTAGGATTTCTTCTCTCTATCATTTCCCTTGGTGAGTTTATCAGCTCCTATGGATTTGATTATCACTTCTATGTTGATGATTTTCAGATTTCCTTATCCATTCTAACCTCTTTTCTAACTTTGGGAGTTGTATCTACAATTGTCTAATAGATATTTTATATCCAATAGATCCCAATTGAACCCATTATCTTCCTCCCCAAACACTCCCCTCTTCCAAACTTCCCTTTTACATCATGTCACTCCCTTTCCAGGAAACCCCAATGGCTCCTTATCACTTCTGGAATTAAATGTAAAATCCCCATTTCACAGATAAACTGAAACTTGGAGGAGTTAAGTAATTTATTCTTTTTTACTATAACATGCTGCTCTCAAAGAGCCATAGGTTCCTAGGATTCTAGTGCTTGTGAACCTTGAAAATACTGAATGAGAAGAACTTCACTGACCACAACCAACTGTAGAGACCAAAGTTTTAAGTTCCAGTAGAGCTTGTAAGGACCTTTCAATGGTCTCCTATGACCTCCATAATGAAAATCCCCTAATTTGGGTAAATTCATCTCTAAAAGGAAAAAATTTTGGATTTACTTTGTGTAAATTTCTTAGGAGGAAACTAGGACAAAAACACAAAAATTAGAGACCATCAGACTATGCTTACTGATGCTCATCAGTACACTCTGGCCATATTATTGTCATCTCTCCTAACTCTGGTCCTTTCAGTTATTGGACTTCCAAAAACCTTGTATTGGAGGACCTGAGTTGCCCTGATCAGTCAGTGAGAACAAATTCCCAAGGCCCGCTGAACTTGATCCCTTCTTCTGACCTCTCTGTGAGCATTTGCCCTATGTGAGTTCTTAAAGCTAGGGACTATGTCATTCCTAGAAGTATTTGGCAAATATTGTTGTCCAGTCACTCTGCATGACTTGTCAAAGATATACTCTAACACTTTCGCCAATAAAACTCCAAATGGGATTAACAGGAACAACTGAACTAAATGGGGGCTAATTGACAGCCAGGGTTATACATATGTCAGGCAGAATTTGAACTCAGATCTTCTTGGCTCCAAGCTTAATGCTATCCAGTGCATCATGTAGCTGCCCAATTAGGTGCTTAATAAATGCTTGCTTGTCTCTTCCTTGCCCAAAGTGCTCCAGGTCTTCGGACTCAGTGCAACCCCTCGAGGGGGCCTTTTTGGATTCCCATCTGGGCTAGAGAAGTATTTTCCTGGTTTTGTTTTAATATCCTATTTACAAACGGGCTGCAGATCTGTGCTTTGCTCTGGACTATCTCCCAAGTGCAGGTTGCTGGAATGGTGCAATTCAAGCGGTGCAGTTGTGAGCTGGTAATGTTATCAAATTGTAGCCATGGCCCCGATAAGAAAACAGCTTCAGAGGTTAATGAAGTCATGGGAACTCCAGACTCAGATCCCAGCCTTCTCATGTTTATTACTCTTAGTCAATACCGATGGCGAAGCCCATTTGTCTCGGTAGTCTTGCAGTACTCTTAGCCAGGGGACCCTGACTGTGCTGATAAATGCTTACTTATTTGGCAGTAAGTGGGAGAGACATTTATTAAGGATCCTTGCCCCCAAAGACTTAGAGCCTCTGAGAATGGAGTGCAGATACTAAAGGGATGGAGGAGGGATCATGCAAGGGGACAGATCTGGATTTTACAAAGCTGGATGCAAGGAAGTATGAATTAAAAAAAAAAACCTTTAAAATCCCTCTCTAGCTAAAATAAATAAATCCTTAAAAATATCTTAAATAAAAGACCCATGGGAGTATGGAAGAGATGTGGTTTTGGTTTCGGGGACAGGTGGGAGTAGGGAGTGGGAGGATGATGAGGAAAGAGGCCCCAAGATCTAGAATGATTTATCTTAAGAATATTCCCCTCTCACCAAATGCACCAAACTTGCGCATTCTGAAGGTCTCATCAGCTGCTAATGAAAATAGCTACAAGATGTCAGATAATTCAGCCATCACCTGTGGGTTGGTAAGGTTTGCTGTAGTATCCCCAGTGCCTAGGTTATGATAGGAACTTTAAAATGTTAGTGGAATGAATGTGGTTTTTTGTTTTGTTTTATGTGGAGCAGAAGGAAAAGTTTGGGACATAGAGGTGATGGGGCTTGGACAAAAACATCAAGAATATATGCATAATCTGACTGCAAAGGTCAGGTGTCTAAACTCCTTAAAAGCCATCTGTGTGACAAATTAATAAGGGAGGAAGGGAGAAGGCTCTTTGGTTCAGTGATTTCTGGGATACAAACTCCAGGAAAATTTAGCTAATAATATACTGGTTTGGGACATAAAAAAAGAATACATGCATATATCAAATATGCTTGTGTGTTAAGAAAAAAATCTATTTGTTTTCCCTGGTCTTTATGAAAGTACGAGTCTTAAGTGATTTCATACCCCTTTCCTCCTTTGTAGAATAGATAATTGTTGTGAGGGAAGCACTTTGTTTTTTTAGATTTTGTTTTGTTTTGTTTCCAGCCAAGAAGTACCTTGATCCAAATCAGAAGCAAAATAGAAGCCACGGAAAGTATACAGAGAAGAATATGCAGAAGAAAATAGAGTAAAAGAACTCTCCCATTGGAACAAGTTCAGCCAAAAGAGTTCTAGATGTCACCCAAGGGGAAACTGGGAAAAGGGACACGATGGAGACTTCTAGTTTTTCTCCTGCTGACTTTCTCCCAGTCTTTTTTCACCAATCTAAAGGGAGCTTGTATCTTGCAAGCTGGAGGCTGGAAGAATCTCAAGTGACTGCAGGACCTGAAGCAACTTGAAGGAAATGCCAAAGAGAATCTTAAGCTCAAAGAGAGCAAACCTCTCTCCCATTCTCAGCTCCCCTGGTCCTCCCATAGGCTTGAAGCACTGATCTCTACCAAGGAAGAGAAAGTCCCATCAGTGGACTCAGGATACATGCCCACTGAAATTCTTTTCAGGCCCTTGTAAAGAGCAGCTAGGGCAAGTCTAGAGCCTATGACTATACAGTACAAACACATGCATCAGTGCTTTAAAATGAGAGATTTTTTGAGTGGGAATTCTAATTTTTGGTACCATTAAATGTATACAAATACATATTAGCAGTACATGAAGTAGACATGGCACTCTATAGAGTGGAGGGGAACCTTTTTTCTGCCATGGGCCATTTGGATATTTATATCATTTGAAGGTCATACAAAATTATCAACGTACAGAACTCAAGCAGTAGGGGTGGTTGTACTTAGCTTTAAGCTCATCATCACTTGGGGTTGCTTTAGCAAATGATTTGGCCAGATGTTCCCCATCTAAATAATCAATTGGGGCAATATTCCAGTGACATGTGTGCATGCACATTCTAAAAGCCAATGATGAGTTTTAAAGTATTTCAGATTATTATCATTTTTTACATTATTATAATTATTATCCTGGTTCTGCTTATTCAGCTCGGTATTAATTTGTGTCTTCCCAAGTTTCTTTGAATCTTCACATTAATCATTTCTCACAGCAGAATAATTGTATATTACATTTACATAACATATTTTGTTTAATTTGTTCATAATTTGTTCTCCAGTTAGAAGTCACCCAATTTGCTTCCATTTATGCAAAAGCAACAATATATATGTGTGCATGTGTCTATCCTTTCCCTCTTTATTGCTCTCTTAGATCCTAATGTTGAATAGCAATTATAATTAATTACCTTTCTCCTTTTTACCTCAAACTTTCTGCAGTCTGAAATGATGGGTGATGGGGGAGGGAGAAGATGAGAGTTAAAAACAAGGAGGGTCTTAGTGATACTTTGGAAATTGGTTGAAGATAATTGAGTTTATATCAATTAAATTTGTCAGTAAACATTTATCAAGCACCTATCAGGTGCTAAGCAAAATGGTCCTAGGCTTGATTTACATGTGTACATATCAGCTTTTTCAAAATAATATAATCTCCTGGCTAAGATGACAAGAAAAGATAATGATAAGTGTTGGAGAGGATGTGAGAACTTTGGGACAGTAATACATTGTTGTTGGAGTTGTAAACTGATCCAACCATTCTGGAGAGCAATTTGGAGCTATGTTCAAAGGAATATAAAACTGTGCATACCCTTTGAGCCAGCAGTGTCACTACTGGGTTTGTATCCCAAGGAGATTATAAAGGAGGGAAATATGTGCAAACATGATTGTAGCAGCTCTTTTTGTGGTAGCAAAGAATTGGAAAAGGAGTAGATGCCCTTCAACTGGGGTATGGCTGAACAAGTTTTGGTACATGGAAGTAATGGAATATTATTGTTCTATTAAAAAAATGATGAACAAGCTGATTTTAGAAAGGCCTGGAAAGATTTACAAGAACTGACACTGAGTGAACAGGCAGAACCAGGAATACATTGCTCACAATAACAGCAAGAAGGTGCAATGCTCAACTATAAAAGACTTGGTTCTTCTCAGTAGTTCATCGATCCAAAGCAATCCCAATAGACTTTAGACAAAAAATGCCATCTGCATCCAGAAAAGAGAATGAATGTAAATCAACACATTCTATGTTCACATCTTTTTTCTTTTTTTTCTTCTCCCATGGTTTTTCCCTTTGCTCTGAGTATTCTCTCTCAACATGATTCCTAAAGCAATGTATATTAAATTAAATTTTTAAAAATTTAATTTAATTTTTAAAAAGAGAAAACATCTATTGTATTTCTTAGGGTCAGGTGGAGGGGTGGAGAAAGAAAGGGAGAAAATTTGAAACACAAGGTTTTTTTAAGGGTAAATGTTGAAAACTATCTTTGTATTTTGAAAATAAAAAGCTATTTTATATTATATATACATATATATATAAAACTCCTTGGAGGCAATTTTGGCCTTTGTAACCCAACACCTAACAGAGAGCTAGTTGTTATTTAATAAATATTTTCTAACTAATTGATTTCTTCTCTAATTAATCCACCAATACCTACCAAATTGATAATCCCAAAATACAGAGCCTGTCATGTTTCTCACACATAGTCAAAAATTTCAATGTCTCTTTACTACCTCTAGAATAAAATACAAAATCCTCAGCATGGTACTTAGCTGTCTGACTCCCAGCTACCTTTTCTATTACATACTCCTTCCCCTTTGAATTTCTTTATTCCAGTCAAACTAGCTTTCTGTCTTGCTTATAACAGATGTTTTACTTTCTGATTTCCTGCCTCCAAGGCTTTAAACAAGTTGTTCCTCTTCTCCCCCCTTTATATACTGTATTTTCCTCCTTTCCTCTCACCTCCATCCCAAAGAATCTCTAGTTTCCTTCAAAACACAGCTTGGATATCACCTCCTACTTGAGAGCTTTCCTCATGCTTCCTTACAACCTCAATTGTCATAAACTGTTTCCTTAGAAATTACTTTGCATTAGTATATTTTGTATGTGGGGCAAATAAGTGGACAGAATGTTGAGCCTGGGGTCAGGAAGACTCATCTTCCTAATTTCCTCATTTCCTTCAAATCCAGCCTCAAACACTTATTTCCTTGTGGTTCTGTCCAAGAGTACGATGGGTTGAAAAGTAGACATTTATCAGTTGACTTTAGTGAAAAAAAAATTCAGAAAAGGAAATTGACTATTCAGTTCCAATAACAAATAAAAACATGGTACTGGGCCCTGGAGACACAAGACAAAAAAGAACTCCCTTCTCTCAAAGAGCTTTTGTGAGTGGGTTTTCCAGGCAGGGAAGGCTAGGAAACAGATTGAGTTTCACTCATGTCAGATTCTTTGTGACTCTATGCGGGGTTTTCTTGGCAAAGACACTAGAATGGTTGGCCATTTTCTTCTCCAGCTTAGGAAACTGAGGCCATCAAAGTGGGTTAAGGGAGTCGCCCAGGACCGTGCAGATTTAAGTGTCTGGGGCCACATTTGAATCAGGTCTTCCAGGTTCCAGACCTAGCATTCTCTCCATTATAGTTACATCACCTGCCTGGCCCATACTGATTGATACAAAAGCTGGCTGACTGAGGTCTCCCATGCTCTGGCTCCAGTGGCTTCCTGTTGCCTCTGGAATGAAATATAAAATCTGTTTACTTTTTAAAGCAATTTACATCTTGTCCCCCACCTATTTCCGACATCATGGGATGAAACTCTGTGATGCAGCCAAATGGACCTTTTCTTTCTTGCTCACATAGAATGCTTCATCTTCTGTATCTTTGAACTAGTCACCTCACTTGCCTGAGATGCTCTCTCCTTGCTTCTGCCTCATGGAGTCCCCTTCTCTCTTTAAGAAGTTACTTTGTCCGTCGGTCCTCATTCCCCCAACTCCCAACCCAGAGGTCCTAAGATCCTCCTGGAGAATTAATTCTTCCCATCACAGTTGATTTGACTGGAAATCAATAAATCTGGGGCCAGGCTAAAAGGTAAAAATTTTAATTAACATTAACTGATGGGCAATTGCTTAGTAGGTAGCAACTCTGCACAACAGAGTGAGATACACATAGATTCAGGGTTTTCAGGCAATATTACCAACAGCAAAAAGAGCTTTTTAGGGAATTTGCTCAGTCTCAGTTATTGAGAGATCAATTAATATGGCCAGTTGTGTGACCCTGGGCAAGTCAATAATCCTGTTTGCCTCAATTCTTCATCTGCAAAATTAGCTGGAGAAGGAAATAGCAAACCATACCAGTATCTTTGTTAAGAGGGGATCACAAGAAAAAAAAATTAATCCAGACAGGATGCTAAATGATGGGGTGGGGGAGGGTGGGAAAGAAACAGCTCAGTCTTGGATTTGTAAATTTTTAACCTTGTCTCAAAAGTCGACAAAGATCAGGTTTGTTTGGGTTGGGGATATTTCCCCGTGGTAACCCCCCACCGACCACCTCGGGGGGGGGGCCGGGAGACAATTTCCTAGCTGATGGTGGAAGTTCTTTATGACAGAATCTGAGTTGAATATGAACTGAGAATTTGTCTTCATTTACAAAACCCTAAAATCTTAATATCTTTGACTGCTAAAGCTTTTTCTGGAGAGATGTTTCCCACTTCCCCTCCCCTCAATAGCATGGCACACAGATTTTAATTTGTATAGATTTATACCTACTTATTTTATATTTAATAATAATGACCTTTTACATTTACATAATATCTACTATGAGCCAGACATTGTGCTTAGCATTTTACAAATATTATCTCATTTGATTTTTATAACAACTTTGGGATCATTTCTATTTTACAGATAAGGAAACTGAGGCAGGCAAGGATCTGGGATCACTTGGTTTGTCAGTATTTTAGTCCATTTTTGATCTCAGGCCCTCATGACTCCAGGCCCAGCTCTCTGTCCAGTATGTCGCCTATTTATGCTATAAGGAGATAAATACACACACACACATATATATTACATATATATTATGTATATATGCATATGTATATATATGTGTGTATCTATATATATATATATGTATATATATAAAAGATTTCTCCATTATCACCAACTCCTCCCTCCATTTGAACACACGTTACTAGTAAGTAGGAATTGCTTCAGTATCTGGCACAGAATCTTGGAACAGACAAGCAACTTAAGTGGTGATTGATTGGGTTGAGAGGCCACAGTAAACAAAAGCTGTGGTCCCCAAAAGCTGACATTATGTGGAAACAAGTTGGACTTTTTGTGTATTTCCTCTTAGCGTTTTTGGCTTTCTCTTCGTTTTCTCTTTTACCCCTGCACTGTTGGGCACAAACTATTTGGCTGATAGTTAAAAAATTAAATTAAGGCTGTGAGCAAGTCAATTATCAAGCTGTATGCTACCTTAAAAGAGGAAGTAGAATTGAAATTTATGGTGTAAAAAGAGTAGCCGGTTGCAGTGTGGGTCAGAATTCAGAACTATTAGATTTGGCTTCTTTCAGTTGTAATCCTGACATTGATGTGACACTGGGGAAAATATTATTTCTGCCTCATTTTCCCCTTCTGTAAATTATAGCTCACCAATTCCTTCCCTTCTACATTCATTCATTGTTAGAGTATTTATTGAGCATCTACTATGTTCGATTCACTGGACTAGATTTTAAGTGTAATAGTTAAGTCACTAAATCATGGTTTGGATTTTTTAGAAATTATAAGGGGGACTGGCGGAATGGAAGTGGGAAGAATCAGAGAGAAGACACTTACATTCCACTAATTGTAATACTGTGGATATCAAAACTATCTACAATCAAGCTTTAATTTTCTACCAGATCAATCAATCGTTTATTAAGTACCCACCCTGTGACAGGGCACATTGTTGAGTGGAACGGATACAAAAAGAAGCAAAAAATCGAACCTGTCCTCGGGGAGCTTACAATCTGAATCAAGCTCTAAACAGGATAAAAAGGAATTGAGAGAGAGAAGTCACTGGAATTAACAAGCTTCCTGAAAAATATTTTATTTTTAACTCAAAAGCAAGGAGGTCCAGAGTAAGAACTGAGAGGGTAGAGCATTGCAGGATAAGGTTTCCTGGGGTACTTAGTGGCAAAGACAAATTTCCTAACTATAAAGGCTATCTCAGGGGGGAATGGGATAAATTTGGAATTAGGGAAATTTCCATCACTGGAGGCCTTCAAATAATGTCTCAATGACCAATTTGCTGGTGTTGTTATAGAAGATTCTTGTTTTCGGTACCCCTGAGATGAGAGGGCTTTTGAGATCCCTTCCAAATGATAGACTCTGATTCTGTTCATTTTGTAAAGTGGTCACTGAATACATCTACTATTTCTAACCCTGTTTTGCAAATGTTTTTACCATTAGTATTGGGGGATACAGATCCGGGAGAGTGGCAAGCTCTATTCCTAGGGAGAAAACACTAATTTTTTTTTTACAATTTTTATTATGTGTTTTATTAGCACGTAATTATTAGCATCGTCTTCGCAGTGGGCAGGCAGCAACACCTTTATAGATGAAGGACAAAACATTTATGAGTTTCTACTTCTTCCTTTTATTTTTAAGTTCACAGAGTATGGCAATTAATGGCACACATCACAACTCCAATCTTTTCAAAATATTACGAGTCTTTATTGCATATAACTGTCATTTTTAGTGGGATGCGCTTGTTGAGTGGATGCGTCCTTGTACACAAATGCACAAACATGCTTTGAAAGTCAGGCAACATGTCCTTGGATACAGAACTGATGCGCTTGAGTTTGGAATCTGACACATTTTGTTTGGTGAGCACAGAGTGGGGCTGGACTGAGAAGCAAATCTGCTGACATGAAGCAGCAGGAATTTTTTTTTTAACCATTAAAGTCACATATGTACACAGAGAGGATTGCAGAGAACATCCTCTATCCTTCCTACGTGGTACCTGGCAAATGAGGCCAGAATGAGCCATGCAGAAACTTCCTGTTAAAAACAAACCAGTCAGCGAGTTCCCATGCTCAGAGCCCAACAGCTTGGAAAACAAGACACTGCTGCAGGTCTGGCTGCTTTTGCACAGATGGGAATCCCTAGATCAAACCCCTGAGCTCAGAGGATTTTCAAGGCTCCTGGACCCCTGGATTAAACATCTCTATCACATGTCTGAAGATATCATTTATCCCTTGTCTGGCAGACTGGTACCCTATATCTTAACTATCTAGTCTTCTCTCCTTGCTCAGGGAGAAAAGTAAAATTTTTGTCCTTTATTAATTGATGAAGTTTCCAGGCCCTTATCTATTTTCATGGCTAATGGAAACACAACTTCCTTCTTGTTCTTTACCCTATCCACACCACTAGGATCCCTCCCTGCCCACTCAGATCACTCTATTTGATTTGACCTCTCTGTGGACCTGATCTAACTTGTATTATTGGCGTTTTAATATACGTATCATTATCCTGGAGAGAGAGAGGTACGGAATCTCAATCTCTCCCATCCCCCTTTATTTCCCCCGAAAAGTAAACTCCCAGAAGGCTGGGATTTTGCATTTTGGTTTTTGAAGCCCAGCCACAGCACGACGTAGTACATAATAATTGCTTTGTAAATGCTTGATGATTGATTGATTTTTATTTCTCCTGAGTTAGCTCCTTTCTCTGTCAGCAGTGTGTATAATAACTCTTTATCCAATTGAATTGGGGGAATCATAAGTACTGGAATCTTATATTCTTTTCTAGTTTGAAAGGTATTAGGAAGCCTCGCTTTATCCTGTTTCTTTGGCTGACTTTTGGGGAACTAAGTTCTATTTACCTGCAAAATCCAACTTTACAACTTTCCTTTAGGGAGAGCTTGTGGAACACTCAGAAGTTGGAATCGATTCTTTTTTTTTTTTTTTTTTTAAATATAACAAAGCCCTACTATTTACTCCTGTCTTTGGTAAAATTTGCCCGGGAGGTCCCAGGATGTAAGTGAATTCCACTGGGATTACTCACGGGTATGCGTTAGTGAGCCGCCGGTAAAGTCTTTCTTGAGTATATTGTGCAGTGTTTAAAAATGGTGAGCCGCTGTGGAGAATGTGCTTTGGTGGCAGTTTGATTATCCCCAGTGCAGAGTTCTCCAAAAAGGACGGTCCCTGCGGAGCACGTGCACAGGAGAGCAGATCACTCCGGAGCTTAGGGCAACGTGCACAACCCCACCTGTGCCCTGGCAGCGGGCTCCGGCCAGACACACGTGCGCTTCTTCCAAGGCTTAGACCCCGCCACCCCTCTCCCCACCACTCCCAACACTGGCAGTCGCAGCCCCTCTCACCCAGGGAGGGGCCCCCAGGCTCCCTCCCGAGCTCTCTCCAGCTCTCTCTCCCCTCGGCTCCTCTCCTTTCGCCCAGGGCGGAGTTTCCTCCTTCTGCTCATTGTTCCAAACCGGAGTGCCCGCCCAGCCCCGCCGCCGCCGCCGCCGCCGCTGCCGCCTCGGGCGGCTCCTGGGGGGAGGGGAGGAAAGGGGGTGTGGGAGGGGGGGAGGGACGGGACCTACGTGAAGAAGCGCTCTGTAGCCGCCGCCCCCAACCCCAGCACTGCCCACCCTGCCTCCGACGCGGCGGCAGTCAGTTCTCAGGCTCCCAGGCGGCTGCCAGCTCCGCGCCCCGACTGCGCCGAGCGTCCAGCCCGGCTCTGCGGCAGCAGCAAGAGGAGGAGCAGGAGCCGCGAAGAGCGGGGCCCGCTGAGCAGTCGCGGAGAGCGAGACGCGCGGCACCCCGAGCAGACGCGCCCCCGACCGAGCTCCTCCGCGCCGCGCCGGGGACGACCACAAGAGGAGCCCGGACCACGCTCCCCAATTCCGGGACTCGAGCCCATCCAGCACAACTCCCGCAGCCACCTGCTCCGGAGGCCCCGGCTGCGAGAACAGGATGCGCTCGGCGCTGCTCCCGCCGCCGCTGCTGGTGCTGCTGCTGTTGCCCAGTGGACTGGGTGAGTGCGTGCCTGCCGGCCCCTGGCCGGTCCTCTTTTCCGTCCCCTCCCAGGACTTGCGGGAGAAACCCTCCTTCGTTACCCCCCTCCCTTTTCCATCCCTTAGCCTTCCTCCCCAACGCCAGCCTTCGGGCTGCTCAGGCAGTCGTGTTAGGCGCTCGCACTCCCGGGGCGGGGGCGCCCTCTTGGCCACCCCCCCCCCGAGACCGGACCAGCGGTTGGCGAAGGCCACGCGATGGGTCCTGACCTTGGATCTCCCTGATTCCCACCGCTTCTGCACGCCCCACCCCCGCCCCCCGAGAAAGCAGGTGCAAATCTTCGCGGGTCTGTTAGGTCTGTGCATCCGGGCCAGGAAATAGCCAGGAGAAAAAGGCCTTTGGGAGCTGCGGAGGGGCTCTGGAACTGGTGGGGCCATTCTTATGCCTCTCGGGTTTCATCTAATCCATTGCTTTCCCACCCTCCTTCCTCTAACTGATCACTTTCCTTTTCGTGAGTTGGACGCCATTCCCCTCTCCCCCCAATGATTAACCTGGGATTGGAAGGATGGGGAATTGAGAAAGCACTAGCTGGTGGGGAAGGAAGTTTCTAAGGTAACTTACCTGCAGGAAGATGGCCTATTTGAAGTAGCTCGCCTTAGTCACGGAGCATGTGGGGGAGGCAGGTAACGGGGCCGGTTGTAGATACATTTTTGGTGAAATAATTCTGACTGGCCACTCGGGCATCCGGAGTGCTGAGGTGGTCCACACACGTGAGAGCTTTCCTTAAGGGAACCAACCCCTTTTGCAGGTAGAGGCCTCCTGGGCTCCTAGATGGGTCTCCTCAGCTCCTCTATACACACAAAGGAACTTAATTCCCACACATTTCTAGGGCCCCCAGGCAGGCCAGGGAATCCTGGGCTTCGCCCTTCCTGTGCCTCCCTACCAGTTCTACTTCTGTCCTGGGCAACCTGGGGAGAAAGGCGAGGATGATGCTGGGGGAGGGAGATCCAGGTTAGTACTGGGGCATCTCTCTCAGTTCGAGGTTCACTTAAAATTTATGATCATTTCCAGAGGGAGAGAGCCATTAGCTGTTCCTCTCCCTTCCCCGGAGCCACTGGAGTGATGGTGACACAGCAGGGGCAGAAAGGAAGAAGAAACGAGAGAGAAGTGGAGTTGGTTGGTAAAAATGCCGGCTTGAGAGGTCGATGTAGGCTTAAACAAAGTAACAGCAGAGAGACTGAGGCTGGGAGTGCTGGCGAGAGGGGCTGGGATTGGGGAGCTTCTCGGCCACTGGCATCAGGCAGGAGTGAGGAAAAGGGGGGAAGCCTGTGTTCTTGATGCGGCTGACATCCTGGGGAAGTGCCCCTCAGATCCGTGGCCAGTTATAGGGTGAGGCTCCCTTAGTCCGGGATTTGTACGTCTGGATTGTGTTGGAAACCCCAGTCAGGGACTCCACAGGGGCGGAAAAGGCTGCCTGAGAAGGGATGGCTCTTTGTCCTTTCTGGGTGACCTTGGGCCGGCCGCATCTTCGTGCCTCAGTTTATTATATTTTAAAATGGGACATTGTGCATTCCCTTCCTGAGGGCGACACATAAGACTTGCCCTTCTGATCTGAGGAGAGGGGAGACTAGCCCTGTAGACGAATTAAGTCCAATTTACAGGATGGTTCCATGCATAAAGGGATGCCGGCGGGGCTGTCAGACTTTGCAAAGTGAGCAGATGCATCCTGCCTTGGGGTCTTGTGCAGGCTATGGTTCTTTTTATGAATTTTTAAATAGAAATCGCCCTCCAGTTTGAAAGGGTTATTGTGTGGAGTAGATGATAAAATGCTCGTGAGAAATCACTTGAAAAAAGCAGAGCGCTGCACAAATGTCAGCTGATGTTACTCTTACTGTGAACAGTCATATAGTGAGTGTTCTTCTTGGCCCGAAATATCCATCCCCAGTTAGGACATGTGGATAAGGTGTCATTTCTGCCCACCTCCTCCTCTGGAGAACACAAAGTAAAAATGTTCAATGCAGGGTGTGCACTGGGGAAAAAATGGGGGGGGGGGGCATGTTGTAGGATGGAGAGGGAAAGAAAACTTACTGAGAAAAATAACTACTGAGTTATTGAATGCAGCATTTGTGGGGAGTGATGCACCTTTGGTCTGGCAGGGGCCAGCAAAACCTTTGGGAAACCTCATAAGGTTTGTCTGCAGTGGGGAGGTGAAATACTCCCTTGTGTGTTGGCAGGCAGGGAAGGAGGAGTCTGCAAGCAGCACCTCCATCACCCACTATTGCAAACAGCTGGGAGCTTTTGAGGGTGGCAGGGAGGAGGGTGTGGCTGCAGTAAACTGTCCGTCTTTGGCCAGGCAATCTGCATGAATCCCTGGTGTGGACCCTGGAAGACAACCAGAAGATGGAATACAAGTTTAACGTAGCAAAGGTTTTCCTGATACAAATAAAACCCATGCTTTTATTTGCACACATCGTGTGTTTTAAAGGCATAGACCTCATTTATGGACCTCATCTCATAGGTATTTCCTAATTCACAGCAAGTATTTGGGATTTCTTGGGGGTAGGATGAAGGGATAATGGTGGTTATCACTCTTCATAACAGAAAATTTTATGCCAAAAATTAGCCAGGCAGACTCTTCCTATCTAGAAATCATCTAAACCCACATTGGGGCAGCTAGGTGCTAAAGTGGATAGAGTGCCTGCTTGGAGTCAGGAGGGTTCCTTTACTCTGAGCTCAAATTTGGCTTTAGACACTTAATTGTGACTGTGATCCCAGGGAAGTCACTTAACCATATTTGTGTCCAGTTCTTCATCCATAAAATGAACTGGACAAGGAAATGGCAAGTCACTCCAGTATTCTTTTTTTTGCCAAGAAAACTCCAGCTCTGAGAACATTATAAAGGTATATACTTGCTCCTTCTATTCAATTTGGAAAACAGGCTGAAAAGAAACGAACTATTTAGGGAAAGGCGTCTTTCCTCAGCTAGTGACCCCCTTCTTAGTATGGGGGAGGAAAATGGAAATATCCATTCAAAAGGATTAAGTGATTTTCCCCCAAGAGCCTCTAGGAAGGGAAGTTTCTGACTTTGGATTTGAATCCAGGTCCAATTGACTCCAAATATAGTGAGTGGGTTTTATATACATCAGACAATGACGTGAAACCAAAGTCTTGGGACTCTACTCTGTTTGGGTCGGAATACTTCATTGCAACTGCTTTGTCTGGAGAAAAACTTTTTCCAAGCTCAGGTAACAGCCCAGGCAGCAGTGTCTAGTGAAAAAAGACACCTTACTTTTTACACCTTAGTAAAAGTTCTAGTATCTACCCTCACTTAGCTTCCTTTATTGTTTCCTTTTCTCCTTCAGTACTGTTCGCTCTTTTTTCCCTGACATTTCATGGAATCATACTGGAAAGGATGCTAATAATCCAACCCTCTTATTTTACAGATGAGGAAACCAAGTCACATTGTAGTTTAGGCAACTTGGCTGAAGATCACATGGTTAATAAATAAATGAACCCTGCCTAGTTGACTCCCAAAGCCAAGGTTTTGTTCACAATTATATACTGCCTTTCTATATATTAGATTCCTTCAGTATTTCAAAAATGCTTATCATTCAGCAATGTAGGGATTTCCTTAACCCTCACTTAATGAGAGTTCATGAGTTTCTGCTGGGCTAACCCAACTATACCACACACTGTAGTGTTGCCTATTCTGAAGTGTTTGCCTAGTTTTTGAGGACACAGGGTCATTCTGCCAAGTGGAAGTAAGATCTAAGCTGGATCACCATACTTAACCAAGTGTCTTACATAGATACCAGAAATATTTGCATATTAAAAATGACCTGATAGTTAACCTGATAGACTCAGCAAGTATTTCTTTTTAAAAAATTAATATTCTTTTTATATCATATCCATTTCCCAGTGTGCTGTGCCTTCCCTTCCCAGAGAACCTGTCATTTATTACAAAATAAAATGGGGGGGGCAAGAAAAAAATCAGGTAAAACAAAACTGATAGTATGTATAATGCTCCAAACCCATAGACTTCTATCTATATTGTGAAGAAGAGATGCCCTTCTCATATCTCTTCACTGGGGGCCGAGATTAGCCATTTTTAATGTCATAGCATAGAGTTTCATAAGGTTTTTGTTTTTGTTTTTAAACACCTGCCATCATTTAGTTGCTAGGCTAGGCTATTACAGCTGTCCATTGATGAGAAGTGGGTGGGCAAGAATCAGGAACATCTGCTTTCCTCCCCTACCTCACTTGAGCTGAATATATCTATCCCTGGCCAAGTCACCTTGGTTGCCAGTTAAAATACCACCTTTTGGCTTGCATTTGAATTCTCCTAATTTAACATGATTCCTGATACTTTAGGAACTGCTTAATAAATGTTTATTGATCTATTGTGATTAAATACAATAACAAAGAGCTTTATAGACCTTAAAGCACCACCTAAATATGAACTGTTACTATTATCTTTCTACATTTATTCAAATTG
Organism: Myrmecobius fasciatus; assembly: GCA_023553655.1. Taxonomy (NCBI): domain Eukaryota; kingdom Metazoa; phylum Chordata; class Mammalia; order Dasyuromorphia; family Myrmecobiidae; genus Myrmecobius; species Myrmecobius fasciatus. Next base: position 65,563 of record JAJPUD010001299.1, on the reverse strand, counting down.
TTCTAAGGGCCACGTGAGTGAGAAGCTAACGATGTATTTGGGCATAATCAGGGAAGGCTTCCTAAAGGGCTTATTTTTTTTTCTGGGTTTTGATAGATGGAAAGTTTCTAGAGTGTATATAGTAAAGCATTTTGCTCATAGCATGTCTTCCTTCAAAAGTTCAACTACTGCTTTACAGATAGTACATTTCTAAAACATTTTATCTCGTAAAGTGGCTTTTATGCTTATTTTAAGGTTGAGGAAACTGAGGCAGACTGGTTAAGTGAGTTAGCCCATCGACTATAAAATTCTGAAGCTGAATTTGAAGGCTAGTCTTCCGGATGACAAGCCTTCCTCTATCCACTGCACCACAGCCTACACTTGTGGGTCTGAAAACATGAATTCCTGCCTTTTGGACAAGTCTGTTAATCCATCTGAATTTCTCCAGAAAAATAGTTACACCTTCTACTTCCAAGTTACTGTGAGAGTCCAAAGAGAAAATGGATGTCAGTCAATAAATGTTTATTAATCCCCTACTCTTTTTGAAGAACTCTCCTAAAGTTTGGGCAAAAGACATCCCTTCCCTCAAGAAGTTTACAGTTTAATTGGAGGGGGGGAAAGAGACAGTAAAGGGAATGACTATACAAAAGAAAGCTAAAAAGCAGTCTTTTTAGGGACTCCTTCTGGTGGGGAATTCTGGAAAAGTGGGAAATGAATGCATTTCCATTCAGAGTGTTCCTTTGTAAACCTACGTAAATGTAAACCACCATATAATGGTGACTGCATTCCAGAGGAAAGAATGGGGTTTGCCAAGGGATGGAACTGCTAGGTGCTTGGGGAGGGGATGCAACCTAAGAATGAAGTCCAGGAAGAAGGGGATGAATGGGACTGATGGGTTATTGAGGGAGGGAATTCCCTGGGTGGAAGCCCCAAGCCAGGAGTAGACTGGGATATTTTGTTTGTGAGATGAGCACAGACACCTTAGAGTCACTAACTCCAGTCCATCCATGGACAGATGAGGAAGGTTCTCAGAGATCAAAATGACTTGCCCAACAATTCCAGAACTGAGGACTCAGATGAACTCTTGTGTGGGGTGTGATTGTAAATAATGGGTTGGCGGAGGTGGTGGAGAGATTTTAAATAGCATTCTTCTCTATCTTTTGGAACTTTTCGCATTGTTGGGCTTGTTTGTTGTTCGGGCATTTACAATCTGTGTCTGACTCTTGGTGACCCCATTTGGAGTTTTCTTGGCAGAGACACCGGGCTGGTTTGCCATTTCCTTCTTTGGCTATTTTTGCAGATGAGGAAACTGAGTCAAACAAGGCTAAGTGACTTGCCCACACAGCTAATAAGTGTCTGAGGCTAGGTGTGAATTCAGGAAAATGAGAATTTGACTCCAAACCCGGCACTCTATCCAATGCACCACCTAAGCAGCCCAGTGTTAGACAAAGTATGGTGAAGCTTTTTTATTCTGGAGTGTGAGGACATCAAGAACTGGGGGGCTCAGAGAGTATGCAGGAATCCAGCTGGCTGACACTGATACAGGAAAGAATCCCCCCCCAAGCCTAGAGTCTTACCTTTAGGTGGAACACAGTGACTCTAGGTTATATATTAACATCCCTCTCAGTCCTGTGTACTGTTCCTCTTGGGCTTTTCCACTAAGGAAACTAGTGTGAAACTAGTATTTGATCTGGGGCTTTCCATCTGATTCCTCTTTGGAAATTGGGAAGATTGGGTGGGGGTTGGGTGAAGCAAAAACATTAGAGGAACATTGAGGCAGAATTAATTAAGGATTAGAAGAGGAAGGTTTCCTGGCTGATTGAGGCCCCCACCAGAAGGATTTCTTTCTATATGAATTGTGCATCCTGGGCTGTAAGATCTTCTCACAAGCCTCTGGCTGTGTGTCTCCCTAGAGATCAATTCTCCCTGTGTCATCTTGGTACTTTGGAAAGAGTACTGGCTTTGCCAGCTGGGCCTTGTTATGTTATTGTTGTATATATGTGATATACATCTATATTTAAATTCTACAATATATGTATAAAAATTAAATTATACTATATATCATATATGTATATAAATATATTTCCCTATTATATTCTACTCCTGTGACCTTGAATAATCTACTTACTTTCTTTGGGACTAAGTTTCCTCATCTGTAAAATGAGAGCAGATTACATATTCTCTAAGATTTCTTGTTTCCTTCTTTTCTCCTTTTCCTTCCTTCCATTTCCATTTCCTTCCTTCCATTTCATTTCCTTCCTTCTTCTCTCTTTTCCTCTCTCTCTATCTCTCCCCTTCCCTCCCTCCCCAACCGGGCAAGTGACTTGCCCAGGATCACACAGCTAGAAAGTATATGTGGCCAAACTGGAACTCTCCCAACTCCAGGACTGGGACTCTGTCCATTGCACCACCTAAAACTTTCTCCTTCCTCTGAATCTGTGATCTTGTATACATCTAGGGGTCTGATTGAATTCCTACTGTTTTTAGCTGAACATATCTATGTATGGGCCACATGACTCCAAGATTAGACCAGGTGTGGGGGGAGAGCAGCAATGGTCATCTAATTAGCTGTCCCACGTGGGCCTGACCACCTGCTCTGGTACCCTTGAGTAATTGACTTGTCACCAGGATGTCATGCTGGTCTGCTTAGATTAGTTAGTAATTAGAATTGAAACCAAATATAATTATGTAATTAAATTTATGTTGTACCTCTTCTATCACCTCCCCCCCAATATTTTTATCATGTGATTCACTGCTGGAAAACCTCTGTTTTCCTCCATTTTTGTACAGTTTAGCTTCCCCCACAAGGAGTAAGCTACAGCTTGCTGAATTGAACCGATTGGCAAAGTCAAAAAATCAGGGCTTGATTTGTCATTTTGTTGATTGTCTAGACTTAATAAAGTGGCAGGAGAGGATAATGCTAGTAATTTTAATAATGCAGATTAAATTTAAAAGAACATTCTGTGCACATTTTCTTTCCCAGAGAGTTAGTTTACCAGCACACCCCCGCTCTCCCCTTAGACAAATAGAAGGGTATTATTGTTTGACATGTCCAAGATTCCATCATCTCCATGAGGGATTGTCATTCAGTCAACACCTAGAAAGCAGTAAGGAAGTTAGGATCTGGAGGGAAATCTCAGATAGCATTTTATAAAACCCCAGAGAGATTTAGGGATTTGTCCCCAAGGAAGGACTGGCCTTTGAACCCAACTTGGCTCTTTAATTCACTTATTTTCAGTTGCACCCAATTCTGTGACCCCATTTAGGGTTTTCTTGATACAGGAGTGGTTTGCTTGTTCCTTCTCCAGCTCATTTTACAAATGAGTAAACAGAGGCCGACAAAATTAAGTGACTTGCCCAGAGTCATACAGCTGGTAAGTGTCTTGAGGCTTCCTGACTCCAGATCATGTACTATCAGCAGGGCCACCTAGATGCTCTCTTAATCCTGCCTTTCCTTATTTGTAAAATGGACATGATGCTGGTCATTACCTCCATCATTATATTGTGAAGGTTATTTTTTAATAAAGCTTTTTCTTTTTTTGTAATTTCAAAATTACTGTATAAGTTATAGTATTAGGTAATATGAACATCTCTCTCCAAATATTATACAATCATGAAAAAATTTCTAAAATGTTATTTTAAAGTGTGTTTTTAGTCAAGACTGTCTTGGATATAACTCCTATATTGTAACCTTTTTTATATAATTTTTTAATTTTCAAAACATATGTATAGATAGTTTTTAATATTCACTTTTGCAAAACTTTGTTTTGGATTTTTTTTCCTCCTTCCCCCCCCACCTTAGACAGCAAGTAATCCAATATATGTTAAACAGGTGCAGTTCTATATTATTTCCACAATTATCATGCTTCACAAGAAAGATCAAAAAGGAAAAAAATGAGAAAGAAAACAAAATGCAAACAAACAACAACAAAAAAGGTGAGAATGCTATGTTGTGATCAGCACTCAGCTCCCACAGTTCTCTCTCTGGTACAGATAGTTCTTATCATCACAAGATTATTGGAACTGGTTTAAATTACCTTATTATTGAAGAGATCCACATCCATCAGAATTGATCATTGTATAATAATGCTGTTGCCGTGTACAATGATCTCCTGGGTTTGCTAATAAATGAGAAGATGAATAGCTCCCCCAATTAGGGGGAGCAGAGTTAGGGAGTGCTGGTCTACCAAATCCGGATGCTCCAGATTCCAGTTCTACCTGTGTGGTTAGTTTGTCATCCTGGAACAGGGATGTAGCTATAGCCAGTCCTAGGTCAGAAGCCTACACTCCTTGGGTCGCTTTCTTATTCAAAATGTGGCTGCGGGAATTCCTAGCACCAACTCGTAGTCCATATTTCTGTTTTGTTTCATACCAGGTAGCTACTCATGCTTTTGGTATTGTCACTGGCAGTAACATGAGTCTGGATGTGAGGATCCCCCCTGAACAAGGACAGGAATCTGGTCCTCCTTTCCCTCTCACCAATTCCACCACTCTTATTAAATTGGAATCCTTGCTTTGCCCCAATCCAGTCCAAACACAGGGAATTTTTAACATATTTTTTTTCTAGTTCAAAACCCAGTCTTGTTTTCTGTCAGACCAGAATGACTGATTCATATCTGAGCAGGGAACTTTTTTCTTTTCTGGGGTGGAAGATGGCTTCTGTTTTTTTCTTTTTTCTCATTTTTTTCAAATAACATGCAAAATAGTTTTCAATATTCATTTTTGTAAGATCTTGCATTCCAAATTTTTCTTCCTCTCTTCTTCCTTTACTTCCTTCCTCCCCAAGATATCAAGCAATATGATATAGGTTAAATACATGTAATTCTTTTAAACATATTTCCATAGTTGTCATTTATGCAAGAAAAATCAGACCAAAAAAGGAAAAAAGCATGAGAAAGAAAACAAACAAGAAAGGTGAAAATATTATGCTTTGATCCACATTCAATCTCCATAGTTCTCCCTCTCTCCCTTCCTCTCTTAAGAGATCCAAACCTTAGAGCAAAACTAATCCAACATGTCAGCGAAATCTGACAGAGATGTAAAGTTCCACATCTATCTCCTTATATAAAAGAGAGGTGCTTGGTTGCCTTCTCATGTGAGCTCCTTCCTTACAAGAGGGTACAAGAGGACTGCGGGTTTTCTGTGTGCCAGGCTGGGCTGGAAGCTAACCCAACATCTTCAGGATTCACCAAAGTTATCTGTAAAATAGTCTCTCTTTAGGTACTTCCTGGAGATCTTGGCTTTCCTTGGTGACCTGTCCTGCAGGACTAATGTGGCTGTGATGGATAGATTTCTTCTCTTGAAGCCAGTCCAATAGGTAGACATTTAGTCTTTATGCTACAGGAAGATCTTATTATAAAAGTTTGCACTATTTACTTTTTGGGTTTTTTTTGCCTTGATTCTGCATCAGTTCATAGAAGTTCTTCCAGATTTTTCTGAAACTATTCCTTTTATCATTTCTTATGGCAGAATCATATTCTACTAGATTCATAAACCATAATTTTTTCATTATTTTTCATTAATTTATTCTCACTTCTCACCCCCTCATTTAAACTTTTTTTAAACAAGCATATAGAATAAAAGGAAATAAATTTCTATAACCACCAGGTTCAAAAATGTATGTTTTTTTTTAATCTTAAATAATCACTACTCCACCAGGAAGCGGTTAGTATAGTTCATTCATTATCAATTTTTGGCAATCTTGACTGGTCCTCATTGATCAGAGTTCTTTGTTGTTGTTTTTTGTTTTCAGAGTTCTTAATTTTTCATTTTTTTCACTTAAAAGTTAACTTGGGGTGGAAGAATCAGGGAAACCTTTAAGTAAATACTATATATTCAAGAAAAACAATTTCTAGTTTTGATTTTATCCAAAAAAAACAAATCTTCTCAATCTGTATTCTTAATCCATCACTTCTCCATCAAAAGGGGGCAGCATGCATTATTACTGCATTGATTGGAGTTCTTGAGACTTTCAAGGTTGTCTTTATAACCTTGTTATTATATATATTTTTTCTCCAGGTTCTGCTCAGTTTGCTCTGTGTCAGTTAATATCGATCTTTTCTGTAGACTTTACAACATTTATGTTGGTTTGCCATATTTGCCAATTGAATAATCCATAATTTTTCTATGATATATTTTTTCTTTAAGTGAAGTATCTGCCAGGTATGTGAATCTCTTGTGTTTCAAAACTTTAAGACACTCATCCAACTTTCTGAGTCGCTGTGGTTGAAGACCAGCTTGGTTGTGATCATCTTGTAGCTTACAGGCTACTCTTCAGACAACTGATATGTGGTCCCATTAAGGTCATCCTCCAAGCCTTTACAACCTGCCGTATTTGGGCCAAGTGAAGTTCCAGAATAAGGCTTTCTTTGCAGAATATGCAATTTAGTCCTTCCCTCCCAACTCACTCCCTTTCTCCATCATATCCATTTCTCTTTTGGGACGTAAAAAGTAGCCAGTCAGTATTAATCAAAGTGCCTTCTATATGCTAGGCAGTGTGCTAAGTTCTGGTGTGCAAGAAAGGTGAAAAATTGGTTTAATGGGGGATACATGAAAACAGCAGCATATATAATTTTACCATTTGGGTAAACTGAGGCGCTGAAGTGCTGGTCTTGTGCTGCAAGCCTACCGTAGAGAATGTGTTGGCTGCCTCTTCCCAGCAGCTCCCTAATCTTGGGAAGGGTCCTGGGCTTGACCCAGCAGTGTGCCCATGGGCCACACCCAGCCTCCCTGCCGTTCCACCCTGTTGCGTTCTCATTCTGTTTCACAAATTGGGCTCTCTGTTTCCTTGGGCTTAAGGTTGCACCCCATCCGCCAATTGTAATGGCAGGAAGACCATGCCCCTTAACGTAGTGAGAGAAGAAGATCTATGGGAATGATGCATTTGGAGATTTGGGAGCTAGGGAATTAGAATGGTGGGGGATCTGGCTTCTGGGAGCTTGTTGGTTAGATGTAGCCAATCATCAAAATGTGGGGCTTTAAAGTGGGCTTTTAAATAATTACTCAAGATTTCTAGCGTATTTTCCTTACAAGAATTCTGAATTTAGTAGTACAAGTGCTACTATTCCCATTTTATAGATGAGAAAATTGAGACTCAAAAGTTTAATAAATGTGCCAGAATTTGAACCCTGATCTTATTAAGTCTTTCTGTGCAATTCTGGGCAAATCACATAGTTCTGGGTGTGCCTTGTTCTTAGGAAAGAGGCAGATTTAGGTTTGAGCTATACACAAAAGTGGAATGGGCTGCCTAGAGAGATGCTCATCCTTAATGGAGATTTTTTAAAAATTTTATTTGCATAACATATGTGTGGGTAATTCTTCAACAATAACCCTTACATAGCTTTCCATTACAAATTTTTCCCCCCAACTCCCCACCCCTCCCCTAGATGGCAGGATATCCACTACATGTTAATTATGTTAAAATATTGGCAAATCGAATATATGTATACATATTTCCAAACTTATTGTTGTGCAAGAAAAATCTTATCTACACAAACGATATATCAGATAAAGGAAACACAATGTAAGCAAACATCAATCAAGGAGTATGAGAATGTTATGTTGTGGTCCACATTTCGCATCCCTCTCTCTGGGTGTATATGGCTTTCTTCAGTGAACAATTGGAGGTGGTTTGAAACATTTCATTGTTGAAAAGAGCCATGTCCATCAGAGTTGATCGTCATATAGTCTTAATGGAGATTTTAAAGCAAAAGAGGGAGATGAGTTCTTGTGCTGTTTATATCTCAATAAATTGAGATACATTCTTGTCTAGACTAGAAGGCAATAGAATTCCTCTTCAGATTCCAAGAAACACTGCCCTGCATCTCTATAGCCCTTCCTAGGAACTCGGGAATCTGCTCGGGTTTCTTCAGGACAAACATCCCATGGCGGCCAGCAGCCATTGCTCAGAACATCTCAGTTAGAGTGGGAGCTGCTTCCTCCCAGGCTGTCCCCCCATCTCTGCTAAGCAGACAGCCTACAGATTTGCCCAAGCCCCAAGCATTGCAGCAAAAGTACCATTAGTTGCAGGCTGGTTGTACCGATGGCCAGTGTTAACAGCCCTGGTCAAGGCATACCCAACCAGCATCTACCTTAGTACCATTCTGCAATCCAGAATATTATGCATCAAAAGTCTTTGGAAAATGATTTTGCTCAGCAGATCTCCTATCTTTTGGGATTCACAATTGACTGAAAAGCAAAAAAAATATATTGTGTCTTGTTGAGTGGGAAGTTTTCTAACAAAGCATTTCCCATCCATCCATGTGTTAACAATGATAGAAGCTCCAGGGATACAAGGAACTCAACAGAAATAACTTGTTTCACCAGACGTTGAGTTAAAGCGTTAGTAAAATAGGAGTATGATGTTCTACTAGTCTGGTAGATATGCTGACTGATGGAGCAAGAGGCATTCTAGCTGTGTGCCCTTGGGCAGTATGAATCTATCCAGAACTACAAATTAGAGATGGGTTTCTTCTCTGCATTAGGATAAAGCATTTTTTCCAATGAAAACTTAGGTCTTACCCCCTATAAAACTGATTGTGGGAGGTTTTTACAAATGGCTTTCAGTTGCAGATGTCATCGTACTAATTTTTTTGCTTTCCCAAACGACAAAATATATAAGAACTCAAAATTTACAAGTAACCATCAACTTAAAAAAAATCATATATTGTAAGCTGAAGACATGAAATTCGACAGGGGCAAGGGCTGACAGACAAGGAGAAGACAGACTTGCTCTGCATCTTAAAAATTGTGTGCCTTGCTTTTCTTGGTCCCAAACTGCCTGCTGTTGCCAAAAGTCCATCTCTTTATCACAAATCCAAAGTTATATATTGAATTAATTCTATACTAAAAAGGAAAAACTCTACATAAGATTTTCAATTTCATGAATGATTTTCCTCCTACAATGGATATAGAAGCTAATTTTATTAAACTTCTTAGCTTAAGTTAAAAAATTATATATCATAGATTTCAAAGCTGTCAGGATCATTTCCCTCCTGTAGTTGAGGAAATTATCCCCACGAGGCTCACTCAATAAATTGCTCAGGCAGCATATGGCAAAACCAGGCTATGGATTCAGGTTCGTTGGCCCCCAGAGTACCGAGTCATATATCCCCAGTCAGCCTATGGATATGAACCATCAGGTGTATCATTCTCTCAGAAGGGAACAAAAATTACAGGTGACCCAGGGGACAGTGGAAAGGTGCGTAGTTGCATATAGTGCACCACATCACCAACAAAGAATTGGTCTTAGAGAAGGGGCGTAAAAACACAGGACCAGAGAACAGGACAGATGGATCTTCCATCAAAATGGAGAACAACAACCTGAGCCAGCATTCTCAGATGGTAAAGGTGCCAGAAGCTTGGCCCTGGAGGATGTAGAGAAAGAAACAGAACAGTAATTGCCTGGGCATTTTGTGTACCTAATCAGTTCCATTGATTCACCTCTTTCTTTTCTTTTTTTTTTAAACCAGCACTAAATGATTTTCATGATTACAGCTTTGTAGTACTTCCCTTTCTATCCCATTTGTTTTTTCATCGTTGCTCTTGAGACTCTTGACATTTTGTTCATTTGAATAAATTTTGTTTTTTTTCCCCTAGCTCTGTAAAGTTATCCTTTGGTAGTTTGATAGAAATAGAATATAATTTAGATAGCAGAAGATGAGTCCACAACCATTTACCATTAAGCTGCCTAACTTATATTGATGTAAAACCCAAAGTAAGACATAAAAATTTTATGTGTACCCTACAAAGAAGAACATAAAAAAATCTGTGCTCTAAGGACCTTACATTCCAATTGGATTGTAAGCTCCTTGAGAGGTGGGACTATCATTTATCTCTTTTAGGTATATTTGTGGTAGGTGTTTAGTAAATGTTTATTGAAAGAATGAGTAAGAGACAATCTGTAAATAATTATTTACATATAAGATAAGTGAGTTCTTTCTGTGGTAGGTGTTTAGTAAATGTTTATTGAAAGAATGAATAAGAAACAATCTGTAAATAATTATTTACACACAAGATGAGCAAGTTCCTTCTAGGGTTTTTGTACCAAGATGGAAAATGGCACAAGATAAGGGAACATTTCTGTTCCAGTTTGATTGCAATCTAGAATTATTAAATAGAAAATATGAAAAAGGTCAGAAAAGATCAATTAAAGCCAGATTGTAGAGCTGTTTGGAGAGGGATTATTATCCTCTGAGTACTTGGAAACCCCTAATTTGCTTTTAACTAATTAATTTTGGTTGTGCATGTACATTGATTTTTTTTACATATTTCCATATGAATCATGTTAGGAGACAGAAATCAGAACAAAAGGGAAAAACCATGAGAAAAAAAATCAGAAGAAAAAAAAAGTGAACATAGCATGTGTTGGTTTACATTCAGCATCCATAGTTCTTTCTCTGGATGTGGATGATGTTTTCCATCCCAAGTTTATTGGAATTGCCTTGGATCACTGAACCACTGAGAAGAACCGAATCTGTCTTAATTGATCATTGTACAATCTTGCTATTGCTGTGTACATTGTTTTCCTGGTTCTGCTTGTTTCACTCAGCATCATTCCCTGGAAGCCCCTAATTTGTTACCAGGACAGTGACCTGTGGGTCAGATCTGTGCAATTCATTTTCAAGATGGAATGGCTCAGTGTGAGGAATAGTTTTCTTACTATAACATTGGGTTTCCCCAAACCATGAAGCTCTCCTCTTCCATCATTCTGTCCATCTCCCTCTTAAAAGGTACATATTCTTTAGACCTGCCTCCGAGCTTCTGAGCCATTCCCAGGTATTCTCACAAGTTCAGTCCTGCCTAACATTACCTGAACAGCTTACCTAACAGATACCTGTTGCTATCTCACTCAGCCCTTGTCCCCTACTTCTTTTCAATGTCATCACTATTTTATTAATCTTGACATTAACATTTTTTTAAAATTTTTCTTTTAGTTGGATAACTTTTGGTGTAAGGGTTAATAATGGCACCATTCTTTATGAATTTGAGAGGGGGATTTTTTTTTCCCATGGGGAAGTCATGGAAGAGCTGGACTTGATAGAGATGCAATATTGTAGTATCTTACTACATAGATGTTTGGTACCTTAATTTTACTCATGGCAAAAATGAATTTTTAGAGCTTTTTAAAGTAATTGTGCATGATTTAGTTCATCCTGAAAAGATTAAATAGAAGTGAGCATTCTATGTATAATATATCTTTCAAAATATAATTAATTGTGTCCTATACTAGGATCTTTTAGTCATATCTCCTGAAACACCATTTCCAGAGCCCAGGAGCATATGTAGTAGGATTAAATGGGAAGTTCTTTCAAAAATGAGAAAGATGTTTAGAGGTATTTATTTTTTATATTTGATAAGTACACATTTTTATGGACACATAACTGATTCAGAGATGTAAGCCATATAAAATCATACACACTTTAAATTAAGTTTTATTGATATACTTAAAAAATTGATTAGCTTCCTTCATTGACTTTCAAGAGCTTTCTCATACAAACCCCTACCTATTTCCTCCAAAATGAAGTAAAATTAAGAAAAACACGGGCCGTCCGTGTCTGGTGGCAAATTCCTAGTTTTGCATTTCTGCCAAAAGGAGGGAGGTCTGTTTCAAGTCAAGACTAGTCACTGCATTAGAATTCTGACATCTTTCAAAAACGTTTTCCTTTACGTCCTTGGTCATTAAAACTGTTTTTCTTGTTCTGTTTACACATCTGTCCAACTTGACCTGAACTCTCTGCACTCGTTATTTCTTAAGCCTTAGTAACTTGACATTTTCTTCATCAATCTTATCAGCCACTTCCCTATTGAACAAGCAGCCATTTCACCGAAGCCCCTACCCAGAGCTCTGTCCATTTTGGTGAAGCTCCCCAGTGCTGCTGATTTCCCAGTGAACTGCTGACCATTTATTGGAAGGGTTTTACAACAACACAGTGCTGACCTTTCCTTCTTCTGCTCTGATGGGCAAACAGTGATTTCTAGTTTTGCTTCTGCCTTATTTCCTGTCCTATCCCCTGTTGCTCTGAAACTCCAATTCTGCATTTTGGGGAAAATCCCAGGCCTGGGCTTAGAATCGAATTTTTGTTTGTGTCAGGGCTGTGATGTCACAGTCTGACACTACAGGCAATGCAAAGCACAGAATGCCAGAGCTAGATAGAGGGGGGGGGGAAGGAAATTCATGTTGCTATACTGGAAGGTTTCCTAAGTGCTTCTTCTTCCCCCACCCCCGACACTCCATGAAATAGCCAGAACATGAATGTTTTAATTTGTCTTATTTCAGAGAGGAAAAACTGAAATTCTGAGAGGTAGAGAGATAAGAGATTAGGGGCAGATGAGACACTCCATGGCCCATGGATTTCTGAAGAGGGAAAATTGGTTCCAGTGAATATTTGTTTTTTAAATAAATTTTCCCATCCGTTGAGAAGGCAATTATACATGAGAGATCATGCAAAACATTTCATATTAGTCATATTGGAAAAAAGCAAGACAAATAAAATGTTTCAACAATTCTTTCTCTGAAGGTGGAAATAACTTTTTTTTTTTTACAAAGTCCTTCAAAATTGTTATGGGTCATTGTACTTATCAGAATAATTAAGCCATTCACCACTGACCATCTCACGGTTTGCTGTTACTGTGTACAATGTTTTCCTGGGCACTGTGAAGTAAATTAGCCAAATTGTTGACTTACAACCCTCTAAAGGGTCCCTATCCTGACTGTAGAGGCTTGTTTTGCCCTAATACCTTAGGAGGACTACCACAATGGGGACAGAGAATGTTATTTTCCCTTTTAACCTCTTCTTGCTCCATCCACAAGTTGTTTTTGTCCTTATTGTTCAGTTGTATCTTTGTGACTCTATGGGCCATAGCACCCCAGTATATTCAATTCAGTTATTTTGGCAAAGATACTAGTGTATTTTGCCTTTTTTCTTTTCCAGGGGATTGAGTTAAGTGAATTGCAGCTAGTCACACAGCTAGTAAGTATCAAATTTGAAATCTGATTTCAGTCCCAGAACTCTATCCATTGAGCTATCTAGCTGCCTCTTGCCTCTTGGACTTGGGTTCAAATTGTATTTTTAATAAAGCTTTTTATTTTGAAAACATATGCATAGTTTTCAACATTCACCCTTACAAAGCCTTGTGTTCCAAATTTTTTCTCCCTCCCTTCTCTCCATACCTTCCCCTAGAGGTCAGGTAATACAATATATTTTAAATAGGTGTAATTGTCTATACATATTTCTACATTTATCTTGTGGCACAAGAAAAATCAGATCAAAAAGGGAAAAAATTAGAAAGAAAACAAAATGCAAGCAAACAACAAGACAAAAGGTGAAAATACCATGTTGTGGTCCACATTCAGTTCCCACTGTCCTCTCTCTGGGCGTAGATGGCTTTCTTCAGTGAACAATTAGAACTGGTTTGAAACATCTCATTGCTAAAGAGAGCCATGTCCATCATAATTGATCATCATATAGTCTTGTTGTTGCCGTGTATAATGTTCTCCTGGTTCTGCTCATTTCACTCAGCATCAGTTCATACAAGTCTCTCCAGGCCTCTCTAAAATCATCCTGCTGGTTGTTTCTTACAGAACAATAATATTCCATGACACTCATATACCATAATTTATTCAGCCACTCTCCAATTGATGGGCATCCTTTCAGTTTCCAGTTTCTAACCACTACAAAAAGATCTGCCACAAACATTCTTGCACATGTGGGGCCCTTTCCTTCCTTTATGATCTCTTTATGGGATACAAGCCCAGTAGAAATAATGCTGGATCAAAGGGTATGCACAGTTTGATAAACCCTTTGGGCACAGTTCCAAAGTGCTCTCCAGAATGGTTGGTTAAGTTTTCAACTCCACCAACAATGTATTAGTGTCCCAGTTTTCCCACATCTTGGGTTCTAATTCTACCTCTGTTTTTTAATATTCCTGTTTCCTTGAACAGGCCAGTAGAACTTTGTGTACCTCAGTTTCTTAATTTGTAAAATGAGATGGTTCAATAATTCATCACACATTCATTAAACATCAATGCTTCGAGCCCTGTGTTAGGCACTGGAGATAAGCATTTGGTTAGTGAAACAATCCCCTGCTAAATGGTAATTGGAGAAAAAAAAAGATAATTAAGTATATATAGAATAAATGTAAAGGTAATAAGTATAACTAAATAAGAGGTAGGTTAAATGGGAGGGCATTAGCTGTCAAGACTCCAGGATAGGTTTCAAGGTAAGGATTCTCACACTGAGGCAGAATTGAGGGAGAAGATGCATTCTGAGGAGGGGGGATGGCCAGCTTGCATGGGAAACCAAAAAAAAATTTCTTGAGCTCTATCCTCCCCCCCAAATATTCACTGAGACTGGAAAGTTAGATGAAGGCCAAGTTGTAAAAGGGTTTAAAAGCTGAAAGGAGACCCTTAAATTTTGTTCTTGAAGTAATAGAGAGGAGCTGGAATTTATCAAGTAGGGATTGTCATGGTTAGATGTATTTAAGGAAAATCACCTTATCAGTAGTGTGGAGAATTGACTGACATGGTTAGAGAATTGAGGACTGGAGGGACTTAACTAATGGGGGGAAAGGGATAAGAGATAATGAGGGTGTGAGACAAGAGGAAAGGATGTGAGGTTGGATGTGAGATTAGGAAGAATAATGCTGGGGTTGTGAACCCTTCATATGGGGGGGGGAAGGTTTGGACTGGCTGACTTAGAATCTTTCCACCTCTAAATATATGATCTGTGAATTACAACCAAATAGCAGGCAGTGTACCAGATCCATGGACTTCCTGCCCTTGCAAAGTAGAAATGGGAGATGTATTTACATATTTCCTCTTTGGGATCATGCTTATTCTTTATAACTTTGCAACCTTTTTTCTTTTCATTGTCACATTCATTGTATGTACTGTATTTATTGGCTATGTTTATTTCATTATGCATCAATTACTATGAATTTTTTTAATCATAGCGAAGAATTGGAAAATAAGTAGATGCTCATCAGTTGTAAAATGGCTGAACAAATTGTGGTACATTAAGGTAATGGAATAGTATTGTTCTATAAAAAATAATGAACAAGCTGATTTTAGAAATATGAAAAGATTTATATGAACTGAAGCTGAGCAAAATAAGCAGAACCAGGAATACATTGTACACAGCAGGAAGGTGTGATGATCAGCTATGAAAGACTTGGTTCTTCTCAGTGGTTCAGTGATCTAAGGCAGTCTCTGGATAGAAAACACCATCTGCATCCACAGAGAGAATTGTGTAATTGATTATAAATCAGCACATGCTATGTTTCGCTTTTTTTTTCCTTCTCTCCCGTGTTTTTCCCCTTTTGTTCTGATTTTTCTCTCCCAGCATGATTCATAAAGAAATGTGTATTTAAAAAGTTAACATACAGTGGAATATAGGATAGGACCACAGGACAAACTAGGCAATAACTATAGCAATTTAGTGTTTGATAAACCCAAAGACCCCAGCTTTTGGGATAAGAACTCACTATTCAACAAAAACTGCTGGCAGAATTGGAAACTAGTGTGGAAGAAATTAGGGCTTGACCCACATCTAACACCACATACCAAGATAAGATCTAAAAGAGTTCATGATTTAGATATAAAGTGATATTATAAGCAAATTAGAGGAACATAGGATAGTTTACTTCTTAGATCTGTGGAGAAGGAAGGAATTTGTGTTCAAAGAAGAGCTGGAACTCTTAAGTGAACACCAGATAGATAATTTTGACTATATTAAGTTAAAAAGTTTTGTACAAACAAAGGTAATGCAGACAAGATTAGGAGAGAAGCAATAAATTGGGATGTAAATGTAGATGATTTCTTTACATTTAATGGTTCTGATAAAGGCCTCATTTATAAAATATATAGAGAGTTGTCTCATATTTGTAAGAATTCAAGCCACTCTTCAATAGATAAATGGTCAAAGGATATGAATAGACAATTTTCAGATGAAGAAATTAAAACCATTTCTAGTCATATGAAAAGTTGCTCCAAATCACTATTGATCAGAGAAATGCAAATTAAGACAACTCTGAGGTACCACTACACACCTGTCAGATTGGCTAAAATGACAGGAAAAGTTAATGATGAATGTTGGAGGGGATGTGGGAAAACTGGGACACTGATACATTGTTGGTGGAACTGTGAACGGATCCAGCCATTCTGGAGAGCAATTTGGAACTATGCTCAAAAAGTTGTCAAACAGTGCATACCCTTTGACCCAGCAGTGTTTCTATTGGGCCTATATCCCAAAGAAATCTTAAAGGAGGGAAAGAGACCCACATGTGCAAGAATGTTTGTGGCAGCCCTTTCTGTAGTGGCTAGAAACTGGAAACTGAATGGATGCCCATCAATTGGAGAGTGGCTGAAAAAATTATGGCATATGAATGTTATGGAATATTATTGCTCTGTAAGAAACGACCAGCAGGAGGATTTCAGAGAGGCCTGGAGAGACTTGCATGAACTAATGCTCAGTGAAGTGAGCAGAACCAAGAGATCATTCTTCACGGCAACAACAATACTATATGAGGATCAGTTCTAAGGGACATGACTCTCTTCAACAATGAAATGCTTCAAACCAGTCCCAATTGTTCGGTGAAGAGAGCCATATACACCCAGAGAGAGGGATGTGAAATGTGGACCACAACATAACATTTCCATGCTCTCTATTGATGATTGCTTGCATTATGTTTCCTTTTTCTGATTTTTTCTTGTAGATACAACTTTTCTTGCACAGCAAGATAACTGTAAAAATATGTATACACTTATTTGATTTGTCAAGTATTTTAACATAATTAACATGTAATAGACTTCCTGCTATCTAGGGGAGGGGTGGGGACTAGGGGGATAAATTTGTAAGGAAAAGCTTTGTAAGGGTCAATGTTGAAAAATTACCCATACATATGTTTTAAAAATAAAAAGCTTTAATAAAATGAAAAAAAATAAAAAGTTAACATACATGTATAATCAGGAAAAAAACAATAAAAATTTATTTAACCATTCCCCAATCAGCGGGTATCTACTTGGTTTCTTGTTCTTGGATACTACCAAAAAAAAGGTGCTACTATAAATATTTTGGTGAATGTGATTTCTTTTTTTCCCTCTGTGATCTCCTTGAGTTAGAAGCTTATTAGTAGGGTCTTTAGGTCAGTTTAAATTCAAAATTCTATCTGTAATATTTTTTCCCCTTAGTTCTCAGATTCTTCTCTTGTCATCTTTCTCTTCCTTTCAGATTCTCCCTTGAGTCCCCTGGCTTTCCAAGATAATTGTCTGAGTGTGTCCAGTTGTGCAGTTTTTGTGCCATCACAGTCACTTCAGGGTAGTGAAGATTATGGAAAGTGCTATTCACTTTAGAATCAGTTGACCTACCTAAATTTCTATCTTCCCTCATTAATGAAGTTAAGTTACTTATTTAACCCCCTCTGTTTAAAATTTTCTATTGTTTCTTTTTAAAAAAAAACTTTTCAATATTTTTTCAAAATACATCCAAAGATTGTTATATTCCAAATTTTTCTTTCTCTCACCTCACCTTCCCCAAGACATCAAGCAATCTGATATAGGTTAAATATTCTTTTAAATATATTTCCATATTTGTCATGTTGTGTAAGAAAATTCAGACCAAAGGGGAAAAAAACCCCACAAGAAACAAACAAAAGTGAAAATACTGTGCTTTGATCCACATTCAGTCACCCTGCTTCTCTCTCTGAATGTGGATTGCATTTTCTATCCCAAGCCTCTTGGAATTGCCTTGGATCACAGCATTGTTGAGAAGAGCCAAATCCATCAGTCGATCATGATCTCCTGGTTTTGTACGTTTCATTCAGCATCAGTTCATGAAAGTCTTTCCAGGCCTTTCTGAAATCAGCCTGCTGGTTGTTTCTTTTACCATTCCTTTAAAATGTTGAGTTCCTATTTCTAATCACATGAAAAGTTGCTCCAAATCACTATTGATAAGAGAAATGCAAATTAAGACAACCCTGAGATACCACTACACACCTGTCAGATTGGCTAAAATGACAGGAAAAGATAACGATGAATGTTGGAGGGGATGTGGGAAAACTGGGACTCTAATACATTGTTGGTGGAACTATGAACAGATCCAACCATTCTGGAGAGCAATTTGGAGCTATGCTCAAAAAGTTATACCCTTTGACCCAGCAGTGTTTCTATCCCAAAGAGACCTTAGAGGAGGGAAAGGGACCCACATGTGCAAGAATGTTTGTGGCAGCCCTTTTTGTAGTGGCAAGAAACTGGAAATTGAAAGGATGCCCATCAATTGGAGAGTGGCTGAATAAATTATGGTATATGAATGTTATGGAATATTATTGTTCTGTAAGAAATGACCAGCAAGATGATTTCAGAGAGGCCTGGAGGGACTTGCATGAACTGATGCTGAGAGAAACGAGCAGAACCAGGAGAACATTATACACAGCAACAAGATTATACAATGATCAATTCTGATGGACATGGCTCTCTTCAACAATGATGTGATTCAAACCAGCTCCTATTTTTCAGTGATGAAGAAAGCCAGGGAGAGGCCTGTGGGAACTGAGCATGGACCACAACACAGCATTTTAACACTTTCTGTGAATATTTTCATGCATTTTGTTTTCCTTCTTAGACTGTTTTTTTTCTTCTCTCTTTCTAGATCTGATGTTTCTTGTGCAGTAAGATAACTGTATAGATATGTATACATATATTGGATTTGTCATATAATTTATCATATTTTACATGTATTAGATTACCTGTCATCTAGGGGTGGGGGGTGGGGGGAAGGAGGGGAAAAGCTTGGGAAAAAAGTTTTTTGCAAAGATCAATGTAGAAAAATCACTCATGTTTTATAAATAAAAAGCTTTTAATAAAAAAAATGTTGAGTTCCAAATTCCCTCTTCCTCCAACCCACCCATTGTACAAATTAGTCCCCAAGAGTTGAGGGGATTGGTCCAAGATCACTGGAGCAGTTGGGATTTGGCTATTAACTCTGCTGTCACGGGGAGAGGAGGAGGAATGTAGGCTGTCTCATTCCCCTCTGCCATATATTAGGTGTATATCACTTAATAAACTGCCCCTCAAAAATGTGTGTCTTAGGGTTCGGAAGGGGAGAGGACTTGCTTTTAGCATTCTCTGGTCTGCTTCTGTTTTCAGATGAGACAGTTATTCCACAGGGAAGTAGCACTCAGTAGTTCACAGCCACTTCAAGTGTTTCCTTCACTTCAAAGGGTACGGATGCTTGGGTGGTTTCCTTCCCAGTGCCCTGAGTCAGGGTGTAGCCAGACATCATTAGGGGTTCAGGACCTTCCAGGCCAGGCCAGTGAAAAAAAGGAGGAAGGAAAACGGATGAGGAAGAAAAGGGAATGGAGGGAGGAAGGGTAAGAAAATGGGGGGCAAGAGGAGTCAGCCTTTCTTATCCCTTTCAAAGCTGAGTCTCGATGACCTAATTCATCCTGTGGGCTAATTAGCAGCAGTGGGGTGATGAGCAGGGGCTGCAGGGTTTGGGCCATCCCCTGCCACTTACAGGACTTCAGAGGAGTATCCCTTCCTTTGAGCGGAAGAGTTAGGGAAGAGCCACGTCATTCTGTATGGGGTGTCCATTCCTCTGACTCTCCCATGATGTCATAAGCAGCTGGCTCTTCCCTGGCAGCTTGTGGAGGACCCGCCGCCTGCCTGCTCTCAGGACACCTGGCTCCAGCACAGGATTCTAGCTGGGACCCGAGCCTCAAGCCCGCTTCCCTGGGCGGCTCCCAGAGGAAACTCCGGCTTCCTTAGTTAGTTCCAAAGTCTCATGAACAGTACTTGCCTTGGCTTTGTTTAAAAGGAGCCCTGCCTAGCTTGCAGCGGAATTCTCCACCCCAACCCCCCCCCCATGGGGGAAATGAAGCGATTTTCAGTTGTTGAATATTTATTTACCTGAAAGATTTCTTTTCAGCTGCCTCAGTTGTCTTCAAAGCACCACATAAATCTGATTATTGTTGTTGTTGTTGTTGTTGTTGTTATTACTGCTTGTATCAGGAGAAATGGTAATCCAGTCTCCTTTGGAACTAAAGGAGTAAGCCCCAGCTCACAGAATATATACTCTTGGCTTCCATTGATGTTCCATCTTGAAGTGGATTAAAGACATAGTTGTCAAACTAACACTGACCATTTGGCAGATAGTAGTCAATAAACATTAATTTTATCTAATGAGTGCTGGGCGTTGAGCTAAGCAAATGCTGACACTTTCTCACTTTCCTAAAACTAATGAGGAAAACTTTTCCAGGGGAAAGAAAGGCAAATAAGGGATGGTAAAAGGGGAGCAGAAAGGAGGAGCAGGAATAAGGGAGGAAAAAAAGGAAAGAAGAATGAGAAGAGAGGTAGGGGAGAGATAAGGAGGAAAGAAGGAAAAGGTGAGGGCAGGAAGATGGGAGAGAAAAGGAGCCATGGACATTGCCCAGCTCTATGATATTTAGAAAACTGGACTCCTTTTCAGAATGTCTAAAATGCATAGAATTGTGTGTATATATATATCTATATATATCTGTGTATACATACATTAAATATATATATGCTTACAAAGAAAATCAGTGAAATGTAATTATCAAAATTTTTTAAAAAAAAAGATCCCAGGTTAGTCCTAAAATTATAGAATCCTTAATCTAGGTCAATCCCCTAATTTTATAGGTGAGGGAACTGGCCCCACAGAGATGAGATGCAGCTTTTCTATTACCACACAGCAAGACAGTAGCCAAGCTAGGATGGGACTGTTTTACCCCAACCAGGCTAGGATGGGACTGTTTTATCCTATCCAAGCTAGGATGGGACTGTTTTATCCCAGCCAAGCTAGGATAGGACTGTTTTATTCCATCCAGGCTAGGATGGGACTGTTTTACCCTAGCCAGGCTAAGATGGGACTGTTTTATCTCAGCCAGGCTAGGATGGGACTGTTTTATCCCAGCCAGGCTAGGATGGGACTGTTTTACCCTATCCAAGCTAGGATGGGACTGTT
>JAJPUD010001299.1:32251-44596 GCA_023553655.1 Myrmecobius fasciatus | reverse complement strand
GCTAGGATGGGACTGTTTTACCCTATCCAAGCTAGGATGGGACTGTTTTATTCCAGCCAGGCTAGGATGGAACTGTTTTATCCCAGCCAGGCTAGGATGGGACTGTTTTAGTATAATACAGTTAAATATTTCTTCCTTGACACTAGGCCTGGGGAACTAGTCTTTCTCTAGGCTCCTTGAAGAAGTAGCTTCTGCAGGGGCTAGAAAGCCTTCATTTAAAAGTCAAAGAAATCTTTTGAGCCCTTCATTGAGTGTCTCCTCCGCTAGAGCCTTGGGGAGGGCCCAGGAAAGGATCTGTGGGTAGTGTTCCCAATTACCTACTTCCTGAGAGTAGGACAAAGAGGTCAGGCACCCTGCAGAGAGCATTCTGCAAAAGCAAAGGATTAGGTCTCAGGTCAGTGATTTATTGAAAAGTTATGCTATTAGGTACATGATACTAGAGGGGCTATTCTTGTGTTGATTGGAGGGGCAAAAAGAGCCCTTCTCAATCAGGTGGACTTCCTGGAGGGGAGATGATGCTGGAAGATTAAAGGATAGTAATTCATTGGGCTGTGAAAAGAATAATTCCTGAGAAGCTTGAATCTTAATGCCACACATAGGCTGGACGGGTTCTGCCCGAAAAGCTTCAGATGCTATTGAGAGCTTGTTAAATTACAGGAGAATTCAAAGATTATCCTGAGGGAAATCCATGGGGCATCAGATTCTGTAGCCAGAAGGATACTCTGAAAAGGAGCAGCCAGCAGTCAGTCACAGGACCTGTCTGGTTCCTTTTGCTACATCACACCTTACTGTGTGACCTCTGGAGGCCTCATTTATAGAATGGGAAAGGTCTAGATCGTTTCTGAGGCTCCTTCTATCTCTAAATCTGATTCTGTCATTCATTCTGGACCCTAACCACTCAGATTCTGTAAAGGATTGTCCTTGAACCTGCAGGAAATTCCTGGAAGGGGGAGGATTCCCTCCAAAACAAAGCTAAAAAAGATTGGAAACTTGGAAAGCTGTGCTTGACTGGTTTGGTCATTAGTGTCCGCTGAATGGAAAATGCTTGATCGCTGGGGAACGCAGAGGCCGTGTTTTAGAAACTTTCTCACTGTCCCAGCAGCGCTTTTCAAAAGTTATTATCCTTGGACCGCCTGCAGTCTGTTGGGGACTTCCCTTTGGCATTGGGTGGCTGTTGGATTAAGGCAGGGAATGGAGCCTGGCCAGTGAGATCTCCAGCAACAGCCCCGGGACGTCGCTGCTGGCGGGTTGTTCCAAAGGCTTGGGCTCTCTGTGTGGCATGGGGTAGTTTGGGGACCAGGGATGGGTGAGTTCTGAGGGGACTGAGCAGATTCCTCTGGGGGCTGTGTGTGGGATACTGAAAGTATGTGTACTTGGGTATGGGAGCAGTGAATGTACTGGGATACTTTCACACTGAGTAATCCATGATTTCATTGCCACGGGTGACTTCCTCCACAAGTGCCCTTTCAATCCTCTTCCCGCTCCTTCTTTTCTCAAAACCCGTGACTCCTTGCTGCCTGTAAATCCTCCTAAAGGGTGTGCCCAATGCCCTTTGTCCCTGTATTGGTTATCTCTCTCCCCCCCCCCTCTCTCCCTCTTTCTCTCCTCTTTCCCTATCCCTCTCTCCCTCTCTTTCTCTCTCCTTCTCTCTCTCTCTCTCTCCCTCTCTCTCCCTTTCTCTCCCTTTCTCTCTTCTCTTTCCCTATCCCTCTGTCTCTTTGTCTCTCCCTCTCTCTTGCTGTCACTCCTTCTGACTACCTCAGTACCTGAATTCTGACTGCCTGCTCCCCCCCTTTTTTTCTGATCACACATAGCTTCAATGTTTTCCCCCTAAAACTGGCAAGCAAGTCACCTGTGGAACCATGGCCATTGCCCACCTAGCTCACCAAGTGGACACTAATTTACCATCGATTGTCCCCTGCTGAAGATGGCTTTCCCTGGAATCATGAAATACAGTACTCTCAGAATTCTAATCATACATCACCAAAGGAAAGGGTGTTTATATGCTTTGGGATCCCTCATGAAAAGAGTATGATTCCACATGAATGGTCTTGCTCTACCTGCAGAAGCAATTCCTTGTATACACAGGTCTGCTTTTACCATCTCTTCTCTCGTCTTCCTTTCTCCCAGCTGTTTCATTCATATCTCATTTTATCCTTGGAGTACGTCTGTAAGAAAGATCCTAGTGTTGA
The DNA here is from genome assembly GCA_023553655.1 of Myrmecobius fasciatus. Classification (NCBI taxonomy): domain Eukaryota; kingdom Metazoa; phylum Chordata; class Mammalia; order Dasyuromorphia; family Myrmecobiidae; genus Myrmecobius; species Myrmecobius fasciatus. Next base: position 42,404 of record JAJPUD010001299.1, on the reverse strand, counting down.
TCACAAACAGGTTGAGAAATTGAGACAGAGTGGTCCTGTCACAGGTTCACCCAGCTAGTTATTAGGAGGAAGAGTTTATCAGAAATCAGTTTTATGATCTTTTCTGATACCCTAATCCCGTTTCCCCTCCAGATGGGGCTGTTTATTTAAATGAGAAGATAAACTATAAAGTGCATTTTAAATGTTTAGCTCTTATTAAAAGGAGTGAGGAGACAGGGGTTAAGAAGTGGAGAGTTCTGCCATTCCTTGAGGAGTTTGCCTCAGTTAGTTCCTATCTGTCTGTCTATCTATCTATTGATCTATACACACATACACACAAACATGTATATATGCACAAGCATGCATGTACATACATATATATATATATAGATAGGTATGTATATGTATATATACCTATCTATATATATATTTAATATTGGCAAAGTATTTTACAAATACCATCTCTTTGTCCTCAGGACGACTCTAGGAAATATTTTCCTTTGCAGATGAGCTCAGTTAGTGCTCACCCACGCAGGACCTCCTTGCCCCTCCCACCACATCACCTCCCCAAAGCCCTTCGATGCATGCTGGCCAGGCTGGCTGCTCCTTGGGCATGATGCCCAGAAAGACAGAGCAGTTGCATATCTGGATTCACATGGTCTGGAGCAAGGAAGGGGATTAGGAGGCACCAGGAGGGGTATTGTTTTAAGGAGGTTAATATGCTCTTTCCAGCTAAAGACAAGACCCAGCAGGCAGAGAGTCGAAGCTTGACTGACCCTTAAGAAATTAGAATTGACACCTCCTCTGGCAGCAGATGCATCGGGCCCCTTGGGGAGGGGAGGCCCTTAGAACTGGCCCCTCTTTTTTCCCCTCCTCCTCAGTCTAGACCTAGAAGGAGAGACTGGAAGCAAATCCGGCTTATTCTGAGTCACGGACTCGTGGTCCGTTGTTGGGTATCCTGACCGGGTACCCCTTACCCTTCACTCACCAAATGACAATAATGACTAATCCAAGGAATTTATTTTGTAGTTTCCTCCTGAAAAGCTCAGAGTGTTTTCCACTTACCTTCTTGCCAACACCCTCTAAGGGTGTTCTGATTTGGGGACTGATCTGAACAAATTGAGTCATTAAGGCCAGTTTATATGTACTGCATTAAAAAAAAAAGTACAGATAGTTTTTCATGAAATCACAGAATATTATAACCCAGAAGGATCCTGATACAATCCACTCATTTTACATAGGAGAGTACAGAGAAGTGAATTGTTGGTGACTGAACTGAGACTGGGGTTCTTGAGACTCTGGTATCATGTATTATCCCTAGGCCCTACTTGGGGCTTTTAAAAAATTTCCTTCCACCTGTCCTATTTCAAAACTGTCCTGCTTGTCTGTACTCTGCATTTTAAAGTATTTCAATGGCCCTCTTTGGAGGCATCTGTTGCTGACCCCTTCACCCCACTACTCTTTACCAATGACAAAATAGAAAAGGAAGACTCCAAGCAAAATGAATCCACAGTCCCAAAATGTTTCTCTGCACCTTGCATCCATCACCTGTCAAGAAGGGGATTAAAAAAGCTTCATCATTGGTCCTCTGGAGACATGGTTGGTTACTGCATTTAGTAAGGCTCTTAAGCTTTTCAGAGTTGTTTTTCTTTACAATACTGTCGCTCTGGTATCAGTCCTCCTGGTTTTTCTCACTTTGTTGTCATTTCAAACTAGCTATCCATGATTTTCTTAAATCTTCATTTTTTTTTACAGTGCAGTAATTTTCCATTACATCTATGTGTAACAATTCAGCCATTTCCTAGATTCTAGTTCTTTGCTTTCTTCCTTTTAGCCCTTTAATTTCTTTTCCTCCCTTTAATTTAAAATAAAATAACGTGTATAGTGCTTCAGAAAACTTACAGGGCTATCTTTATAAGTGGTGGCTGTAATCTGGAATGGAACTACTTGTGCAAAATGATGGAGAAGATGGAATATTCTATATAGGAAACTGGCCAGGCCAATTTGATTGGAATAGAAAGTACAAGAAGGTGAAGAAAATGAAATAATACAGAAAAGATAGGTAATCATTGTGGTGTGGGGGTGTGTGTACACACTCTTGAGCTTGCCTATTTGAGAAGTTCTCCAAGAAGCTTTAGAGAGCCATTGAAGACTTAAGTGATGGATGTGGAATATCAGTTTGGTTACTAGATTGGAGACAAGGAAGGTGTGAAGTAATCTAAGTGAGACCCTGCTGAGGGTCTGAGTGTTTTATCTTTGTAGTAAAATATAAACTTGAGGGCAAGTTTTATGTTTGTATTCCCAGGACCATGGAGAGTGCCTTGTGTGTGTGTGTGTATATATATATGGTAGCCACTTAACTGAACACTAGTTGAATTGGTAATATTGTTGGAACCTATCATCCCGTTTCCCAGGTTCCAAGTGATAGAGGACATGTGAGTGGAAATTATGAATAAAATTGAGAGACTTTGAGTTAGAATTCTCATTAGCAGATTGACCATATGGGATAAGAAAAAAAATCAGGGTTGTGAATGTGGAAGGATGGAGTTTCCTACAAGAACAATATGGAACTTTGTAAAAAGAGGAGCATGGGTTTAAGGATGTTTAATAAGTTTGATTTGGTATAAATACTAGTTATATAAAGCATCCCATGTTGGGCATGGAATTATAAAGATCCTACTTGTGAGTGGCTCTAGTTGAGAGAAACAGAACATACATAAAAAGATAAGTCATATTAATAGCATAGGGAAACTTCCAGATGAATTTTGACATTTAAATGCTACAGGGTCCAGAGGAACAAGCAAATGCGTCCCATTATCAGTGCTCAGACTCAGTTTTGCTTTGAAGGTCTGGACACTTAAAGATTGAAGCAAGAGACTTGAAGCAAAGTGGAGAATAATTTACATTGATCTTTCTCATCTAGCTCTGGCTTTTTAAATCCTTTTTGCCCAGCACACTCCCCAGGCAATCTCCTGTCTCGTCAAAATGCACTCAAGGAAATCATAAAGCATATTCTAAAACCAAATATAAAATGCTCTTTGGATTATCTAGTCTTAGACTGTCTGCCTAGTCTCTAAATTTGCTTATAGTCTTAAAGTGATTATAATGCCAAGGAAAGAGTTGAATTCTAGCTAGCTGCTTATTAGCCTGTATGACCTTGGACAAATAATTTAAATTTATGACTTGATTTCCTTATTTGTAAAATGAGAAAGTTGGATTAGAAAATCTTTGATCCCTTCCTACCCTAGCATATATTAAATTTATTCTCCACTTCCAAGCTAAATTGGTGGGAGGTAGGGGTTGAAGGATGTTGAAAGGATAGGGTAGAGAAAGAAAACTAATTAAATAAAGGCAATAATTTGTAAGTAAACAATTGTAATATAAGGAAAATTGAGAAAGAAGAGGATAGTCAGACAATTCATGATTTGGGAAGAAGACTTCTAGACAAGGAAATTCTGTTTGTCCTGAACCTTGAAGAAATGTGCTGGATTTTGAGGGAGAGTTGCATTTCAAGCATGTGCTAAGTCAGGAGGTAAAGGGCTGAGTGAGAGGTGAGAACCTCCTTGATTTTTGGAGCCAATTTTAGTCTAAGGAACTTGCAAGCCTAAATTTGTACTTGCTTTTTTTCCCCCCTGAGGCAGTTGGGGTTAAGTAACTTGCCCAAGGTCACACAGCTAGGAAGTGTTAAGTGTCTAAGGTCAAATTTGAACTCAGGTCCTCCTGACTTCAGGGCTGTACCATCTTACTTGCTTTTTTAAACAAGTGGAGATACTGAACATTTTTGAACAGGAGAATGGTCACATATATTTATTTCTGAGGATGGGTTGGAGAAATATATAATTAATAGCTATTATAATGCTTTGCACATAGTAGGTCCTCAATAAATATTTGTGAAATTCAATTGGACACAAAAAATTTAATAAAGAGGCCATCAAAGTATTCCAGGTCAAAAATGATGAGGGTTTGAACTAAGGTAGAAACCAATATGAGAAACTAAGAGATGTTGTAGAAGTAGTTTGACTTGACTGAATTTCTGGAATGAGAGAAGGAAGAATGAAATTTGACTTAAAAAGTTATGAACCTGGGATGACTGGAAGGATGTTGGTTTCCTCAATAAGTGGGGTAAGAGGAAGGGGAGAAGTCAAGGGGTGGGAAAGAGTCAACAATTTCTTTGAACTGTTTGAAATGCCAGCACCCACCCCCAAGTTAAGGACTCCTGTTTGGTGAGATTATTTTGTTTTGAACCTATGAATTCATCCCTTCCTAGAATCTATTATAAAGTTGTCTGGGGCATTGAGCTTTAGTGACAAAAAGTATATTTTAGAGCAAAGTACTTAACTTTTTTAGTCTCTTGTTCCCTCTGGTTCCTGGTACCAAATTTAGGAACTTTTAAGTTAAAAATCTGGGTCTCATTGATGGCAAATCAGGTTTTTGGTCCACTGCTTTTCAGGAGCTGTTAGGATTGTATATATAAATTTGGAACTCATTTCAACCTACCTGGGAGCATCTAAAACATCCAGATGAGAACGTGTATAGAAGAGAGGGCTTTCATTTTTTATTGATTGCTGTGATTCTGTTGTCTCTTTGGATCTGCTTATTTTCATTTTGCATTAATTCATGTAAGTCTTTTCAGGTTTCTCTGTATTCATCACACTTGTCAAAGATGTCCTCTGTTTTTTATCTTGCTAGATTTATGTTTACAGAAGAACTGAGCTAGCGAAGCCATAGTTAGACGTTCTTAGAACGCTTTTGATGGGGGTATGAACTAGAGTTATTGAGAAACTTTAAGATAGAAGGAGCTTTAAAAGAGGGAGAGGAGAGAGACAGGAATATGTGCAGACCTTTTTGCTTGGGCAGAATCTTTGCATGGAATCTTAGTTTGGTGACATTTTAGGGACAGTTACAAATTGCTTTTGAGAATTTGCTGGACCAACCCACAGTTCTACCAGTATTAATGTGGCTGTTTTCCTCTAGACTATTCAACAATTCTTATTTTCCCTCTTTGTCATCTTTGTCAGTCTGTTATTTATAATATAAAACATTGCTTTAATTAGTGGGGTTTTTTTTTCCTTCGGTACCTTTGCAAGTATTGAATATAAGATGGCAATAAACCACAGAACAGGTTTATTTTACACAAGAAGAAATATGGGAACTTAAGAAACCAACTGATAGTGATTGAGTTTTCTCAGAGCTGTATACAGTTATTGCAATTGGTATTTGAATTGCCTTGTCCTTGTGGAAAAAGAAAATGAGTTTGTCAAGAAATCAAGCAACATGGATACCTGGTGAATCCCAGTACTGTAGTTATAGTGTCATCTTGTCATGGAGTCCTCCCACAAGTAAGGAGAGATCTTATCTATGTCCTTCCTCAACCTGCACAGTACACATGATTTGGTACAGATTTGCTCCTCCATAAGCTATGAAGCACAGATTCTGTGCTTCATAGCTTATTAGTTCAGGGAGTTCCTAGTTCTTCTGTTCAAGAGTTATGCTCGGATGAGCTTCCCTCCCTGCCATCCTTCCCCCCCCCATCTTGGGTTTAGCCTTGAAGGCCCTGGACCTGGACCATCACTATTTAAATCTTTTGCTGATGAGCTGCAAGGTTATATTTTGAGACCTTATCACCATGATATTCCCCAGTGTCCTAGTCATTCTCAAGCCCCCAGAACTTCCTTACTGCTCTCCAGTAGGATTCAGGTCTTATTAATTCAGTGCCCCTCTTCTACCTCCTCCCTCAATCTATCCCCCAACTCATTGATCTTTAGGTACTACCAAATGGACTTGAGCAAGTTTTTCAGCTTGAAAAGTCAGTGAGGTCCAGAATAGGTTCTATTTCATTAATCAGTCATTAACTCTCGCTCTCTGGCCAGTTGGGGGGAACAGTGTATAGACTCTTAGACTTCTCTGCAGTTCCAAACTCAAAACTCTTGTGGTTGTGTAAGTCATTTAATCTTCTTAGCTCATTTTACAGCTGATGAACAGAGGCAAAAGAAGGAACTATCTAGTATCTTTGTCAAGAAAGTTCCCCAATAGTGTCAACAACCCCATCTTCAAGATACTCCTCTTCTACTGAACTCTCCCTTGTAAGAAAAACAGCAAAGAACAAACTGGCACAAGGACCACTTCCTACGTCTTACCCCAGTAATTTGCCTCTCCAAATGAGGGGAGGATCCCAGATGGTTTATTACATTTCATCTAAGTTGGCTGCCTTTTAGTGTTTGCATTTACATTATTGCATCTTTGCGGGATTTGTCTATTTGTTATGCTCCACTTCATGCTTGTTCCTCCTCTTGGTGCAGTAATATTTGTCAAGCACTTAGCACAGTGACTGACATATTGTAGATACTTAATAAATGCTCATCATCTCCCTGCTCCCTTTACATAATCATGTACCTAAATTCACTTTTTCTCAAAGATTTGCTTCTGGAATTTTCTTTCCATCTTTATCACCAATAGCACTAGAAAGGTTATTTTTGTAATGAGACTTTTCTATCATTGAATTCCTTCAGGTTTAAATCAAGAAAGAGATATTGATAATAATTATTAAATATACCTAAAATAAAATAAGACATTACTGGGAAATATTTGACAAAATAAATATAATAAAACAGCTGTTTTCTAAATCAGTAGGCTATAGGCAGGGTTCCTTATTTGAATAGGACACCCCTGCTCCAGGCAGACTTAAGTAGCCCACAGGTCCAATATTGATAGGAAGAGGAAATACACCAATAAATCACAGGAACAGTCCATATCCCTATTTCCTTGGTATAAAATGCTGATTTAAGCCTAACTTGTCCAACTTCCTAGTGATGGCAATCTGATATGGGTTTTATATGTGCCAATCATATTCAAACCTGTTTCCATGTTACTCGTCATGAAAAAAGGAACAGAGCAAAAGGGAAAAACCACAAAAAAGTTAATCATCGCACAGTGTTGCTCTTACTTTGTACAGTGTTCTCTTGGTTCTGCTCATTTCACTCAGCATCAGGTCATGTAAATCTTTCCGGGCTTTTCTGAAATCTCGTTGAAGTGAAGAATAGATGATTTGAATTTACTTCTTTGGGGCTTGGATGCCTTTTTCACTGGGGGATGCTACCCTTCCCAGAGACACAGAAGAGCAGGGAGCAAAGGTTGCTGTCCCCTATTTTCTCCTAATCAGGAATGTTTCATTGAATAAGACTCATCAAGTTCCATCTTTCTCCAATCATTCCTTTGATTTCATTCAATTAAGATTTCATTCCTTGGGAAAGGGCCCCACATGTGCAAGAATGTTTGTGGCAAATCTTTTTGTAGTGGCTAGAAATTGGAAACTGAAGGGATGCCCATCAATTGGAGAGTGGCTGAATAAATTATGGTATATGAATGTCATGGAATATTATTGTTCTATAAGAAATGACCAGCAGGATGATTTCAGAGAGGCCTGGAGAGACTTGCATGGACTGATGCTGAACAAAGTTAGCATAATCAGGAGATCATTATACACGGCAACAACAAGACTATACGATGGTCAATTCTGAGGGACATGGCTCTCTTCAACAATGAAATGTTTCAAACCAGTTCCAATTGTTCGGTGAAGAAAGCCATATACACCCAGAGAGAGGGATGTGAAATGTGGACCACAGCATAACATTTTCATACTCTCTATTGATGTTTGCTTACATTGGGTTTCCTGTATCTGATTTTTCTTTCTTGTAGATACGATTTTTCTTGCATAACAAGCGTGGAAATATGTATACATATATTCGATTTGTCAAGCATTTTAACATAATTAACATGTAGTGGACTTCCTGCCATCTAGGGGAGGCGTAGGGTTGGGGGGGGGAATTTGTAACAGAAAGCTTTGCAAGGGTCAATGTTGAAAAGTTACCCATACATATGTTTTGCAAATAAAAAGTTTTAATAAAAAAAAGAATGGAATTAATCCCCCCCCCCAAAAAAGATTTCATTCCTTGTTAAACAACTGCAGTAGCTTTTTAGAAGTAGAATGGATTGAATGATGTAAGTCATGAATTAGCACCTGCTTGTGAATTATTGGACTAGAGCCTTTCCTAAGACAGCTGTCAGAAAAGACAGGGTAGGTAACCTCTGATGGTTGTCTTCATGTATAGGGGATGATGGGACTTTAGATGGCTCTGAGCATCCTTCCATTTCAGACCTCTCAGGTCAAGAGGTCTGGGTCTCAATTTCTTCAGGTGAAAAATAAGGGGCTTGGATTGTGTGTATGTGTGTACACATATGTATTAAATAATAGCTTTTTATTTTCAAAATATTTGCAAAGATAGTTTGCAACATTCACCCTTGCAAAACCTTGTGGTCTATATTTTTCCTTCCCTTCCCCAATCTCTTCCCCCAGACAGCAAATAATCCAATATAGGTTAAACACATGCAATTCTTCTATACACATTTCCACACTTACCATGCTGCACAAGAAAAATCAGATCAAAAAGGGAAAAAATGAGGGAAAAAAGCAAGCAAACAACAAAAAGGTGAAAATGCAATGTTGTGATCTACCTTCAGTCCCCATGGCCCTCTCTGGGGGAGATGGCTCTCCATCACAAGTCTGATGGGACTGGCCTGAATCACCTCATTGTTGAAGAGCCACGCTGGATTATTTTAAAGGCTTCTTTAGGCCCTAAATCCTATGATCCTAGCTCATGGTCAGCAAAGGGGAAGCCAAACACGGCTGCTTGATAGAAACACTTTGGAATCCATACCTCTTTCCTCCAAAGTCATAGTGGGATATGAAGGGCAGACCAAACCGGGGCATTAAGTACTTTAGACTCTTAGCTCAAGGCCTTTTGGAAGGGCAGGCCCTTGGTTCTGGAGGTTCTGGAGGCCGTGACATACAGTGAATCCGATTTAACTTTCTCCTCCGGAGCCTCTGGGGCCAGGAGGCCTGGGGACGGGGGCCGGGGCCTTTGTAAGCTGAGGTTAGGTGCTAGTGGGATGCTCCCACCCCACACTGGGATCCCCGGCGCCTGAGCTTCCTCCACCCACCTTTAAATAGCTTTCCATAGAAATGAGATTCAGGCGGACCCCCTTCCCCCTGAGCCCCTCCCTGTCCAAAGAATGGGCCCTCAGGTGGCTGCCAGGGCCAGGCTTCAGGAAGGCCCTCTCCGAGGGGGAGAGCAGGGTCAGGAGGAGCTCTGGCTCAGGAGGAAGTCTGTTCTCCTCATGGCCCTTCCGTTCCTGGCTTCTCCAGTCCGGGCTTTGGCTTTTTTGGGCCTCCTTCCCCAAGCCCCCCAGTGACCGGGTCCTCCTCCTGTCTGAGCCCAATCCTTGGGCAGGCCTGAGGATGTGAGATTGGGAGAGAGGAGCAGTGTGGAGCACTTGTGGGGATGTCCTGCTCCCCACACCGGCCCTTCCCGGGCTGTTTGTGTGCCTGTTAAGTCCGGGAGGGCTGCAGGTACCAGAGGATTAAGTCTGGGCTGTGTGGGTGGGAAAGCCGACAAAACCCTAAAAGAAAGGGAAAAGGCCTCAGGAAGAAGCTGGGGAAGGTGGCCCCTCACCGATGAGGGACCGCTCTGGGCAGGCTGGGATTGCCCCTTCCCCTGCTCTGGGGGAGGCTTCCTAACCTGGGGATCCCTCTCCCAGAGGCAGGGACATAATCCGAGTAAGTCCCTGCCCAGATGGGGGGGGGGGGCTTGGCCAGCGGGCTGAGCCCTGAGATAAGCGGGAACAATTCTCGGTATGAAGAATGCCAGGAATTAATCTCCCCTGAGGGAAGAACCCCGGGCTTCTCCGGGAATAGGCTGAGGTCCGAGCTTTGAAAGGCTGCTGCCTCCCTCTTTAATGGTGACTGCATGGGAGGCAGGACGTGGAGCGGCTCATTGATGAGCAGTCACAGACAGCACTTTATGCAGAGAGACTGGCAGGGGAGACAGATCCTAGACCAAGGCTGGCCGGCTGGGCAGGACATCATTATTTCATCCTGCTTCCCTCTGATCTTGAGAATGCTCCCGCCCCAATGGGCTGGCTAAACACTCTCCCCCAAACACCCCCGACTTGTATGCAAATTCCCAGGAGATTCTGGATTCAAATCCTCACCCCTCTCTGTAGGTCTAATTCCCTAGAAGTAAAAATCCAAATTCCAAACCGGTTTTCACTTAAAGTCTCCCTGGCAATTTTGCCAGGAAAACTTCCCACACTGACCTTGCACTTTTATCCTTGGATA
>JAJPUD010001299.1:0-32241 GCA_023553655.1 Myrmecobius fasciatus | reverse complement strand
TGCCAGGAAAACTTCCCACACTGACCTTGCACTTTTATCCTTGGATAACATAAAAAAGAAGAAAATGTGTTCTTGGAGCCTCCGTGACTTGGGAGAAATTATAAAACATCCCCCAGGGGATGATTAGTGAATCTCTGTAGTGATCACCTCAGATAGCAGGACTTCATCAAGATCAGGCCAATGGACTAGATTGTTTTGTCAGGTAGTTTTACATGTATTGGACTACCTGCCATCTAGGGGAGGGGGTGGGGAGAAGGAGGGAAAAATTTGGAACAGAAAGTTTTGCAAGGGTCAATGTTGAAAAATTACCCATGCATATGTTTTGTAAATAAAACTTTAATAAAAAATAGGAGAAAAATAAATGTAGTTTAAAAGGTTAAATAACTGCTTTTTGGTTTAAGAATTATGGTCCAAGGGGCAGGTAAAGCCAGGAGGACATCAGCTTCTGGCTGCAGCTGAATTAAGTTCCCCTTGGGCAGGGAGAGGGCCTCTGCTTTTCACCAGCATTTACGGAGGAGCCAGTATGTGCACTGCTGTGTCTTTGGTGTTTTAGAAGATGAATTTTCCCTGCCCCTGCAGAGAACTTAGTGGTCTGGCTAGGGAAATTCTACCCATGCTTTAGCTATAGCCGAAGAATATCAGGCAAGATCAGATACAGCTCTAACTGCTGCCAAAACTAGTCCAGAAGCTTTCCAGGAGGTAATGAGGATTAGCAAGTTTGGAAATAAGAGAGAAAAATAGTAGAGACCATCAGATGTCTTCTAGAATCAGACAAATTAGCTCCGTAGAAAGGGAAATATGGATGATGGCTAAATAATTTGGGGTTTATATATATATGACAGACCCTGGGGAAGGCTGTGACAGGGAAGGCCCAAGTTAATGAAGTTTAACCCTGATCTCCACCTGCTGGAGAGAAACTTTGAATTTGCAAAGAGATTACTTAACTAATCACCTGCTGTCTTGGGGATGGCAAAGATTCTTGTAAAATGATGGGGTTAGATAAGACCCTCTTGTCTCTTCAGCGGGGTGCTGAGGAGTGAGGAATCCCCGCCATCCCTTTCCTACCATTCCCCAATCCCTGTTTTGGGCCGCTGCAGAAGGGAATGTTAACTTTGGTTTGAAAGAGCAACAGTTTGCTCCATTATAGAGACAGCCTTTCTGATAATTGTAAGAACTGGATTTATGTAACAGTAGTAAAAGCTGGCCATATGTATGTGTGTATACACACACATGTATATATACATATACAATACATACATATACACACATGCATACATATACATATATACACACATATGCAGAAAGTTTTAATTATTATTCTAACACACTTTACATATATTAATGCATTTGATCCTTGCAACAACCCTTTGAAGTAGGTGCTATTATCCCCATTTTACAGATAAGGAAACTGAGACCCCTAAAAGTTAAATAACCTGGGCCCAGGGTCACACATCTAGTGTCAGAACTGGGATTCAAACTGGTCTTCACTGTGCAACCTCTCGGTGAGTTCTCATTTGGACTTCCTGGCACCCTTGTGAAATTGCCCTCATCATTCAGATTGGGAGACTGAGGCTGATAGAGGTTCAGGTGGCTCATTAAGGGTCACAAACCAGTGTCTGACAGTTTGAACTTGGGTTTTCATGACTCTTAAGTCATGCCCCCAAACTGCTCTAGTCTGGGAGGATTGTGCCAGGGCAGAGCTGGGAAAGGACCTAGGACTAATGCAGTCCCAGCCCCTCTTTTCATGGAAGAGGAAACAGATCCAGAAGGATAAAGGGTCCTGCTGGAGGTTCAAGAGCCAGTTAATGGCAGAACCAGAATTAGAAAATTCACATTGGCTGCCCAACTTCTAGTCAGTGCAGGGGGAGGAATGGAGGGGACTTTGTTTCCTGTTTTACTAAACTGGAGTTCTATAGGTTTATCCTTAGACAAGAGAAGTGGAGATGCTGGCTCAGAACCAGCAACAACCTCCTTCCCTGTCCCTCCACCTCCTATTTCCCCCCAAAACAGTCACTCCCACCACCAGGCCCCACATCCTGGGCCATTCTTATATATTTCCTTTTCCAGCTATTTATAGTCCCAGAGTTACTCCTCGCATAGGAGGAAAGCATCCAGATCTGAAGTGGGAGGAAGCTGGTGCTCCCCTAAGGGTGGAGGCCGAGAGGGACCCAACAAAGAGGGCAGATTGAGCTGATTTTCTCTCCCCAACTCTGTCCCTGCCCTCCTGACAGGTGGAGCTCCCAAAGGAGATGGGAAACTTTTCCACTTTGGCCATATCCAAAAATGATTCACTAACCTTGTTAAGACAAATGAGTGGAAATATGTCTAAAATGATTGTACATGTTTAATCTATATCAGATTGCTTGCTCTCTGGTGGGGGGTGAGAAGAGGAAAAGGAGGAGAGAGGGAGAAAAACTTGGAAACTCAATCTTTTTTTAAAAAAACTTTTCCAATTGAATTTATTTTTTAATAAAAGTTTTTTTATTTTCAAAATACATGGAAAGATAGATAGTTTTCAATATTTACCCTTACACAACCTTGTATTCCGAATTTTTCTCCCTCCTTCCCCCTTCCCCTAGACAGCAAATAATCCAATATAGGATAAATAGGTGTGCAATTCAACTAAATGTTTCCATATTTATCATGCTGCACAAGAAAAATCAGATGTAAAAGGAAGGGGGAAAAAAGCAAGCAAACAATAAAAAAGTTGAAAATATAATGTTGGGATCCACATTCAGTTCCCATAGTCCTCACTCTGGATGCAGATGGCTCTTTCCATCACAAGTCTATTGGAATTGGCCTAAATTGGAACTCAAAATCTTACAAAAATGAATGCTGAAAACTAGGAGGAAAAAACAAATGAGTGGGAAAAAAACTATTAAACACTTACTATGGACCAAACCCTGTGCTAATTAAGCATTGGGGACAAAAAAGAGACAGTCTTTACTCCTTATTCTAATTGATTATAATAGGGGCCCAGTAGATAGAGCACCAGGCTTAGAGTCAGGAAAACTCAGGTTCAAATATAGCTTCAGAAATTTGCTAGATGTGTGACCCTTGGCAGATCACTTAACCCCAATTTGACTTCAGTTTCCTTGCTGATAAAATAGAAATAATAATAGCACCTACCTCCCAGGATTCTTCATGAGGATCAAATGAAATACTTAAAAGGGGCAAAGCACAGTGCCTGACACATAGTAGGTGCCATGCAAATAATGTTGTTGGTATTATTTTTATGAGACACTTTGAAAGGCAAGATAGACTTTGTTTTTTCTGCTTTTCATTTCTTGACCCCAACTAGTTTTTTCCAACCCTATTAGACATTATTGTTCTTTCCACCCTTTGTGATCTGTCAGCAGGCCCTTATAAAGGTCCTACTATGTATCAGTCACTATTGAGAGTAGCTGACTAACCAAAAAAGGCCAAAGGATCCATGTTGACTGTCTATATATTTAAGTAAGTGTCCAGTCACACTGTTCCATTAAGGACTGGCCAGGAACTGGCAGACTCCATACTTTGTACTCGGTGATTGCTCTCCATGTATATGTTCCTGGTTTTGAGGCCAGTTCCTTGCCCATTAATAATCTGGAAAATGGAATTAATCATAGCACCTACCTCCTACCTCACAGGGTGGTTGTAAAGATCAAATAAGGTATTATATGTAAATTGCTTTGCAAACCTTAAGGTGCTATCAGAACATTAATTGTTAGCTAATATTCTATCCTGCATATAAGGATAAGCAGAGGGATATAATGGAAGGAAGGAATCTTAAGTTTCTAAAGCTGAAATTAGAGCCCTTCTATAAATTAGAGATTGATTCTTCAGGGTAAAATATTAAGCCTTGGTGGGGGGAACCATTACCCATCATTCACATCTTAAACGAAGAGGATTTATTCAGATATTTGGGGGTCAGGTCGAAGGAGCAGAGATAAAAACCAATTACTGTTCAGTTTTGTCTAGAGCCATGTTCCTTTCCCTCCTTCAGATGCACAAATTAAGAATAAGGCATAAGTTGTGTAAGCTTCTTCCTGGCCTTTCTACATTTGTGTGTGAGTGAGTGAGTGAGAAAAGGGAAGCATGCAAATTAAGACAACTCTGAGATACCATTACACACCTGTCAGATTGGCTAAAATGACAGGAAATGATAATGATAACTGTTGGAGGGGATGTGGGAAAACTGGGACACTGATACATTGTTGGTGGAACTGTGAACGGATCCAACCGTTCTGGAGAGCAATTTGGAGCTATGCTCAAAAAGTTATCAAACAGTGCATACCCTTTGACCCAGCAGTGTTTCTACTGGGCCTATATCCCAAAGAGATTTTTAAGGAGGGAAAGGGACCCACATGTGCAAAAATGTTTGTGGCAGCCCTTTTTGTAGTGGCTAGAAACTGGAAACTGAATGGATGCCCATCAGTTGGAGAGTGGCTGAATAAATTATGGTATATGAATGTTATGGAATATTATTGTTCTGTAAGAAACAACCAGCAGGATGATTTTAGAGAGGCCTGGAGAGACTTGCATGAACTGATGCTGAGTGAAATCAGCAGAACCAGGAGAACATTATACACAGCAACAAGACTATATGATGATCAATTTTGATGGACATGGTTCTCTTCAACAATGATGTGATTCAAACCAGTTGTCATATACATCCAGAGAGAGGCCTGTGGGAACTGAGAGTGAACCACAACACAGCATTTTAAGGCTTTCTGTGAATATTTCCATGCATTCTGTTTTCCTTCTTAGGTTGTTTTTTTTCTTCTTCTCTTTCTAGATCTGATGTTTCTTGTGCAGTAAGATAACTGTATAGATATGTATACATGTATTGTAATTGTCATATAATTTATCCTATTTAGCATGTATTAGATTACCTGTCATCTAGGGGTGGGGGGTGGGGGGAAGGAAAGGAAAAGCTTGGGGAAAAAAAGTTTTTTTTTGCAAAGGTCAATGTTGAAAGGTCACTCATGTTTTGCAAATAAAAAGATTAAAAAAAAAAGAGAGAGAGAAAAGGGAAGCAAATCACAGAAACGTGGAGGGTGAAATCATCCGCACTTTAAAAAATGTATTGCTCTCTCTGTCGCTCTCTCTGTCTCTTGTTCTGTCTCTTGTCTCTGTCTCTCTGTTTCTTATTCTGTCTCTGTCTCTCTCATTCTGTCTCTTGTCTCTGTCTCTGTCTTTGTTTCTGTCTCTGTCTCTCTCGTTCTGTCTCTTGTCTCTGTCTCTTGTCTCTGTCTCTCTCGTCTCCCCATCTCTCTGTCTCTGTTTCTCTCTCTGTCTCTCTGTCTTTCTCTCCCTTCCTCTCTTCTTCCCTCCCTCCCTCTCCCCCCCCTTCCCTCTGTCTCCACCTCTTTATCACATTTTTCCCCTAGTATCCTTCCTCCTCCCATAGAGCCATCCCATTAAATAAATAATATTTGGAAGGATAAAAACAGCACGGCAGATCAGTGCTTTGAAGTCACATCATAAACGTGCCCAGAACAAGGATGCTCACTGGTCTTTTCTCTTGAATTATAAACAGGACAAGATGAGGCAATCTCCAGGACCATGATAGTTGCCTCCACCACCTCCGCTGGAAGCCACGAGCTCACCACCAGATCTCAGACTGCCGGCTCCCCACAGCCAACGGACCCCTCAGAAACCAAGAAGCCAACTACTGCTGCCATGAGTCTCCAGCCTACGAATCCGGCACTTCCCATGTCCCAGGCCACTCCCAAATCCAGCCAGGAAGGGGGGGACCTAACCACGGGGAGGGGAGAGCTGACCACCAAGGCGCCTTCTAGCGTGAGTGCTGCCAGTGCTTCCTTAGAGACTGCCAAGGAGACCACGGAGGCACCCACTGCGGCCCCCGGGCCTTTGGGGACCCAGGCGCCCACTTTGTCCTCCCAGGTGACAAAGCCCTTGCTTTCGCTGCCAGGTAGGCAACTGCTATTTTTGGTAAGAAGCTCACTCTGCTCTCACCTTAGTAGGGTGGAGAATTGAATTAAAACAGTTCTTGGAGGTGGTTTGTTCTCTCTCCCCCCCGCCCCCCCCTCTCTCTCTCTGTGTCTCTCTCTGTGTCTCTCTCTGTCTCTCTCTCTGTCTCTGTCTCTCTCTCTCTCTCTCTCTCTGTCTCTGTCTCTCTCTCTCTCTCTCTCTCTCTCTCTCATCACAGGGATTGGTTCCAAGCCTCCTACCAAGCAGGGTAACCTGTAACAATGTACCCCCTTGTCCCAAATAAAAAAGTTAACTCACTTCCAAATAATTTTTACTATATATTATTATACATGTTATTATTATAAACTAGGTAACTAGTTCATGCCCTAGGTGTTTTCTGGGAGATTGTCCATGATCCTCTAAAAACCATAGCTTTCCCCCCTTCTTTTGGGGGCCAACAGGGTTAAATGACCCCCAATTGTCACTCTGGGAGAGCCCCCATTAACATGAGATTGCTTTTAATGATCATCTGTAAGACACGATCTAGTTTAGAGTAAGGATGTTTCATTAAAATCTTTGTAAATCCAAGAACTGAAGACTATTTCCCTCCCAAGCCTTAAACTTACTCTTCCATATTGCCAGTAATTAATATTCAATGAGAATTTATCACCTAAGCCCCTACTTGACTGGAAGCTATAGCTGTGCTAATATTTCTGATTATAAGACTTAGAGACTTTAACTTGAGATGGATTATGGGCTATAATCTCCAACACCATAGCCTACTCAGGTCTTGAAGTGAGTCAGGAAGCCCTGGGGCTGACTTTTGGCCCTTACTAATTGTATGACCCCAGCGAGGCAAGTCTGTCTGCCCCAGTTCCCTCCTCTGTCATATGAGGATACTGCCAGCAGTTGTGAAGGTGAAACGACTTAATGCATTCTAAACCACTCGGCACAGGGCTTGGCACAGGTGTTACAGAGAGAGAAGGGCGGGATTTGTTCCTTGAGCTGGGGAAATAAGAGAAGCAGGTGGTCTTCCTCATTCCAGGGCCCTCACACCGTTCTTTCTTCTGCAGCTACAACGAAGCTCCAGGAGAGTACCACCGTGCCAGGTGCTTCCATCCAGCAGACCACATCGAGTCTCGCTCCATCCAGCCACAAATCTGAGAGTGCACCTTCTCTGACCAGCCTTACCACTCCAGTGCCAGGAGCCTTTCCTTCCCCTGTGCTGACAGAGACCAGCTTAACCTCCAGAACTCGGCCAACTGAAGCTATCTCAGAGGCTCCACTGTCTAAGAGCACAGTTTCAGTCTCCTCCGAGAGTCCCCCAGCTTCATTTTCCTCCGAGGGTCCCCCAGCTTCCGTTTCCTCTCAGGGTCCCCCAGCTTCCGTTTCCTCTCCTCAGGGTCCCCCAGCTTCCGTTTCCTCTCAGGGTCCTCCAGCTTCAGTTACTTCTGAGGGCCCCCCAGCTTCAGTGACCCCTGAGATGGTCCCCAAGGAGACGACGTTAGTTGTTTCTGAGGATTCTACCCCCTTATCCACCAGCCCCTATTCTTCCCATGGCGAGCCCCCGGCCACGACATCTGAATCTGAAATTTTTTCACCCATACCCAACAAGGTAATTACTGCAGGTGGCTTAAGGAAGGTGAATATTTGGGTGGGAAGAAGAGGCTTGTCTAGAGCTTAGGCAAAAGAGACTCTACATCTCTTTATGTTCCTTCACTCCAAATGGTAGCAAATCACCTGGAGCCCCTAATCCCACACAGGACTCAGCCCCTACTGAGTGAGGCCATTTTTACAAGTGCCCCTTCTCCTCTTGCTATGACCATTGGTGCCTCCAAGACCCCCAAATCATTTGGTGATCAAAGTGAGGAGGTCAGAGTGACCTCTTACTCTCTACTTCCCTTACCCATCAGTGACAGTAAGGGGTGAATGAATTTCAGATGTCCTCGTGACCAAGACAAGATTGGCTGGGCTTTCTCCCTCCAAGGGGCAGGGGCATAGCTGGGAGCAGTGACGGTTAGAATTGCCAGGTTTGGTGCTAAAGTCACCACCCTGCTTGCTTTCAGATAACCTGTCAGGCTGACAGCTATACAACGGAGAATCTGCTTATTCTGAAGATCACCAACTTCACTGTCTGTGTGAGTATGCTCATCTACCTGGCCGGGCCAGCTTTGGTGCTCTGAGTCAGGGGTCCTTTCCTTTACCCCTCTCCCCTCAACTTGGTCCTTTTAATAGTGTAGGAGAGCCCAAATGTGGTTGGGAAGAGCTGGCTGCTTGAAAGCAACTTAGAAAGCTGTTGGGGAGCAGTTTCCCCATCAGCCTTCAAGGAGAGGTTCTAAGGCTTTGTTTTATTCCTTTGGTCTGGACCTGAATTGTCTGGCCACTGAGATATTTAATAACTTGTCAGGATTATACAGCCAAATTTGAACCAGATTTTCTGGAGGAAGTGGGTATCCACTACTCCATGCGCTGCTGGATTTAAGGTTGGGACAGCCTGATATAGTAATCACTTTTAAAACACACACACACACATACACAGATTCTATCATCCAAATTTCCTTGTAAATCTCCTTTTGAGTATTAATCCATAAAACCAGAAACAAAATTTTCTTTAAAAAGGGTAAGAAATGGGCCTAGAATACTAGAATTTATCAGGGCATTTTAAAAAATTGATGCCATTGTGTCGTCTCCACCCAACCTCCTAGTAACCAACACTTTGAAATCCTAAATAAAACTCCAGTTTGGAGGTAAAATTCAGTCCCAGACCCTTACTAGCCGTATTTTCCTTCGGAAGCCACTCAACCTTGTTCCCTGTTTCCTCAACTTACCTCTCAGGGTTCTTGTGAGGAAAAAAATGAGATAATAATCGTGAAGGACTTAGCATAGAGTTTGGTACTATGTTAGAGCTAGAGAAACGTGCTTATCATCACAAACGTTGCCCTCCTCACACTCTAATTTGCATCCTGCTGTACTCTATCTACACTGTATATATCACAACTTCCCCTCATTCACTCCCTCTAGCTTTCTTTGGGGGAGCAGGGTGGAGAAGACCAGTCATTTTTCATCTTTGTAACTGCAGTCCCTCTAGCATCAGTGTCTTGCTAAGTGGCTCAATGCTCCCCTCTGCTGGCAGTCTCCTGTTTTTGTAGCTCTGTCCCTAATAAGTAGGGAAAGCCTTAGGCTTCCAAATCCACATTTGTTCAACAATCATTTATTACATACCTGCAGTATGGAAAGGCCTAAGACAGAGACAGAAAGTACCTGATTGTTGTCTTAAATTACTGATAACCTGCCCTCAGAGAGCAGAGAGTCAGTTACAAATTACAGAGAAATAAGCTCTACAAAAGAGAAATTACAGCTTTACAAAACACTTGGGAGTTTAAAGGTCTCAGCTGTGATCCCAAGGGGATGCTTTATAGGTCCAGGAGAAAGTTTAGCTTTTGGTTTAACCTATGCCAGATTGCTTCCTGCCCTGGGGAGGGAGGAAATAAAGGAGAGAGGGAGAAAAATTTGGAACACAAAATCTTATGAATGTTGGAAATTCTTTATGTGTATTTGGAAAAATAAAACACTGTTGAGGAGAAAAAAAGGAAGTTTAGCTTTGGGGCCACACTAAGATCCATTCTCCTCCTCATGAATTCCCCTGGCATCTTGGGGAACAAGAGACGCTGTTTTCTTCCCAGATATGATTCAGGCCCTTGTATCATCTGGGGACTAGGAAAAACTAGGCCAGAGGGGCCAAGTGAGCAATTCCCCTATGTTCTGTATCTACCCATCACTTTTCCTTTACCTCATCCCTTTGTTTTCTAGATCTGTAGAAAAGAAACAAGACCCTTCCTGTTCTTCCTATCTGTAGAGTTGACTTGCCTAATTCCAGCAAAGAATTAATTTGGAATAGTTATTTCAGGATGTGATGGGGAAGTCGGTTAGTGGAAAAGCTTTCTCTGCCTTTCCTGTGTTCCTAAAGAAAATAAGTCTTGAGGGACCTAGGTGGTGCAGTGGAAAGAGCACCAGTCCTGAAGTCAGGAGGTCCTGAGTTCAAATTGGCCTCAGACACTTAATGAGTCCCAGCTGTATGACCCTGAGCAAGCCACTTAACCCAAATTGCCTCAGGAAAAGAAAGAAAAGAAAAAAAAAGAATAAAGGTTCTCCTGGTGGTCGCTTTCTCCCAGCCACTCTGATAGCAGAAAGGCTAGCAATCCCTAGCATTTGTAGTAACCATTTAACTTAATTTTATTTTATTTTGGTGTCCCCTCCATCTTTTGATCTTGACAGTTGTATGTAGTAGTTTGGGGTAAATAACATTTTCTAGATAAAACAACAAATGAGTGACTTAGCTGAGATCAAGTATAGAAGTGTCTCAGATGTGGGTCATCAGGTCTGACTCCCTGTCCCCAGTTTTATATGTAGAAACTGAGGTCTACATAAAATTTTGTCAAAGGAAATAAAGGACAGAGCTGGGATTTGAACTCAGGACTTGTGACCTACAGTGCTGGTGTCTTAGGTTCCACTCAAGCTGGGAAGCCTCCAGATGCTGGTAACGGAGCTTCTGAGGCAATCCAGGCTTCCCCATTGGGAGGAGGGAGAAGCCAGGAGATTTGTCATCAGCCACCCTCCTAGGGAAAAGACAAGATGCTAAAAGTAAAAGACAAACAGGAGGTCGTTATATGTAACTTTGGTGCTGGAAATGGAGCCATCACAAGGCTCCTCCTGCCTTTGCAGAGGTGGAATGGGTGTCCACAGAGTGAATGCACTGCATATCTTATCAAACTATTATTTTGAAATAATAATGCTTTTTCCTTTTTGTTTATATGGGATGCCTCTCTTGGAGGGGTAGATGGAGGGAGTGCTTAGGAAAGTCTAAGTGATATTTTAAAAACCTAAATTTTTTTGAAAAATCCATCTAAAAAAGTTTTTTTTTAATTTTTAAAGAAATTATGGCTAAAAGGAGGGAATTGGAGCAAAGGGTTAGACCTGCACACCAGCTTTTAATTGCTGATTGCACTGGAAGGGAAGATAATTCAGACCTGTTTGCTCAGGAGCTAATCTTTGGAGAGTTCCCTCTGTTTTCCATCCCAGGATGGCGTCAAGGATTCCCGAAACCATCCCCTCTACACAGCCCTGTGCCGAGCAGGAAAGCCCAGCTTCAACAAGGACAGAGATCTGTGCCACGTGCAGCTGATCTCCCAGCCAGAGAAGCAAGAGGTGGCCGTCCTGAACGTCTCTGTGCAAAGTGAGTGTGTGTGCACAAGCATGCAAGGTCAGCCCTTCCTTTCCTCCTTGTCACACAGAGACCCTTCCCCATCTGGTCTCTCCCACCCCCCAAGCTCAGAGCCTGACGCCTCAGTGTCCCCTTCTCTCCACAGCACACCTGCAGCCTAAGGAGCTGTACGAAGTCCTGAAGAAGAGATGGGATGACCTGAAAGCGGTAAGCAGCCCAAGGGAAACATTACACTCCTCGGGCCGGGACAGGGCTTCTCTGGGAGCGCCCTCCCCTTCCTGCATCTCTCCCCTGTTCCCATAGTCTTAGGGAAGGGGCAGCCCTCACCATCGCCTCCTTAAGGGGTTCAGAGCTAGGTGCTCAGGAGGAAAGGTCTCAGCTGCTTCCTCTTGGCCGGCTGCAAGATGGGATGGAAGAGAGAAAGAGAAAAAGAACAGAATCAAGGAACAGATGAGGGCCCAGGTTGTTTTCCAAACAAGCATTTATTTATTTTTTATTTTTTTCAAACTTCAACATACTATTTATTTTATTTTTTTTATTTGCAAAACATATGTATGGGTAATTCTTCAACATTAACCCTTACAAAGCTTTCTGTTACAGATTTCTTCTCCCCTACTCCCCACCCCTTCCCTAGATGGCAGGAAATCCACTACATGTTAATTATGTTAAAATACCTGACAAATCGAATATATGTATACATATTTCCATACTTATCATCAAACAAGCATTTATTAAGTACTTGCTGTATGCCAGACAGTGGGGATACAGGGACAGGTCTGAAGAGTAAACTAAAAAGGCAAGGAGCTTAACAGGTAGCAAGAAAACTTGGTGACTGTTGGTGTTATTGGTTTCCTTTGTAATCGCTTATGCATTTAACAATGCAGAAATGCATTCTGAGGATCCCCTTTGATTGCCCAAAGGGTTAATGGCACACAACAAGATTCTCCCTCTCCCTACGTACAAATAAGAACATTGTTAAAATCCAGGGTGGTTTCGGAAGGAAGGAGGAGGGTACTATTTGGGGAGATCTGAAGGGGGTTCCTGCATGGAACAGTGCTCGAGTCCAGTTCTGAGGACAAGAGGTAAAGGTCAGGGTGGACGCTGTTCACGCACGGGCTGACCGTCGAGTCCACAAGGAAGGCCAGCTTGACGGGGTCAGCGAGTGCAGGAAGAGGACAGATGTCCTTTGAAGCTGGGAAGAGGGACTTTCTGTATGATCCCAGCAGCACCAGGGAGCCACGGGGGCTTAAATGCTTGGTGCAGGGGTGGTGGGTGCCCCAGAACCTGACTAACCCCTTCCTTCCTGGGCAGCTGGGAGTTAGCAACATGACCTATGGAAAGGAGAGTCTGGACAAGGAGGTGGAGGACCGCTTCAGCATGCCCCTTATCATTACTATCGTCTGCATGGCGGCCTTCCTCCTCTGCGTGGCCGCCTTGTACGGCTGCTTCCACCAGCGGTTCACTCAGCGCAAGGACCAGGTGAGAACCCCCGCTCCTGAAAGGGGAGCACTAGCATTTGTGCTCACCTCCTTCCCCTGCCCCCTCCCACCTCCACAGGGCCTCAGGCCTTTCTCTTCTCTAAAGGATGCTTGTGTTTTCAAGGTAAATATATTTATAAAATAGATGTATGTAAAAATAAACATAAAAGGTAAGGGCCTTGTCTCTAAAGGGCTCCCATGAAAATGCTGAAAGAAGGATTCACAGAATCCTGACTCATTTCCTCCCCTTTCCAGGAAAACAAAACAAAACTTGCCCGGCTCTCTGGGGAGGTCATCGCCTAGCGTTGCCTCTAGAGGGAGCCGGAGACTTGGGAGAGGGGGCTGCAGTGGCTCGGATTGTGAGACACTCCAGCCCCCTCCCCTGGCTTTCCCTTAGTCATCTTCCCATCCCTTTCCCAGCAACGCCTGACCGAGGAGCTGCAGACTGTGGAGAATGGTTACCATGACAACCCCACTTTGGAAGTGATGGAGACTTCTTCTGAAATGCAGGAGAAAAAAGTGGCCAATCTCAATGGCGAGCTGGGGGACAGCTGGATAGTCCCCCTCGACAACCTGACCAAGGAAGACCTGGACCAGGAGGAGGAGGACACGCACCTGTAAAGCCGCAGGCCCGCCAGCTCGGACCACCGCCCCGGGACTCTTGAGACTTAATCACCCAAAGTGCCACTTGAGCAGGGGGAGGAAAATCAACTCTCCTTCTTCCCACCTTGAGAGAGACATGAACAGGGAAAGAGACCAGGAGGGAGCAGGTGCGGCCATGTTTTGGCTGCCCTCCCTCTCCACCCCTCCTCATTTCAGGGGGGCTTTCACTTTTTCATTTTCTAGCCAATGGAAATGACTCAGTTTAATCCACTAGAGGGGGGCGGGGGGATGGAGATGGGGAAATAGCCGCTGCTCTTTGGAACTGTCCTAGATTTTGTGGTCAGGCCAAGCCAGAAAGCTGTAATGGAAAGATGGTGGCAGCTTATATCCATGTGGAAAGTATGGGTGGATGAAACCTGTTTTCTAGTCTCTTCTCCCCTTCTCAGGAGCAAAGCTATTTGCCATCCTTCCTTGGGGGCCCCCTTGCCCCTGAACTCATTGTAAGCCAAGTTCTGATGTCCTTGCCGCTTGTTTGGAGGTGATTTTTCCCACCGGACAGACTCAAGTGTGAATTGTTCCTGTCTGAGGAAATCCATCCACAGGTGAGAGGCAGGAGTGAAACTTCGTGAATTGACACTCTGGCTGGCAGGAAACCCCGGCCCTCGGCGCCAGTCTCTCACTCACTACTCTGTGGGTGCAGGGAACAAGATCTACCTGCGTTGCATCCAGCTGCCATCTCTCAGCTCTGCTGAAGCCATTGCAGACATCATGCTCTCTAAGCTGCACCTCCAACCTGTTAGGGAGAATGGATCCCAGAGCCTTGTGGCCCCTCTCTCCAACCACTGAAATGGAAGCTGCTTTTTGGGACAAAGCCCCCCACTCCTGAGCATCATCTGTCAGCACAGTGTCTTAAAACAGACAATCAATGCAGCAGGAAAGGGTAGGACCCATCCAGCCCTACATGTGAAACTCAGGGACTAAACCAAGTTGCTGGGAATTATTTATGACGGAGGGGAGAGCAAGTAGCAGACCCTTACCTCTTCCCCCACAAACCACCCCAGGATCCAACCGTGCAGTGGTTTTCTAGATCTCCTCAGTGTCTCCATTGGTGGGTATCACAAGCCGTCCTTAATACCTTCTGACCATTGTTGTCCGTATTCTTCTTTGGGTTTTCCTACAAAAATCTACTTAATGGGTTAGCAGTTTTTCCCCCCCCCCCCCCTTTTTTTTCTTTTTTGCTTTTACATCTCCTTTGGCAGAGACCGGGATGCTACTTGTTACATAGCTCATGCTCCTCCTAGGTCACTGTTGGATGGTGTCTATAGAGCCCATTTATACTCGCCATGCAGCTAAGTAATGAGTCACACTAACAGATTTATTTTCAATCCCCAAACAGCACAGGTATAGTTAGGGATGGGAGTAGTCGCATCCAGGGAGGATGTCTACTCAGAACGCTGGTAAAACTGAAAAAGATTAAGAAACATAGTCATTTAAAAGTTACCAGAAATGGCAGCTTTTATTCACATCATATCCTTAGTGGACAATGGACAATAATGGATCTCCTGCCAGCCTCTGATTACTCTGGTGCAAGTCAGTGGGAATATTGAACCTTTTCAGTTGGGGCACATCATCTCGACTTCAGGTTTCCATTACTGATTGTGGTTTATAGCTTCAATTCATGGACTTTCAGGAAGAAAGGAGACATTAGAAAGATCAGGTGCACCTAAGCATCCCAGTCATGGCCTTAAGCTGATCACAGTCAATAAAAAGTTGGCCAGGCTTTCTGTTTGCTAATTATTATTAACATTATTATTTTTAAGTTGCTAAGTCAGGCTGCACTCCAGGTTCTGGAGATGTGGTGGATGTCAGTTCTTGCATTTTAACACTACTGAGTCCTGGGGAGCAGTAATTAATATTCAGTATTTATATTTTAAACGTGTTCTAAGCCCTGTTTTGATGTTCTGCTCTAGTTTTCCTGTGGCGTCCCTGAGGGTTTCAGAACTGATCCTTCGCCAGCCCCAACCCCGGGCCTGCACATTTCCTAACGCTGCTTTTCTGTAGGGGCAGCTGGAAGCTGGGAGGAGGAGAAGCTTCTTAGGGAACTGTAGTATAGTACGCTTACCTTCTCATTTTCTTGCAGCAGGAGAGGAGTTTTGCATGGAGTTTGCACCTGTGCCCAAGGCCTCCAAATGCTAAAGGCTCTGGAGGTTGTTGAGAAGTAGCTGCCTTTCGTGGCATTAATTCTAGTCTTTTAAGTGCATCTTTGTCCAGGAGGCAGCAGGCCCTTTATACAGTTTTGACTTGAGTCCATTTGAACATGAATTACCTAGAGAAGGATGTGTCAGTATCTTCTGGTAGAATTCACCCTTTTTAGGGGGGAGATTTTTGTTTTTAATACCAGATTTGTGTTTGCTTTGGAGAATTCCTGGTCAAGATTTTTAGACAGATAAGCATTTGCTTTGCAATTTAGAAGTTAAGTGACTTGGGATAGAGCACAGCACCAGGTTTAGAACATAGACCTTCCTTTTTCTGAGTCAGGCTGTTTATTAGCCACTGCCAAAGTTGCCTCTCTTGGGCTAAGTTTAAAGGCTCCAGAGCACAAAGCCCTCCTCAGCCCGAGAAGGGCCTCCTACCTCTGACCACCAGGTGGGGCAATCTCAGGCAAAAGGAGCTTTTCCACCCACATTTGGCTGCAGACTGGAGGGTTCTAATGGCCCTTTGAGCAAGCCCAGATTCAGAGGGATGCTAAGCTAGAACAGCACCCATTTACATACCACCATATGCCTCTCGCACTGCATTCTTTTGGACTAGATTAGAGGAACAAAGAAAGGAAATGTATTGAGTAAGCTGGTACAGAATGAAGAGGTCTGTTCCTTTGTGCCCAGTATCAAGACTTGCTCTTTCTCAAATGGCCACCATGCCTTATTAATGGGTGAAAAAGCCTTGTTGTCCTCTGGAAACTAATGCTTACTCCTGCTGTCTCTGACCGAGGCACGGCGTACTTTCCTAGGAAGAAAGACCAAACCAGAGGAACTCCTGTTGGGTCACAGGAAGCTTTTTTAGGGCTTCAGGACGAGGCAGCTGAAAGAGCAACTGAAGCACTGTCTGGGAAAATCCACTCATAGCTCTGTCATGAAGAAGTTTTGGGAGGCTGGAAGACCTTCTCACTCATAGGTACCTGTCTGAAATTCCCCCGAAGGCTCAGGATCTGGAAATTGTTTTTTTATTGTTTTGTTTTTTATCTGGGGAGTGCTATGCCTAGGGTACAAAATCTAGTACACTCTGCATCTCTCCCCCCCAAAGAAAAGCCAATTGGGAGGTTACTCTCTCTCAAGATCTGTTATTGGTTTGAAGAACACAATCCAATTAAGCATAGGTACCCAAAAAGGCCACGTTATAGAATCTTGAACTTCATTTTTTAAAAATAAAAATTATGTCTATCTTTTGTTTTTACATTGCCTCAGTTTTCCTCTGGATCTTCCCCCTCCCTTCCTCTTCCCATAATCTGTCTCATAACAAAGAATTCTTTTTTCTTTTTAAGAAAAAAGAAACTTGGCAGATGACAGGTTTCCGGAGGCTGCCTGATAATTGAGCTAGATGTCATGAACAAGCCACCAGCTGCCATCCAGCCTCAGCAAGTAAACTGGGGGGAGTATTGACAGATCGCTAAATAGAAATACAGAACTTTCCTTCCCATTTAAAGGAAGCTATGTCATTATATGTAAGTCAGGATAATTAATAAACAGATTTGATCTCTAGAAAGGCTTTTTGGTTTCTCCCCTACTACCAGTGAAGCTCTGAGAAGTATTACTTAAGTGCCTAAATTCTTGATCTTCCTAACAAGCTCCAGACAGAATTTGGGGAGAGGAAGGAGGGGTAAAGTCCACTGTGTACACATATTTTTGAAGATATTTATGCGTGGATATACATATATATATATACATATATATATATATGCACTACATGCACACATGACTATCACATTAAATTCTGACTTATTCTAAAAATATGCTTTTGAAAAATGGTCAAAACTAAAAAGAAATTAACGGGCCAGACCTAGAATTCCCTCTGGGAGACCCCCAGAACAGGGCTTCTTTACTCTCCATTTTTTTAATCAACAGTATGTCCAGAGGGACATGATGGAGGAAAGTCAATGTACTGCCTGGTGAGAATGAATCATGGAAAGATCCCAGAATTAGAATTTGTGTGTTGACCCTAGATCACACTACTTCCAACCTCATTGACCCATTCTCTTGGAGTCTCAGAAACTTTCAGGTCGGCTGAGCATGGGGACACTTCCTAAATGCAAAGACAATGTATCTTTATGGAGTAACAAAGTCATAAGCTTAATCTCGGACTCAGCTTAATTGTGACCAGCAAGTGGGATAGCGGGTTTTGAGGCAGGTATCTCATAGCCTGGGGTCTCCTGCCTCCCTGTAAGAGGAGAGGATTCCTCCTGATATTTAGGTATATGCTTCAGATTTGCTGTGGACTAATCCACCCACACAGGGAGGGCTTGTTCTTGTGGATCACCAAATCTTTTGGATTAGATATAAATGCTGATCCATCTGAAATCAGTTAAAAAAATTTTTTCCCTAGAAATCAGTTTGTTAATGGTTTTCTCTAGATCCAAGAAACCTTTTGAGATTTGCATGAGGGCAGAAGAGTGTGATTGATATATCTGAGCAAGGGGGGAAAAAGGACCCAGAAGGCCGAGCAAAGATTCAAGAGGGCACAAAAAAGATAAAAAACATCAATTGCTGCTGCCTTCTTGCTCCCTCTTGAGTCAAGCAGCCCCTAGATCACAGGCCTGAGACTAAAAGGAATACTGCTCTTGGTTAAAAAGGGTCGAAGCAAATGCCTGACGATCATTACCTTTAGAAATTATGGAATTTGAAAAAAAGCCAAGTTTTTCAGATTTATCTTGGGTGGTTGGATTCTTTGAAATCATTCTCATAGTTGCACATGGAAAAAGAGTCCCTTTGCAGGTCCAACATTTTGGTTAGTTAGGTTAGAAATGGGTGGGAGATGAGGAGGGGACTTGAATCATTCCTTACCTTTCTCACTGTGGAACATATCAGGCCCAGACACAAAACTAAAAAAAAAAAAAGCCACTGTTCAGAGGGGCCTTAAAAATTTTTAATGCCATCTATACTATCTCCTGGCTGCTGAGAGTGAACAGGAACAGATGTCTGAAGTACACTGGAATTTACTGAGAAACTGGATTGTAGAGATTATGGTAAATTCTTTCATTTTCCTACAAAACTATATTTTGGAAAACTATGCTGTCAATTAAAGTTCTTTTGTGTAAAGTTGGTCTCAATCCCTGATGTTTCATTCTAATTGGCTAAAATTGCTAAGATTGTCTTAAGGGTTGGGTAATTTCCTTTCTTCTATGTAATTTTAAGGGGATCTGGGAGACACCCTCATGAAGGACTGCAGAAGAGTCCCCAACTATATTCCATCATCTAACCTTGATGGGCTACAACATCT
Source organism: Myrmecobius fasciatus (assembly GCA_023553655.1). NCBI lineage: Eukaryota > Metazoa > Chordata > Mammalia > Dasyuromorphia > Myrmecobiidae > Myrmecobius > Myrmecobius fasciatus. The sequence continues at coordinate 13,530 of JAJPUD010001299.1, read as the reverse complement.
TAACATCCAGTTGAACATTAACTTTGCTGATTCACATAGAAGAAAAATGTTGATGGCTCAGCTCAAGGAACTACTTATTTTTAATAATGGGACACCTTAATGTGGAATGGTTGGAGTAGAGCATTGCTTGGGTGTCAGCATATACTTTTTTCACAGTAGCTTAGCATTAAGATGAGATAAATTTTCAAAGTGTGCCAGGATCAGAAAAGGAGATTTATATAGAAATGATGGAACACAGTGGGCAGGATCTTGGCCACCTAGATAGCAGATACTGTTCTAAGAAAAATGAATGTTTATTGCTGGTCACAAATTGGACCAGAGGCTCTTCAGTGTTCCTGAAAATACCTGTCACCTTTACTTCTTGCTAGCCAAGAAGCAGGGTTCTACATTTCGTTGTTCTGACCTGTGCAGCTTGCTTTTCCTGTAACAAAAACAATGTGGGAAAAGCAGCTAGTGCTATTCATGTTATATGGCCTGGGTTCTGACAGCACCAAAGGTGTCCTGGATGAGTCACTTAAGGGGATAGTTTGGTGAAAGAAGTACTTGTTTTAATCCAGTATTCCAATTAATTTAAAAGCTTAGTCTGCTTTCCATTTTTGAAAAGTAATTGCAACCCTTGGTATATGTATTCCTTAAGGATACTTAAACAGCTGGGTGCTGTAAGTGGGCAGAATGCTAGGCAAGTCACCTAAGCTCTGCCTCCCTGACAGACATGTAACAGGTTCTTAATGGAAGTTAAGGCAGAAAAGTTGAATGGCTTGTTCATAGCACAGCATCATTGAGTCGGGGATAAGACTTGTTGGACAGATCTGACTCAATAAATAAAATAAGTGCTGTCAAATCTGTTCTAAAGGCAGTTTTTAAATGAACTGCACACATCCCAATGAGCAACACAAAGTATGCTATCATCTCCCGCCCTTCTGTGGGGTCACCATCTGCATTCAAATAACAAATAAACATACTGGATTGGCCATTTTAGCTTCTAATTCCTCTTTTGCAACGGGGAAAAGATGGATCCAGTGCTTCTCTTGATGTTGGCCATTCCAATAGGAAGGCAGAGGAAATGAGTGGTATTGATCATTGAATCTGGCCAGTAGAAACAATCCCAGGACTACACAAAATCCCCACCCTCCCATTCCAGTATTAAAATAGTACAAATGTGCATAGGCTCTAAGATTTAAAAGGAATGTAACTTTCCAGATATTCATTCACTCATTCCAAAGGACTCTGGATTAAGAATGTGAACTGTGCATTGCATATAAAGCTCTGAGCTTGGGAGTCGGGAAGGCCCAGGTTTATTAAAAACAAGAACTATATCAAAGACATTTGCTATGGCCCCTTGGGCAAGTTTTTTAACCTTAAGTCTCATGTTCTTCACCAAAAACTGAAAATAAAAGCATCTATAATTGGGATTGCTGTGAGGATCAAGTGGAAATTTGTATGAAAAAGATGTTGCCACATTCCTGCACTATATAAGTATGAAATATTGAGTAGGCTGGCTGATTTTCCTGACTTCCCTAGTAGGACCACAGCACTTCTGAGGAGAGAGGGCAGATTGTCTCTTAGGGTCTGCATTTATGCCTATGGAAGTTTCCCTACTTTTTTGCCTGCTGTGATGAGGGATTCCATCCTAGCAGCATCAATTAGGGAAGAATTTATGGTCAACACTATTGAGACTGCTAAAAGTCATCCCAACTGAAGCCAGTAAAAAAGGAGAAAAGACCATTTATTTCCCACGTTCCTGGCATTATCCTATATCACTCAAAGCAGGATCCCAAATGAAGTGGGGAAATTGATTTACAAATTGAAGAAATTTTCTGCCCCAAAACAAGCAAACATCTCATCCTAGAAGAGCTAGATATGACAAATCTAGGAGAACACAAGTCAGATAAAAAGGGATGGGAAAGAAAAATCTTTAGCCTAGAATTATGAAAATGGTTTACTGGATTACACGACTCATGCAACCTGGACCTTGTACAAGAACCTAGAGAATTAGTGCAGCAATTAAAAACAATTCTTTAAAAGCTCAAGACCTTTATGACCATCCCACCCAATTTCTAGGATAGTTTTTTTTTTTCTTACCTTGAGGAGCCACAGGCAGAACTACAGTATTTGCCAGTTCCATGTTATTCTACACAAATAATCACCCTTGACATAAATTCCTTTTCTAGGATGTACTGCAATAGATATAAGCTCTACTTAAAGAAAACAGCATATAAGGATTTGGTTGTGAAATCAGGTTATTTAATTTATTTAAGTGTTTTAACTTCACAAAAGAATTTACCACAGAGGTTCCTTTAACTATGGAGCTCCCTAAGTCGGTTTATGAAAGTTCAATCCAAATATGTCTGTTGAGTTGTGAGTTTTTAAAACCTACCTCTTTCTTCCTGTGTCTTGTAGTTTAGACAACCCTAAATAACTTGCTTAAAGACATAAATTCCCTGCCTCCCCTATTTTCATGATCTCCCTATTAGGAGAACCCAAATAATATTTAATGGTCAATTTTAAAGGGAACTCTTAAAATTAAAACATGGGGGGAAAAAAGACACATCCAACATTTCCCATATACAATATTTTATTAAGAAAAAAAAATGAACAAAATACATTCTTTCTCCATATGTACATTACATACAACATAATTCTACAATTAAGTGTTCAGCAGATCGCTCATTCATTTATTCACAGAGTAGTGCTCACATATTCACCAAACCAGGGATCAGAAAATTATTTGTGCTCAAAGGAAAAAAAAAAAAAACCCACAAAGAATTAAGCATTTTACCGATCAAAAGAGAAACAGGATATGTTGGAGAGGTAGGGAGGGGAATGGTGGTGTAAGAAGGAGGGGAAAAGAGTGTTCCGGGAAAACAGCCCAGCACAGATGTCCCAAACCCTCAGTGAGGCAAGATAATGATGTCTAGTGAGCTCTGGTGTACTAGAGTCTAACCCGTTGTCCAGGTGTAAGTCCACCTCCTATTTGTTTTGGCTTTTTACAGTTCCTCCTGCCTCTCATTGATGGCTGGGGCACCCTTGGATACAGCCCTGAGTGCATAGGTGCAGGGAAGCAGTATTCGAGCACTAGACAGACCATAGTGGTTTTTTCTCTTCTATATAGTGATGAGTCCCATACTAATAAAGATGTGGGGTTCCATCCAGGTAACCAATTCTAACTTCTTAAAGGGAAAAAATTACCAGCTTTCACTAACATCTTTATTTCTCAGCCACGTAATTTAACCTGTTTCTCTAAGAGAAAAACTTTGACAGCCTGTGAGGAGAAAAGTACATTTTTTTTTTAAAGAGACATTTGTAGTTTTTAAGCCATAAGGGGTAGTTTCTATCTAAAAGTTCCATCTTGTAAATGGAGATGACTCAGATGTTTATACCAATACATAATTCTGAAATCCAACCACTTGGCAGAATAACCTGTTAAACTGCAACATCTACCATGCACAGGACAGCACATAACCAAAGTGATTTTGTACTGGCAAAAAAATTTCCCAAGATCTCTGTTGAGAAATGGGAATAACTTCAAAGTATGTAAGCTTTATCCTTGACAGGCACCAATGAATGAATCTGCAAGTATTAACAATGAGACTACAAATAAAAGCTCTCTTGCAAAATCAGTTTACCACAAACTTTTTTTTTTAATTTTTTTTTATTTTTTTTACCATTTCTAGGGTGGTTAAGAAGCTAAATGTAAAACTAAGAAGTGTCATTAAAAATTTTCAGCACTAAAAAATCATATGATCTAGGAGTATGTCTCTTTGATCTAAGATCCATTACAATGTGCTGAGGTGTCAAGACTAAGAAGCAGATTTTGGAAAAAGTTAAGCTTCTGGCTATAGATTCCATGCAATTTCCCTATTGGGCTCTCTATTTTTGTAGCTTATGGGCTCTAACTCTACCTGAAAGTATTAAAGATTCTTCCTGCTAACTGTGGAAAAAGTCAGTTAATTCTTTTACCCTATCATGCCTCCAACTTGCCAGAAAACATGTTATTTTACACCAGGATGTCAAGAAAAAAGACAAATATGACTCCATGTATTGAAGTCAGTTTTCCTTGACTGTCAGTTTCCCTCAAGTCAGTTTTCTGAAAAATAAGGCCCTACCTTATCACACGTGGTCTTTTGAGTGCACCTAATGGCTTTGAAATGAGGAAGAAGTTTTATTAGATGGACTAAATGGCAGGAAAATCAATAGAAAGCTGATCAAACACATATGTTGCTTTCTAAATTAAGAGGATCAAAATAGTCACATTGTTGTGAAACTTCTATTGGGCTATATAACCCATGAGGCAAAAACTAATACTGAAATCATTCTTTCCAAAAGGCACCTCACACATTCTAAAAGTTTAAGTTGGTTTGAGGATCACCACAAACACCACATCTCAGAGGCAGAGTAATTTCATGAGAGAGGAAAAAATGCAAATAATGATTTCCACTGGCATGCTTTCAACTGACAAAGCACTCATTTTGCAACCCAAAGACTGAAACAGACACCTTGCTGTGCCATTAGGCTGGAGGAAAACTGCAGAGGGATGCAACCAGGTGAATTCTATTTCTTTGCTTTCCTCCACCCCAAGTTAGTTGTAAAAGCAAAATAAAGCCTTTAAAAAGCAGACGAGCTGCTTTCGCATATGAGTTGGGACAGCTGTGGGCAGATATTCATTTCACTAAATCCTAGCATCACCAAGTGGCAGCAGGATTCTGCCTTTTTGATCACACAACTTGTAAATTTGATTTCTGAAGTTACTGAAGGACTTTCACAGTGCCATCATATGCGTGCCAATGAGCTACTAAACTGACAAAGACAATTTCGGGGCTTCTGGGGACAAGAGTCTGGATGGCCTACCCTAAATGCAGGAGCAAATCCTTTGAATTTTGTACATTGAAAAACATTTTTCTGAGAAGGGGGTCTGTGATCAAAAAAAAAAAAAAACAAACTAAGAACTTTTCTCTTCTATGACTTTCAATTAATACCACAACTATGGGTGTAATTGTCTTAAAAGGAAAAAGGTAAACAAAACCAAAATCACTTAGGATCTTCATGCCAAAATCAGAATTCATATATTTCATGAAAAAATAAACAAAACCCTGAGTTTATGTATAATTAGTTTATTTTAAAACAGGGCTCCAGCTTGATTCTAAGCAAATTTAGTCTAGGATTTATGTAGTCATGAAATGACAATTCCCTTCTTTTTCCCCTCCCCCTCTTCATCCAGCTAGAAAATGAAGGCTAACCAGATGCCAATAATTAAATGCAATAATTACTTTTTTTGAGAGCTGTTTGAAAATTGCGGTGAGGGGGAGAGAATTTGGATTGGCTATTTGAGCAGCCACCTTAATCAAAAACACAGGCCTGCTTAGTATATCAGAACACTTTTTCTTTGTTGCCAATTAATTTGGCATTCATTAAGCATCAAATGGAACTGAAGACTGGTGACATTCGCATTCATTAAGCATCAAATGGAACTGAAGACTGGTGATATTGTCAGGCTACTATTTATGTGGCAGACAGCACAGAGATCCAGACCAACTGCCATGAATACCAGCCACCCAGATGGTACACAGCTCACTACAGCACAGGGCTCCATAGACAACTAAGTTCTCTGGGACACCAAAATTTTCACAAGAAAAGTTTTACTGCTATTTTCCATCAGCCAAGAGCTGCATGACTACTCATCAGAAAATGCTCTCTCACCTAGTCAGACAAGACACCACATCACCTGTATCCCTGTCCCTTCATCAAGATCTCTAACAGCTATTTCTAGTGTAAGGCAAACAATTTCCACATCAGTCCAATAATAAAATGCCATTCCCCAAAGTTATAGGGATTAAATTGACATTCTGGAGGCAAAAAAGAAGAAAAAAAAAGTCACCTCTTTCCATAATACTGCAGTACAAACCAGAAGTTCCAGTTCCTTAATCTTACTAAATCATTTGTATCAATGTTTTCTAGTCCAAATTAAATTGGCTAATTATCTTTCTGGTGACCACTCAGAAAATAAACAAGTTTTTCACAAGGAAAAGTTTTTTCTTGGAAGAAATTAAGTCAGTGTTAATTTCAATTACTTCTTGACATCTATACTTTTAGTGCCCACCTTGCTCAGAGAAGAGTGCTAACATTCCCAAAAATGTAATCGTGTGGAGATGCAGCACTCCTACTTCCCAAAGAGTTTAACATTAAACCCAAAACATGGTCTTTCCCAATCCCTTGTTCTTCCTTTATGCTCTGTTTCATATTTCTTGGTAAGCCCTGACTCATTCTAGACTCTTTCCTTGTCCAAACCTAGACCGAACAAATCCAAACTCGTATACTGGAAGTGAAACTATGAAATGGTAAGCAAGATGTTAGCTTCAGCATATGGTGCCTCTCTTACCATTTTAAACATTCAGCATAGAGGAGGGCAGTATTGACCAGGTCACTAGCATACATATAACTTTTGGTCCTCTAAAATTTATCCTTATTATTATTATTAAAATTTATTATTATCCTCAATAATGAAAACCTCTTGTCGAAACAATCATAGCTGTTTGGCAAATTAAAAAAACAAAAACAAAAACAAAAAACTATTAATATTTTTTTCCCTTGATCAAGCAAGGCAGTTTTGGGGAAAATGCTGAGATCTTATTTACAAATAACAACATACTCCATTATGGAGGATGTATTAACACCATCTTTAATTGTGGGTTCCCGTTGAAGTTCTAGAAGGCTTTACTTAGGACAATAAACATAGATTGTTATTTTCCCTTTGGAAGAAGTACCTCTTATTAGATCCTTCTGATTTACTGCCTTTATGCCACAGTTTATGAGTTTAGGGACATTGACATTTACCAGAAGATTAGAATCTTTGTTGAGAATAAGATGTGGTCACCCAAAATTTCACCTACTATCAAAATTCCCTTCTTTTCTTCTAATGTAAGGGTACATATTTTTAAAAGAAGAAAAAAAATGAACCACTGAATATGATGACTGACTAATCCACAGCAATTTGTGCCGTTGCTCACATTTAACACTTACCAGAAATAAAAAGAAACAGTTCTCAAGTCACAGATCTCAAATTTACTTACTTTTGTGGTTAATTTTAAAGACAGGCAAAATACCACTAACACTTAAAACCCAGAGGTAGTTTTATTAGAAGAAACATTATTAAAAACATAGGAACAAGAACATATAAGAAACTATACACTCCTGCACTGTGACTTGAGTTTCACTGAACTCTGATCTAAAACATACAAATTACTAAGATATAGAGCAAATGAAGAGTCTTTTTACCTGCCCTGGGGAACACTTATCATTACTAGCTGACCCCACCTCTATTGCTTCTAGAAGATTCTTAAATCTTAAAAAATATTTTCCCTTTTTAGTTGCATAAAAAGGAGGTTTGTTTCATCAGAACAATCATTTCTATTTCTTCTTTTTTTTTTTTTTCTTTACATAGTTTCACTCTCCTGGGCAATGCTGACAAGCTAGTATGGACTTAAGAGAATAAGAGAAAAAAAATCTAAGAGAAATAGGTTTCTCTTTAAAAATGATGTTTTTTTGTCACTATTAAAACTTTTTGTGTAATTTCCCAAGATGTTACCTCTTTAAAGAAACATAGGAAATCATAATGATTAAAGCAAAAGACAAATAACTGAGGAATGCCCAATACTAAAGAAAGCCATTATTCCCAAAGTACAAGGAAACAAAGCTGCCAAGCTAGGTGGACATGGAAGTCTGCTCTTTAACATTTAAATTTTCATCTCTAAGTTATAAAGACCCTCTCTATTTACAACATTGTATCACTAACTAAGCCTTTGGCTGAAGGAAATGTGAAAATTCTCAGGAATTTTAAACCTAGAGGAATGCAGGACTGAATTCAAACAAAGATATAACTGAGCCAACTAGGTGAATTCTTGAGGCAAATCTCAGGAAATAAGCAGACTGGGATATGGTTAACTGAAAAAGTTTTAATGGACAACTACTACCAAGAACGGTGTACTGTAGTAGTAAGAGCCACTGCTATCATCTCTTCAAGTTGTAGGTGTATAGTTTTGTGCTCTTCTCTGAATCACTAGAAACCAATCATTCCTCAGTTGGTATTAAAAATGTTCAAATGGCTTAGGAGGTAAGTTTACTTTTACAATATTCAGCTTTTATGTAAATATTCTTCACATCACTTACACTTAAATGACCTACAATTACCATTTAGATCCCAAGTGCTGACAAATAAGATTACAGGATAAACCCACTATGTAACTACTATCACAAGGTAGAATAATACAGCAATCTTAAACCAGAAACACATTCCCTATGAACTACTTAAGTCCCCTACGAAGAGTAAGTGTTGGACATAATTTCTCTAAAACTTCTAGCTCAATTTCTGAAATTTTATTTATTTGTTTTCGAATTTCTATTCTCTGAAAAGGCATTTTCTCTGCTAAGTTATCCTGAGGTGGCCCTTATAAAGCAGACAGAGAAATTTTCTGGAATGATTATGATGTCTACAAAATAATTCTTCCCCCCCCCCACTACATTTAGTACCCATGAAAACCATTCAAGAATGCAGTCTTAATGGCTCAAATAAATCACCATGCTGTGCTATAAAATCAATACTATATTAATGCTTCCTATCCACTTTTATTAATGAAACATAGTTTCCTTATGCTTAGACACAAAGCTAGCCTAAGAAAATGATTTGTTTGATACTTGCATTAATACTGATGGTCACATTTAACAAGAAGAGGTAGGTACATTAGCCTGAATTCCTTTGCTCAACCAAAGAAAAGGTCAACTTTTAATTAGTCATGCTGGCCACATGAGGTCTCTGTCACTCTACTCTATAAAGCTGCAAGTGCAACTAGGATGTGTATCTGCAAATAAAACCTTTTCTTGTAAAGCATATGATATGTAAATAGTTTCAGAGACCTGATTCGTTCCTGGAAGAAAGTACCTATTTCACTGCGAAAAGAAATGGGACTAAGCTGAAAGGTATATACATTAATTTTTGGAATAAAGTGATCACCAAATCTGTTTGGGAGTATAACAAAGTGTCACTAACGCTTCTCCCATCAATATTGGAAGCACTAAACTAAGGAATTAGATCAAGTTGTAATTTACATAAGTTAGGCACTCTGAACAATATGTTTATTATAACAAACTGGCTTCCCTATTTGAATTACAATATGACAATCATTCTTTTGGGGAAATAGACACATAACCCCTTCCACAGATACATCTGCAGGTTTCAAATCAGGCTTCATGTACATAATGAAGACTACACATCTTCCTGAGATTACTAGGCATTATTAAACCCCCAAGCACAGATATCAAAAAATATCATGCTTTGATGACATCTAAGCAATGTCCCTTTCCCTGATTGCCTAATATTTTAAAATTTACTTGGAACCCACTACCTCACTGAAAGAAAATCATATAAAAATTACATCAGAAAGGGAAAAGAATAAAATCCAAGTATAGTTCAGTAAAAGATGAAGCTAAGAAAAGTGCATCTCCCTCTCTCCCCATAAAAATTCCCATAAAAGTGCTAAGGAAAAAACTGCAAAAAGAAAAAAGGATGGGAACTCAGTTTCCTCAACAACAGAATCCATAATGAGTTAATGACATATAATAAAAGACCACAGCACTATGATCATAAGCAATGGAGCACAGCAGAATTTCATTTGGTTATATATCTAAAGTGCCTTATGATTCATCATTACATCAAGTGAAATAAGCCAATTCCTATTAGGGATTCTAAAGATTAAGCACCCAGTAGACTATAAAGTAACCATCAAATTTAGGTCTTTTTCTTCATCCGAAACAAAACTCAATAGGGATGTAATGAAATTAACTGGTTGGTAGCAAAGCCCAAGTATTATGTTTCTAAATGCCACAGAGTACAAAAATTTTTTATCAAATTTCTCAAATGTGTAAGTAAATTACATTTACTCAATTGGAAAGCCAGTTGGTTTTGCAGACATAATTGATGATGAGCTACACAATCATTTGACAGATAATCTATGTTACCATTAAGTTATTAAACTCTAAAGTATTTTTTTTTCATAAACTAAGATGTATATCTAATGGCTTAATCTCTGATTGCTCTGGGGTGTTCAGAAAGCTTAAAAAAAAAAACTTTAAAATTGGAATCCTAGTAGTAAGAGGAAATATACTATTAGTTTTCGAGAAAAGTAAAATCATGTGTTAAGGAAAGATTAAAAGAGGGATCTTGGAGTTTTACTGCTACATGATACCGTTTGAAAGCACAGGTCAGTTTCTTCTTTCCTTTCCAATACTGCTACCTAGGGACATAATTTCTTTAAGTTACTCTCTTACTGAAGAGCTATTATCTCTTTTATGTTGAGCCTGTTTTAATCATGCATAGTAAGTCCTATACTGTACAAATACTATCCAAGGATGAGCATAAGGCCAATTGCAGGCTTCTGACATTATTCTCCATTGACTCACAGCACCACATGTGAAAAACTTCATGGAAAAAAAAAAGTTAAAGTAGAAAAACCTACTTGTCATACCTGTATTTGGATTTATTAAATGAAGTGATTTTTGCACCATTTCTTTTCTCCTATTTAAAAGAAGGATCTAGATGCTTAAGGAAATTACTGTAAACTGCACTCCACTGGACAGTGACAAAAAGCGCCTTTTTACCTTTTTAAACTATTTTCACAAACCAAGCACACAGAAACAGGTAGAAGGAGTTAAAGGATGTGTGGCTCGGTAAGTCCAAATGAAAAGCTATGGCACACAGAAGGGCAGGTTGCAGATGCTGCCCTGCGCACTGCACAGGAAAGTGAGTGAGGCCTATTTCAAAGTTGCCCCATACAGGCCCTTGGACTCAACGAGCAGGCTTCCTCCCTTCTGTCCGCTGTTTCTCAACTGGTTACCTTGTTCAAACTTGACCTCCGTTTTCTCAGTTTAAGACTTATATGAGCAAAAGCCAGATGTTATCAATAGCATTAACTACAAAATATACTGAATCTTAAGATGGTATGCCAAAGTCAGCCAGGTGCCTGGGTCAAAGTTTCACGTTCTAGTTGGAAGAGTAGGAACCTGAGCCCTCTGTTTTTTTCTCATATTGTACAATGTAACACTCGAGTCAACATGGACGTATACATTACCTTAACAAATACCAAGCATCCTGCAGAATTACATAATTGCCACGAACAATGTCAGGAGATAAAGCAAATGACACAGCTGTTTACAAGTAGCTGGGGCAAAAGGGGATGAGGACCAAAAACAGCTGGTTAACACACACAAAACAGTCTGTTGCAGAAAAAAAGTATTTAAGTGGTGCCTATCCCATATGTCATATGCCCTAACCATTCCCTCCTCAAGATAAAAAGGGACAGCTACATGAATTTTTTTTTACATTCAATAACTCTTAAAAGTCAAAGGAAAAAAAAAATAAATGGAAAGAATACCAATTCTGCTTTATTAGCCTAATTTAGAAAGAGGGTGAGGAAAGTGTGGTGAGCTGAGGGTATGAAGGAAGAGGGATAAAACTTAAAACAGTGAGATCCCTTCAAAGATCTGCATCCTCTATCACTGCAACCTGTCAGTCAACACAGTCAAAATCCCAAATACTGAATGTAGACTTCTTTTCTTCATAGGTGTGTGTCAAATGACTCTTCAATTACAGTGTGATGAGGTCTACCAGGTTTCCTTTGGGAGGGGTCATGCTGTCTGGAAAGAAATTTACTAAGATATCAAAGAGCTGAGTTCTTTGAGCGTAGGTGTGATCCACGTCCGAAAAACCTAATGGGGAGAAGCACAAAGAAAACACATCCAATCTATTTGAGAACTCAACCAATGAGAGACAGTAAAGTCAGTTCCAAATGCCTTGTCTGGAACACTGAATTCATCAGACACTCCTACTTCTTAATTTCCATACAAATAAAGCTGTACATTCATACTTGTTTCAGACATACTAAAAATTTCCCCAGGATGTTAATAAGAAGATCTCTAGTGAAGTTAAAATGAAACAAACTTCTGGGAATGGAGGAGAGACTAAAAACCAGCAAACTGTCAGCCAGAAAGTTTTAGGAAGTTCTGAAAATGAAAATGTCAGATAAAGATACTAGAAAATGAGTGAGGTTCCCCAAAGTGAGCAACAACTTATCAAAAATGTATTTCCCTTTGTCTTTCTCTACTATTTAATTCTCGGATTTCATATCACTCTTAAGTATTCAAAATGATACTCAATTCTTTTGGAAAATTTATCTCAATGAAGGTATAAATATATCTAGCATTATTTAGAAATTAGACCACAAAAAAAGCCATACATTTTCATGTAGGGCGTTTCAAATGGATCAATTTTCATTCAAGTTTGGGAAGATCAGACTCAAGAGTACAATCTTGAGTCCACTATATTTTCTTACTAAATACAGGAGCAGAACATAACTGTTCAAGGATAATGGTTTCCTGCTGGAAAATAACCAGTACAGCAAGGTAAGTATATTCAATTTTAAGAAAGATAATATTGATCAAATTTCTGTGTTCTAGTGTTATGTTATTTCCATGACAGCAATGATTTGTGAGGAACAAATTACTTAATGACTAAAATTGACTTATAAGGCTTGTGATTTTGATCTCGATGATTTACCTTTAGCTCTGTTTGTAACATAAAGGACTAATGCCAGGAAATCTCGTTTTCCTCCCAAAATGGCACACCAATTGTTTCATCTGTGCTTCCTGCATTCAATACTAAATCTATGGACAAGAAACTTACCAAGAAAAACATGAGGCTTAAGTTTTAGTTTATTATTATTAATAGTAAAAAAGTGAAGCCTCAAGCACAGTAGTATTGTCATCTGTGAAATTTTGCCAAAAAACACTGTGACAGTGTAACTTCCAGAAGTAACCAAGACAGAGAACACAGAGAGAATATACATTTCATTAAGTTATACACTTATGTAGCATGAAATACTTACTATTCACCCTTTATTAAATGTCATAGCATTTCAGGACTATAAGTTTTTAGTGTGAAAACTGGGTAATAACAATATGCCCTACAGACTGGATTTTTCCTATTTGTCACATGCCTTGCAAAAAACAAAACAATCTGCTAAATCTCACCAACGGTCTGCAGACTTTACCAGAATTCTACAGGACATAGCTCTCAACAATGGGCTGAGTCTAATCTTAACATTCTTGCAGTCATTATTTTATCAAAAATGACCAAAGAAAGAGGGCTCACATGTTATTTAACTGTTGAAAATGTAGGACAATGACTAACATTTATAAACTACTTTCTACTCTTTCACCTTTATAAATCCTGCACGGACACTGAAAAATATCAAAATATTATATAAATCCACCAAAGAGAAATGTATAATTTGATTTTATACCTGACCAAGAAGAATCAGGTACATCTTAAAAAACAAAAACAAAAAAACACACAAACCTGGAATGTGGTTGAGGTCAACAGTTTTAGAGTGAAATAAGAGCACTATTCATCAAAACCATATGTTATAAGATTATGATGAACAACATTTGATTTTAATTTTGAGTTTCCTAATAGTAAAAAAAAAA
>JAJPUD010001298.1:444003-455784 GCA_023553655.1 Myrmecobius fasciatus | reverse complement strand
ATATATATATATATATATATATATATATATATATAATATACATTTTAAAGATAATATAAACTTATTTTTAAAAAGAAAGTATGCACTCGAGGGCAGGGGCCATCTTTCTTATGCTTGCATTTGTCTCTCCAGTGCTTTAGCATAGTTCCTGGAATATAGAAAGCATTTAATAAATGCTTGTGGATTTGACTTGAACTTGCAAGAGGTCCTCCTTTAGAGGGAGTATGAAGATAGAAAGGAAGATGAGGCTAATGGAAATTATTTAAAAACTTTTTTATTAATACCTTTTATTTTTACAATACATCCATTTCTGATTATGCCCTTCTCCCCTACCCAACAAGGGTTCTCTTGTAACTAAGAGTGATTACTCTAGCCACTACTACCTGAAAGTTAAGTGTGTTACATTTAAGAGTAGAAATCCCAGAACTTTCTAATACTTTTAAGGGTTTGGAAGAGAATGTGTAGTTTTTAGCATTGGCTTTACCCCTACTGCTTGTGTAGTCTCAATTTTAAAGCTTCTCAAGTTTTCTTTGCTGGAATATTTGGAAGATATGTTGCTGGCAGCAATATCAGCCTGGAATTGAGGCTACAAGGTCATCTTTTCTTCAGCTTCTGAGTCTGAGATTCTACCTGCTTTGCCTAGAATTGAAAAAGACAAAAGAAATAAACCAACTCCTCAAGTCCATTTCTGAAAGCCTTGGGAACTAAGAGGAAAGTGGTTGTGCCTCTGGGATGGGTGAATAAGACCACTTTTGCATGAAACTGGAAAGATATAGTGACTTTATCTCTGTTAGGTACTCAGCCAGTTCTGTCCATATAGCTCATGGAAGGAGGCTGCTTTTATCTACATGGTAGAAGGAATCAGGGTATCTTATCCCAGAATAAGGTCCCTACTGTCATCTCCCACATAGGTCTCACATCTTATTGGGTATCCATCAAAGCTGGGTTAGAAAACAAGAATTACAAAGAAAAAAAATGCAACAGAACCAGCCAACCTATCAACCATGACTGAAAACATGTGGAACATTTCATATCATTGATTGCTACCGTGTGCTGTGTTGTTTGCTTTTGTTGCTGTTGTCTCTAAAGCTACATGATCCTTTTGTTTATTCCTGTAGTATCATGTTGTATATTACCCTTTATATAATTAAAAAATTTATTGACCCTCCCCCAACCTCTGCTGTGTAATAAATGCTAGTGCTGTGGAAAGAGGATGGGAAAGCAGTCTGATGAAGCATATGGACCCATTCTAAAAATATTTTATATAAATATAGTAAAAGACATAAATTGGCCAAAAACAGTTATCAATTTTTTAAAGATCATTTTATAAAGTTCACTCTTGCTTTCCAAATGTTTTTTCCTGATTTAAGCCTTCCCCCTCTGCATTCCATCTTTCAACCATCTGCCTAAGTGATTTTCCTAAATCTAATAATAATAATCTAATAATGTTTAAGAGTGCACCATCGGGTCTTGAATCTCTGGCATTAAAAACATTTCACAACCTGGCCCCAATCTACTATTTCAGAAATCATACATTATTTTCCCTCAATAAAGCTTCTTCACTTTAGACCCTAAGTTAAAAAAAAAAAACCTCTATATCTAGAGAAAAGCATTCAGGAAGGAGACAAAAAAATGATTTTTACACATACACACACACACACACACACACACACACATCAACACCACTTTCACAAAGCATTTTAGTTACTTTGTGATTACATTTGTCAGCAGTTTAAATGTGAAATGATTAAATTTTAATTGATTAATTATTAAATGATGATTCATTTTAAATAATATGAAACAAGTAAAACATTCTTGAATCATGAAAATATCAGCTAGTTGGGGCAGACATGAGCCAGTAAAAATGAAGGGAAGAAATCAAGTTAGCTGCCTTTTGGTTGTGCCATGCCAATACCTTTTTAAATTCCTTAATTAGTATACATGTTGTTGCTCTCTATAACCACTTTCCTCTCAGCAGCTTATCAGAGAGTAATATAGATCAATATACACAGAGTGAGGAACTTTTCTCAGCTCTTCTTTTATCATCATTCTACTTCTATCTCTGCAATTGCATCTCCTTACACATCCTCATACATTTCAAAAAGAAAATAGAAAGTTGGTGCTATATAGTTGAGTCAGAAGAACACAGGATGATAATTATCCTAATTCTATGGAGCTAAATCTTACTCATTACTTGTTATTTGACTGTTTTATTTTAACACAATATTAATCTGTTAATATGAGGGGGAAAACATTAGGAAATGTAAATGTAATTAGACTTGTATCTAAGAGGTAGATTTATGTAATGGGGCCCAGATTCATAGTGATTCTTCCCGTTAATGACTCCCCATTAAAAGAGTAATTATGAATGGTTTATGATTGTGCCCTCAGAGAGCAAAATTCTATAACAATGGGCTAGGGGTGAAACTCCCAGTCTCGACTAAGAAAAATCCTTCTGTCCTTCCTGGTGCCCTCTTGCTGCAAATAAAAAAATATTCAGCCATATAAGGACAGGATTGACCAAAGGTATTTATGAGAAATAATACCAAATCTGGCAAATATATTCCTTAACAGTATAATTTTTTTAAAAAAACACAAATTTAAAGCAGGGCCTGACTATTGTTCCTTTCTTAGCTGACTTATTTCTCTCTGAAAAATTGCTTGTGTGTGTGTGTGTGTGTGTGTGTGTGTGTGTGTGTGTGTGTGTGAGTGCTTAGAGGGTAGGCAGATGTGGGGTGAAAGGGGTGATCTCTCACAATAAAACACACAGTCACATATAACTTCTGACTTGTCCATTCGATGAAGGTCATCTTTCATGGTCTCACAGGAAGGAACTTCAGAAGTAATAGCCAACAGCTCCTGTCCTAGTTACTCTGCCTCATTGGACCAACTCAACTTGTCCCTTTTCCTTTTCTTGTTCTCTTTGAGAGTCACTCCAAAAAAAACTTTCACTTTAGTCAAAACCTCTTCCTCCCTTCCATTACCCCTTTGAGGGTATTAGTTTCTTCTCCTCCCAAACTAGTGTTGTGCCACAGTTCCATGTCTCAGTTTCCCTCAATTGCTCTGTTTCAGTTTCTCTTAATTGTTCTGCCTCGTTAGCAACTTCCCCCACACACACACTTCCTGACCATCAGGGATAATTGAGCTAGCATTCCAAAGAGTCATAAAACCTCCAGATGGCCCATCTCAAATACCTAGACATATTCCTTTTCTTTTGGCTTCAGACTTAATGTTTCCTAGCTTTTTTCGTAGCTTCTCAGAATTTATGTTCCCTTCCTCCACATCCCCAACCTGTTAGAATTGAATTGATAGTCCTTTCCTGGAATTCCAATCCCCCCCCTCCCCAGTACCCTACCCCTCCTTCTGCCTTGTGAGCTCTTTATTCCCCTGAGCACCAGGAGCTCTATAAAAATCCTGGGACCAAACTTACTAATTGTTGGATACTTAAGATCCAGTTGGCTGGCTAAAGTTTGCTAGTCTAAACTCTCAATGGACTGTATGCTTTGAGACAAGAGTTCCAGCAGTCTTGATCCATAGCTACGGATTCTAAACTCTCAATTAACATCAATAAAATATTAATAATCTCCAATGTGTGATAATGCCTCAGTTTCTCCCAGAGCATTGCACTAGGAATCCAAATCCCAGAGGATTTTGCAGCCCTGGCAATGGGTGTTTACATAAATAAAAATGTATTTTAAAAATTTAAATAAAATTATCGGAAAAAACAAAACATGGCCAAACTCTAAATCAGTCATTATTTACCAAGAATCTCCTGGGATCCATGATGATGGCCTGGAAAATCTCCCTCGTCCATCAGGAGATGATGTTCTTTGAGGCCTCAAACAACTTGTTGAACAAGGGCAAGGAATCTAACAAAGCAGTAAAGCCTGGTTACAGCCATGTCTAGTTACATCACTGAACTCTGCTGTAGCTGCTGGGAGTGTACTGACTCAACTACTCCGAGACAGTTTATTTGAACCCTATATTCTTCCTGGGCAAAGATCTGACTAGGATCCCAAGTCACCTTCAATATGCCTTTAACCCCAGAAACCTCTACAGCTGAGCTATATGACCTAATCTTTGAGATGATGCTAATAAAATCTTGTCTGGGTGATTTGGCTGTTCTTCTAAATCTTTGTATTTTTCAGGATGTGATTAAGGCTCATTAAGGCTGCATTCTGGCTCTTGACAACTTAATTGGATCATCTTCCGCATGCCAGCAATTGTTTATGCTTCTAATAGACATTGCCTTGCCTTCAATGCAGAGAAACACCATTCTCCCTAGGATGGAAACTGACATACAAAATGTGACAGAATTTCCCCTGCATACCATCCCTTAGTTATTCCAACCCTTGGGGCCATCCAGAGATCCACTGACATTGTTCCAAATCAAAGGAAGCAGGTCCTAAAGCACAGTGACTGGAATATCAGTTACCCCACTTTTAACCCTGAATTTAGTTTTTTCTAAGGAGATGGGAAGAAGAGAACTACTGAAAGCACAGATGAGCTTCACCATGAATGATTCCAAGGGGGTTCTATCTTTGAATAGAGTCAT
This sequence comes from Myrmecobius fasciatus, assembly GCA_023553655.1. Classification (NCBI taxonomy): domain Eukaryota; kingdom Metazoa; phylum Chordata; class Mammalia; order Dasyuromorphia; family Myrmecobiidae; genus Myrmecobius; species Myrmecobius fasciatus. The sequence goes on along the minus strand of JAJPUD010001298.1, from coordinate 451,229 downwards.
CAATCACTTTTGCGGGAAAAGAAGAGAGAAATAAACAGGTATCAATTTTCATATTCAAGTATATCCATTTCAGGAGATTTGGGAGGGTAATAAGCAGGGGAAGATGTTGTTCTTTTACTCTGGGGAAGGCCTAAATTATACATTTAAACATCAGAACATCCTTGGTGCAAGGGATATGATGTAGGCCTTAAACATGGCCACAAGGTGGAACAATGACGCAGCTCATAGCCCTTCCACCCGTTCTAGAAGCCAGAAGTCTCTGAGATTCTGGGAGACTTCCAATAAATTTTGGAGAACTGACAAGGAAGAAGTGGGGGGAGTGGAAATTATCAGAGAAGAGGATTTTAAGACAACTGAACTAAGCTGAACTGAAACCTGAAAGCACCCTGCTTTTTTTAAAAAGAATAATAATTTCAAGGAAAAACTAGCAAAGGAGTCTTTCCTCGACAACTACCACCATAGCATCCAAGTGTAATACAAATTCATCTGCACAGTAACTTGAAATACTATAACTAAGAAAGAGGCTTCACCCTAAGTACTTGCTAAATAAATCTTAGAGCAGTGATGTTGTACTCAGAGAACAAAGTTAATCATCTTTGAGTGGGAACTCCAGAGGGGGAAAAAATCATCAATGGGGACATCTACTGGCCAAGAAGTAATACAGTCAACAAAAAGAAAAAGAAAACATTAAAAGAACCTAGAATGTCAAATCTGAAAATAAATGACATAAAGATTATGCAGCTGCTAGAAGAACTCACACAGGTCATCACAACCACAGTTAATTCTAAGTAGTAAAATAAAATAAAAACAAAAATTTAAAAATAGGGCCAAAAATGGTCATAAGCAAAAAGCTTTCTTTATTCCATTGGTAGAGGGAAACTAGGCACATGTGCTAGGGCCTCCTAAAGAAGTAGACTCACTTTAGTGTGGGCAAGTTTCAATACATGTAGCAGTGGCTATGTAGTGTGCTGTAGCCTTGGCATTTGGTGGGGAATAGTGACAATGAGATTAAATTGATTCATAGCAGGGTTTCATGACAGAGGCCACCTAATCCAACCTACTCACTTTACAGATAAAAAACTATAGGGAAATAGATTTTCTTCCAAGTTCACACCAAGAGGTAGGGGAAAGAACAAACATTTATTAAGTGCTTACTGAGCACCTTCTAAGCCCTTTACTTTATCTTATTTGATCCTGTCAGCAACCCATTTTACAGTTGAGGAAACTGAAACAGACGGAGGTTAAGTAACTTATCCAGGATCATTGCAGCCATTAAGTGTCTGAAATTATTTATGAATTCTTTTTCCTAACTCCAGGACCAACATTATATTCACTGAACCACCTAGCTGCCTACACATAGATAAGTGATTTTAATAAGTGTATCACATACTCATATCATACTGCTTCCTCAAGTACCACATCTGACATAAAAATATGCTCAGATCTCCACAGGTGTTACTACCTTCTTAGAAAAATCAATAGTATCTCTATTTTTGTATTTATATTGTTTCTGTGCTAGAGCATAAACTCCTTGAGGGCAGAGACACTTTCACTGTTTTCTCTGTATACCCGTGCCCTAACATAATACCTAGCATAGTGGAGGCACTTCATAAATGCTTGTTAACTTAATCATATATCAGAATGTGATTTAAGGAGCAGTGCATAAGAAAACTCTAGTTTAAACTAAGGGCTGGAAGCAAGAGTAGAGAGCAAGCCAAGGCAAGAGAAGAACTGAGAAAAGCAAGTAGCCAGGCTCAGGGTTAAGTTGAGACTGGAGATGATTACAACAGAAAAGCAGTTGACAAGGAGGCTTCTGTGGTTGATATCTAATTGTTTGGATAAGCTAATTTTTTATTTCGTTTATATTATAGACATTGTGAATATTGTTTTCTTGCTTCTATTTATTTCACTGTGATCAGTTTATATGTCTGAAATATATATTTGTTTTTATTTAAATTGTAGTAGTTTTTCATTATATTCATGTATTACTATTTGTTTAGCCTTTCCTCATTCAATAAATATTGACTTTGTCTTTAGTTCTCTCCTATCACAAAAAGCATTTCTATAAATATTTTGGAGTATGAAGAGCTTTTATTTCTGTCATTAGCCTCCCTTGAAGTAAATGTCCAACAGTGGGATCAAAGGGTATGGATATTTTAGTCATTTTTTTATAGCATACATTCAAATGCATTCCCAAATGGCTGTACCAAGTCAGTTCCTTCAATATTGCCTGTCTGTCCACAAAAACTCCCAACATTGATTATTTCTATCTTTGATCATTTGTAGCTAGATGAGGCAAAGAGGTCATCTTGTTTAACTCCCCATACAATTCAAAGAACCTCTTTACAACATCTTTGGCATGTGGCTCTGCTAGAAACTAGATAATGTCATAAGCACATCTCAACAACTTCCCATCTAGAATTCAAGTCCATAGAAATTTGGTAAAAAAAGTAACCACAAAGAATCTAAGACTTTATAAAACACTCCGCGGACAATGAGCATTATCAGCTAAATTTTGTAGATTTTCAAGATATCTTGCAAGCCTGCTGATGATCAATTATACAACTTGATGAGAGTTAATTGGTCCTTATATATAAATAAAATTTGTTATATTCTAATAAAATAGTTACACAAAATTACTTTGGTACCCATCAAGTTCATAAGATTCAAAGAATCTCATAATTCAAAGAGGCCTCAGGAGATAGCAATCCATCCATGTCTTCCATTCAATTCTAATCAATATCTTTGAACATACAAGATATATGCAGAATAGGTGAGATGTAAACTCATAGGAAGGCACTACCAGAAAGGGGACCAGACAAGGACTTCAGTAAAAAGTGGGACTTCAGCTGAATGAAGTCAAGGAAGCTAAAAAACTGAGTTGAGAAGAAAGAACAATTCAGACATGGAAAACAGTTAGTGCAAAGGCCAAAAATTGAGATGTGAAATATCAAGTAAACAGAAAAAAGCAAACCATAAGTGTAAGGAGACTGGAAAGGTGGGAAGGGAACAGTTTGTGAAAGTTTTCAAATGACAGAGAGTTTTTATTCAATCTTGAAAAGGGAACCACTGGAGTTAATGAAGTGGGAGAGTGACAAGTTGATGATAAGAAGAGAAATATGCGAGAAAAGACAGAAGATAATGGACTCAATGATGCATTTAGAGGAATTAGCTCTGGCAAGCAGGGTTACCTCTAAGGGGCAGCTAGGTGGTGCTATGGATAGAGCACCAGCCCTGAAGTCAGGAGGACCTGAGTTCAAATCTGATCTCAGACATTTAACACTTCCTAGCTGTGTGACCCTAGGCAAGTCACGTAACCCCACTTGTCTCAACAAAAAAAGGGGGGGCGCGGATTACCTCTAGGCTAGAAACCAGAACACTCTGGGGGGAAGGGGAGTAGGTAGAAAAGTAGGAGGAAGGAGCATAGTCGGTAAAGATGTCTGAGTAACATGAGGTGAGGAAGAAGGAACTCTTGCTCAATTGCTTTATTTTATTCAATGAAGTATGAAAGGAAATCCTATATTGAGAGTTTGGGGGAGGGTATATGATGGGAGATATGAGAAAAGGTGAAAAGGTTTAGAATAGCTACTATTTGTAATGAGATGATAAATTGATTGAGGAGGTATAAAAAAATCATCTAATTGTTAGCTTTCTGGTAATGAACATCTCCAAACTTGACTGAGGGGATAAATGACGTAGTCTGGTAGCAAATTCTTTACTATCATGCTACATACTAATCAGCTGAAAAATTTGTCTTTTCTACCTCCACCCAATCATTCACACTTGTCTCCTTTCCACTCACACAATCATCTCTTACCTGGACTATTGCAAAAGCATCTCAATTAGTCTTCTTGCCTTTAGTCTCTTTTCACTCCAATTCATTGTCCCCTCAGCTGTCAAAGCAACTTTATGAAAACACAGATCTGACCATATCACTTTCCTATTCAATAAATTCCAGTGACTCTGTTTTACTTCCAGATTGAGAGTAGCTGAAAACATGGTCCTAGTGTGGATTTAGCCCGACCAGCCTCAGACCGGAAGTCAACTCGGAAAACTGCCCCAGGGCAAATTGAAACTGCGGTAGTACTCCCTGCTAGTGACTGATACCTCAGCTGAAAATCATGACTAAGAAGCAGAAGAGAGCTCTCACCATAGAAAGCTTTTACGGAGAAAAAATAGAACAGTCCCCAGATCCTGAGATTCTGAAAACAATCCCAGATGAAGCCACAAAGGCAGACTTAAGTTGGTCTCCCTTTCAGAAGGCTTACCTGGAAGATTGCATAAAGAATCTCAAAAGAGAGCTAGAAGAAGAATGGGGAAATAAATTGAGATCAGGGCAACAGAGATATCAAAAACTGGAAAACAGGACTGGTGAATTGGAAAAAGACAACAATTCACTGAAAAAGTGAATTGGTGAATTGGAAAAAGAAAAAAATTCACTGAAAAATAAAATTGGTGAATTGGAAAAAATCACCAATTCACTGGAAAATAAAAATGGTGAATTGGAAAAAATCACCAATTCACTAGAAAATAAAAATGGCAAATTGGAAAAAGACAACAATTCACTGAAAAATAAAATTGGTGAATTGGGAAAAGACAACAATTCATTGAAAAATAAAATTGGCAAAATGAAAAAAAGAATGCATTGAATCAAGAAATTCAATTGGCCAGCTACAAAAGGAGCCAAAAAAGATAACTGAAGGAAATAATACTTTAAAAATTAAAATTGAACAAACAGAAGTAAATGACTCAATAAGACTTCAAGAATCAGTCAAACAAAAACAAAAAAAAATGAAAAAATAGAAGAAAATATGAAATATCTCCTAGGAAAAACAATTGACTTGGAAAACAGATCCAGGAGAGACAATCTAAGGATTATTGGACTCCCTGAAAGCCACGATGAGAAAAAAAAACTTGAGGCTATCTTCCAGGAAATCATGAAAGGGAATTGCCCTGATGTTTTAGAATCAGAAGGCAAAATTGGCATTGAAAAAATTCACTGATCACCTCCTGAAAGAGACCCCAAAATTAAAACCCCAAGGAATATCGTGGCCAAATTTCAGGACTATCACACCAAGGAAAGGATATTGCAAGCAGCTAGAAAGAAACAGTTCAAATACCAAAGAACTGTAATTAGAATTACACAAGATCTGTCAGCTTCCACATTAAAGGATCGAAGGGCCTGGAATCAGATATTCCGAAAAGCAAAAGAACTTGGATTACAGCCAAGAATAAGTTATCCAGCTAGAATGAGCATCATCTTCCAGGGAAGAAGATGGTCATTCAATGATACAGGAGAATTTCACCTATTTCTAATGAAAAGATCAGATCGGAACAAAAAATTTGACCTCCAAATACAGAACTCAAGAGAAGCATAAAAAGGTAAAAAGGAAAGAACTCTTGAGAACTATATTTCTACTATAGGTATCCTTAAAGAATGGGGGTATAATTCGATTTTTCTTTGATAATAATGGAAAGGAAATTAGAGGTGGAAGGGATACCATACTGAAAAAAGGGGGGGGGAGAGGAGGCAAAAAAAAGTAAAAATAAAGGAGGTAAAATAAGGCAAAATCTCATAAAGAGACATAGAAGATCTAATATAATTGAGGGAAAGAAGGGAGGGCGATGAGTATTGTGTAAACCTTACTCTCATTAGATTGGACTCTAAGAGAGTATATCAGACACATTTGGCTTCAAAGAAAGGCCTGACCCTCCTTATGGGAAGGTGGGAGGGAAAGGAGGAAAGGAAAGGGATAAACTAATAGAAGGATTAGGGGAAAGGTACAAAGGGTAGGGAAGGATTCTAAAGGGGGGAAGACTGTTGGAGGGAGGTGGTCATCAAAAATAAAGTACTGGTGAGGGTGGAAGGGAGAGAGGGGAAAGGGAAGAGAAAATCATAACTCTGGGTAAATAAGATGGCAGGGAATACAGATATAGTTATTTTAACCATGAATGTGAATGGGATGAACTCTCCCATAAAATGGAAGTGGGTAGCAGACTGGATTAAAAGCCAGAATCCTACAATATGTTGTTTACAAGAAACACATCTAAAACATAGAGATACATACAGAGTGAAGATAAAGGGCTGGAGCAGAATCTTTTATGCTTCAGGGGAACAAAGAAAGGCAGGGGTAGCAATCCTTATCTCAGATCAAGTAAAAGCAAAAATAGATCTAATTAAAAGAGATAAGGAAGGAAACTATATTTTACTAAAGGGTACCATAGACAATGAAGTGGTAACAATACTAAACATATATGCACCAAGTGGTATAGCATCCAAATTCCTAGAGGAGAAACTATCAGAGATGCAAGGGGAAATAGACAGTAATACTATACTAGTGGGGGATCTCAACCTTGCTCTCTCAGAATTAGATAAATCAAATCACAAAATAAATAAGAAAGAAGTTAGGGAGGTAAACAAAAGGCTAGAAAAGTTAGGTATGATAGATCTCTGGAGGAAATTGAATGGTGATCGAAGGGAGTATACTTTTTTCTCAGGGGTTCATGGAACTTATACGAAAATTGATCATGTGTTAGGGCATAAAAACCTCAAAATCAAATGAAGAAATGCAGAAATAGTAAATGCATCCTTCTCAGATCATGATGCAATAAAACTCACATGTAATATAAGGCCAGGAGAAAATAGACCAAGTTAATTGGAAATTAAATAATCTAATCCTGAAGAATGAATGGGTGAAAGAGCCAATTATAGACACAATCGATAATTTCATCCAGGAGAATGACAATAATGAGACAACATACCAAAATTTGTGGGACACAGCTAAAGCGGTTATAAGGGGTAATTTTATATCTCTAGATGCTTACTTGCACAAAACAGAGAAAGAAAAGATCAATGAACTGGGCTTACAATTAAAAAAGCTAGAAAAAGACCAAATTAAAAATCCTCAATTAAATACCAAATTCAAAATTCTGAAAATTAAAGGGGAGATCAATAAAATTGAAAATAAGAAAACTATTGAATTAATAAATAAAACCAAGAGTTGGTTTTATGAAAAAACCAACAAAATAGATCAGCCTTTAGTTAATTTGATTAGAAAAAGGAAAGAGGAAAATCAAATTGTTAGTCTCAAAAATGATAAGGGAGAACTTTCCTCCAATGAAGAGGAAATTAAAGTAATAATTAGGAGTTTCTTTGCCCAACTTTATGCCAATAAATTTGATAATGTAAATGAAATGGAGGAATATCTACAAAAATATAGATTGCC
>JAJPUD010001298.1:426109-437519 GCA_023553655.1 Myrmecobius fasciatus | reverse complement strand
TACCACTTCACACCTGTCAGATTGGCTAAAATGACAGGAAAAGTTAATGATGAATGTTGGAGGGATTGTGGGAGGGCTGGGACACTGATGCATTGTTGGTGGAGCTCTGAACGGATACAGCTATTCTGGAGAACAATTTGGAGCTATGCTCAAAAAGTTATCAAACTGTGCATACCCTTTGACCCAGCAGCATTTCTATTGGGCTTATATCCCAAAGAAATCATAAAGGAAGGAAAAGGCCCCACATGTGCAAGAATGTTTGTGGCAGCCCTTTTTGTAGTGGCCAGAAACTGGAAATTGAATAGATGCCCTTCAATTGGAGAATGGCTGAATAAATTATGGTATATGAATATTATGGAATATTATTGTTCTGTAAGAAATGACCAGCAAGATGATTTCAGAGAGGCCTGGAGAGACTTACATGAACTGATGCTGAGTGAAATGAGCAGAACCAGGAGATCATTATACACGGCAACAACAGTACTATATGATGATCAATTCTTATGGACATGGCTCTCTTCAACAATGAAATGTTTCAAACCACCTCCAATTGTTCACTGAAGAAAGCCATATACACCCAGAGAGAGGGATGCGAAATGTGGACCACAATATAACATTCTCATACTCCTTGATTGATGTTTGCTTACATTGTGTTTCCTTTATCTGATATATTGTTTGTGTAGATAAGATTTTTCTTGCACAACAATGATAAGTTTGGAAATATGTATACATATATTCGATTTGCCAATATTTTAACATAATTAACATGTAGTGGATATCCTGCCATCTAGGGGAGAGGTGGGGAGTTGGGGGGAAAAATTTGTAACGGAAAGCTATGTAAGGGTTATTGTTGAAGAATTACCCACACATATGTTATGCAAATAAAATAAAATTAAAAAAAAAAGAATCTTCAGTTTCCTTCATGACTCAGTTCTGATACTTAATGTTTGTGTGACCTTGGGAAGACCTTTAAATTCCCCCAAATTTCCCCATCAATAAAATGAAAGTAATGGACTAGATAGTCTCTGAGATCCATTTTACCTCTATAAGTAATGCAACTTCCCCAAACTTTCCTTTTTTTTTCTTTTATAAAGTGAGGAGGATGAAATTTGCATGATTTTTTAAAATAGACTTTTTATTTTTAAAACATATGCATAGTTTTTAATATTTACCCCTGCAAAATCTTATATTCCAAAAATTGTTCTCCCTCCCTTTCTCCCACCCCCTCCCCAAGAGAGCAAGTAATTCAATACATGTTAGTGCATTTCCATACATATTTCCACAATTATGCATGATATTCTTCAGAGAGATGTCATGAAGATAGATAATACTGAAATACTAAATCATCATGAAGAATTATTATTGTCATCAACAAATATCTTCTTTGTTCTTTATTTAGGTTTCTGAAGTCAAAAAGTAATGAGTTGACTTACCTTCAGATCCCTGAAGTATTTTTTAGAGATTTTTTTTAAAGTATATGTGTGAAAGAAAAAAAAAGTATATGTGTACATGTGTGTGTTGAGGCTACTCACAAAAATGTAAGAAAAAAAAATATTACTCTTTCCCTTCAGTGCAGAGAAAGCAAACAATGGATATAGAATATCACATAGACTGTCAGACTCATTCTATGTATAGGTTAGTTTTGCTGAACTAATTTTTTTTCTTTTTTTAATCTTTGTTTAAGCTATGACTGCAGAGTAAGAAAGTAGAAAGCAATATATGCTCAAATAAATATGATTGTAAAAACAAAAAGCATCAATAAAAATAAAAAAGTTCATGGGATGTATTCTCATATCTAGCACAGCAGACCACCAGATGACCTTCAACTAGGATTGCTGCACTAATTCCTGAATTCTAGTCTGTCTGTCTCTAAATGCATGGTCAGTTTGAGATTGGTTAGATTTTAAGACCAGGGAGCACACTGACTAATAATGCAAGTTAAAAGACTTCATTGGATCTCTGAGAAACAAATTTCTTCTGAAGGCCATGTAAACACTAGATTTACTCTTTGAAATATAGTGCTTTACCCAGGTGTTGATAAATTTTGTGTCATGATTATAGAATTATTTTGGTAAGTGCTGGTCATACAGTTGAATGAATTTCTAGTGACATTTACTAAACAAACAAATTGGGGAAAATACTTGAGATTTCCCATTGGTCCAGAACATATAATAAGCACTGAGTATTACTAGCCTCATTAGCTTATCTGGCCAATATACCTCTAATAAATGCTTGTTATGCTTGAAGTATTGGGCTAATGTTTTATAGGGGCATCTACATGGCACAATGGATAAAGCCCTGGACTTGGAAATGTGAGAGTCATTTTCATGAGTTCAAATCCAGCATCAGACACTTAATGATCTTGGACAAATCTCTTAATCCTGTTGGCCAGTATCTTTACTAAGAAAATCCCAAATGGGGATCATAAAGAGTCAAAAATGACTGAACAACTGTTTCCTAATCTTCCCTTTTGGATATTTTTCCCATACTTATGGGTGGATTACCAAATCTCATTCATAGATCTCACATCAAAATTTCAACTTATTTGAAATTTTTGTGTCTGGTATGAAAAAGAGAAAGAAAGCTGAGGAAAGGAAAATGTGTTTTCTCTAAAATGGTCCCTGCTTTCAGAGAACAATATAATGCATTCTGAGCCAAAAAAAAGTTCTAATTACTACTTTTCTCCTTTTGCTTTGGACTGCTGAAAGCCTAAATACATTATCTTCTTCCTCCTTCACCTCTAATGTAGAGTGCCTAAAGTGTCACACCGTTAACCACAACCATTACTGGGGCTCTAGGCCAAGTGTATCATGGGGTGGGGGGGAGAGTCCAATTTCTGCTAAGATCAGCTGCAGTAGAGACCAAAAGAAAGGAGTTGAAGCCCAAGAACAGGAAGAAATTGAAAGATTAGGAATGGAGTAGGGGACACAGGGAGAAGTTGAAAAGGGGGTTAGAAGTTCAGGGTAGCTTTCAGATATGATGGCTACAGCTTCAACTTTTTTGTTTCATGGAACAGAAGCTCCAGGAATATTTTTTAATACTTTCTAATTTATCATTGATTTCTAACTTGCAACCAGAGGTACAAAGGAATCTGAATTATCTAGTCCCTCAACCTGTGTTGACACCCTCAGGTCAAAGATTTGCCTTATCCTCAGTTCTACCACTGCTACTGTAACTGGATGCTTTCGAGTATAAGATTCATTTCATCTTTTCCTGCTTATGCCTATTTGCCACACATACTCCGGATCATGAGAGTGGGCTTTCTGGAGTTCATTCATAAGTGAAAAGAGAATAAACAACTTTAATAATAAGCTAAAATAAGTTTAAAGCTATAATATCTAGAGTAAGAAATCCATATGGATAACTAAATCAACCCAATTTAGACTGAATGGTGCCTATGCAATCTCTCTTCTCTATATCTGGATAATTTATAATCTCAAATGGCCTCTTAAATACATTTTTTGAGAATTATGAGAAAATTGCATATTATCTGTTGGCATTATACCTAAAAGAATTGTTGGTTTTGTTTGTTTGTTTTTCAAAGTTAGAGATAGGCCATGATGCTTGAGAAGATCTGCTGTTAAAGAATTAAAAACCAGAGGAAATCAGGTAACAAGAGATATGTCAGAGGATGAAGAATGTATTAAACCAACAACAGGTGAAGGAGAAGAGCTAAAAATATTCTCTGATAATTGAAGAGGAACAGAAGTTTGAGCAGCTGCTTTAGGCTCTTCTGGGAGCTAGTTTGATTGGAGGAGAACTCTGTAGGGAGCTGGGAAAAAATAGAATCCTGCTATGTGAAGAGCTGGCTAGGTTTGGTGGCATTGCCCATAGATAAAATTTGAAAAAGTTTTCACTTCTTTCTTTTAAGGAAAATATTTGTCACTGACTTAGACTAACACTGCTTCATCAAAAAAGTAAGAGGGCAGACCTAAAATGCTACTGATCCCTGAATTGTTTTTTTTTCCACTGAAAAAGTATAACATGACTACTTGATGAAAAGAGCTTAACATTGCTTTAGTGAGTCTAGAGCATCAGAAAAGTGTATCAAAGTATATTCAAAAAGATACAAAGATACCCCTCTTCATCATGCTTCACTTTATTGCACTTCATAGATATTGCATTTTTTTACACAAATTGAAAATTTGTGGCAATCTTACTTTGAAAAGTTTATTGGCATCATTTTTTCCAATAGCGTGTGCTAACATAAAGTCTCTACATCACATTGTGGTAATTCTCACAATATTTCAAACTTTTTCATTATCATTATATCTATTATAGTGATCTTCATCAATGATCTTTGATGTTACTATTATAATTGTTTTAGGACACTATATTCAGATCCCATATAATACAGCAAACTCAATTGATAAATGTTGTGTGTATTTTGACTACTCTGATGACCTGCCATTCCCTCTCCTTGGACCTTTCTATTTCCTGAGAAACAATAAAATTGAACTTAGGACAAGTGATAACCATAAAATGGTCTCTAGCTAAGACATTGAAAGGAAGAGTCAATCAATGTCACAAACTTCAATGTAGGCAAATTTGTTGACTTATTTTAAGAAATTGCCACAGCCACCCCAATATTCAGCAGCCACCAGCCTGATTAGCCAGCAGCCATCAACACTGAGGCAATATCCTCCACCAGCAAAAAGATTCTGATTATATGAAGACTCAGATGATGATTAGCATTTTTAGGCAATAAAATATTTTTAAAATAAGATAAATGCATTTTAGACATAATACACATATACATATTACATATAATACAATACATGATAAAATTAAATTACTATTTCACATTTGATAGCTACAATATGGTATAAACATGACTTTTATATACCTTGGGAAATCAAAAAAGTTGTGTGACCTGCTTTATTGTGATATTTATTACAATACCCTAAAAATGAACTCCTAATATCTCAGAGCATGCTTGTAGTTCAGATGTTCAAAAGAACAGTTGGTGACATGTAGAGATTATTTCCTAAAAAAGCCCACTAACATCCAGGCCAACAGGCCATTATGAATTGCCTTGGAAATGTGAATTTCTCTATTTGTATTTCACTGCTAGTTTTCTCTGTGTGTGCAACCACTTCTCAGTTCCCCTCAAACCTTGGACACTATATATACATTATATGATATATATGTCATATATAAGATATATGACCTAGATTTGTGGGAAGACTGTCATGTTTGGATTGTTCTTGCTTTTGCTTTCAATTGTTATGTTATATTATGGCTATTCTTGCTTTGGGTTTCTAATTTAGTAAATGTTTCATATTCAAGAGTCAATGGTAACATTATGACTTACTTGTACACTAATAATAATGATGGTGATAATAGCTAACTATTACTTAGTGCTTTAAGCTTTTCAAAGCACTTTACATAGCACATTCACATTCTAGCCTGACAATAACCCTGGAAGGAAGTGCTATTATTATCTTTATTTTACAGATGAGGAAACTAAAGCAAACAGCAGTAAAGTGATTTTTCTAGGATCACAGAGTTACTAATTGTCTGAGACAGGATTTGAGCTCAGGGCTTCCTAAAGCCAAGGCCAGAACGATGGAGAGTATATCCACTGAAGTTCTGTAGTTGTTGTTTGTCCTTCATTCTCGAAGAGGACCATGACATCAGGGGGGTGCAACAGAACATCAAAGAAGTGCATGCCTCAGACTTCCTACTAAGTTGGCTGCCTAAATAAAAAACAGTAGGAACTCTAGAAAAATTTTTAAATTTGCACTGGACCAAAAAATGATCAACAAATCCAATGAGAAACCATAGTAAATGACTTTTCCCACTCCAGTACTAAAGAAGAAGTCAATTAAAAGTCTGATGGTGATAGGAAAAAGAATTTCACCAGCAAATCCAGCTCTACCCCAGCATAGAAGAGATAGCCAGAATTATGCACAGTTTGTCAGATTCTGTGACCTTAGACAATAAGAACAGGGAAAGCCCTAGGATAGAGACTTTGAAGATGTTAGAAAATCATAGTGGCATAGGGACTCCATCCAGCAAGGCATTGCTGTACTCAAAGATAACTCAGGCCCAGGGACTGAAGTTCCTAACATTTTGTCCTGAGATGTCAGCAAGGGTGTTAAAGATCCCAGAAAGCTGAAACTCAAAAATCCAGGGGAAACCTAACTCCAGGAAGAGGAAGTCAAGAATTCTTGACAAAACCAAGTAGAGCCAACCATTCTACCAAAAAGTTCAGCATAGAACAAATACTGTTCCTAACATAAATATTCCTTCAACTATTTTAGGGTCTTTATTTTTGAACTGTAATTGAAACAATATTAAGTATTTTGCATGATTTGATAGATTGATCCTCAAATATTTTTATGCATTTAATAGTGGTTTTAAATGGTATTCCTTTTCTATTCTTGCTTCTTGAATTTTTGTTATCTTTTAGCAATGTTGCTAAATTTATGGGTTTATTTCATAGCTTGCAATTTTGCTGAAGCTATTAGTTTCTTCGTTGGTATCTTTACAGATTCCCTAGAATTTCTTAAGTAAACAATATCGGTAAAGAGGAATAGTTTTATCTCCATTTTGCCATTACACTTTGAAAGCACAAAGGTTTCTCCATCTCCATCCTCCATTACTGAGAACTTCTCTTACTTCTTGGCCTAACTAAAATCAAGCATTTATTAAATAGATAAGAGGTAAAAAAGGAATGTCCACTGTGACCATTACAATTCAATATAATGTTATAAATGCTAGATAGTGATAAGATGAGAAAAATAAATTGGGAAAATAAACATAAACAAAAAATAAGGTTATTATTTTTGCAGATTATATGATGACTTTCAGAGAATCTTAGAGAATCACATAAAAACTGATTGAAACAATTAGCAACTTAGGCAAACTTGCAGAATATAAAATAAATCCATAAAAATAATTTTCTCTATATCATCAACAAAGGCCAGCATGAAGAAATAAAGAATTCCAATTGAAATAACTACAGAAAATTTGGAATACTTAGAAGTATACTTGCTAAAACATACACAATTATAAAACTTTTTACACAAATAAAAACAGGTCTAAATTATTGGAGAAATATTCATTACTCATTGATAAGCCAAGTCAATGTAATGAAAATGGCAGTAGTTCCTAAATTAATTTATCCAGTGCCATGCCAATCAAATTACCAAAAGAATACTATATAGAGTGAGAAAAACTAATAAAAACTCATCTGACAGAACAAAAGATAAATAATATCAAAGGAATTAATGGGGGAAAGGGGTAGTAGGAAGGAATGGAATCTATTATTACCAGACCTCGAACTATAAGTCAATTATTATTAAAAAATTTTAGCATTCATAAAAAAAATTGAGATGTTGATCAGCAGAACAGAATAAGTATACAACATGCTGAAGTAAATGAGTACTGTGTGTTAGTATTTTGCTAGCTACTGTGTAAGAAGTCACTATTTGACAAAAAATGTTGGGAAAATTAGAAACATTCTAGAGGATAATAGATATAGATAACCATTTTATATCAAGATTAAATTCAAAGGGGTACTTAACTATGACATAAAGGGTAACATCATAAACAAATCAGAGGAGATAAGAAGAAATTATCAGATATATGGATAGGAGAAGTGTTTGTGAACAAATAAAAGATTGAAAGGGTCAAAAAAATTAAACTGGCAGTTTTGATTACATGCAATTTAAAAATTTTTGCGCGAACCACTTGGAAAATCTTTCTCATCCATTAAATTGGCAAAGCTGACAAAAAATGGAAAATGGCAAATTTTGGAGGCAATGTGGGAAAACAGAACATTAAATTAATGTAATATGTTGGTGGAACTATGAATTGTTATAGCCATTCTGGAAAGCAATTTGGAACTATGCCCAAAAAGTCATTAAACTGTATATACCCTTTGATTCATCAATGCCACCAATAAGTCTGTACCACAAAGAGATCAAATATGAGAAAAAGGACCCATATGTACAAAAATATTTCTGACAGTCCTGTTTGTAATGGCAAAGAACTGGAAATTAACAGGCTATCCATCAACTTGGAAATGGCTAAACAAATTATGATATATAAATATAATAGAATACTATCATGCTGTAAGAAATCATGAGGGGGAAATCATGAGGGGGAGAAACTAGAAAGTCTTGTATGAATTAATGCAGAGTATGGTATGATAAACAGAACTAGAAGAACAATTTATGTCACAACACCAATATTATACAGACAAACATTTTTTAAAGTCTTGGGAATTCTGATAAACACAATGACCAGTCACATTTCCAGAGGCCTCAGGATGAAAGATACTGCCTACTTCCTAATAAGGAAGGTGATGTTCACAGAGTGTAGTTTGGGACATAATTTTTTGGACATGGTCAATGTGGGAATTTGCTTTTCTTGACTATTCATGTTTGTTAAAGAAATGTTTTTCTTGATTTCTGTGGGGGATGGTAGGAGTGAATGGGGAGAAAAGATAGATTTTTAATTAAAAATAAAAGTGTAATTAATAGTAAAAATAATGAAGGGAATGCTTTTAGAGACAATTTTATGTATTGATGCTAAGTAGATTGGGCAGAACAAGGAGAATAATTTATATAACAATGCCAACATCATAAAGACAATTAACTTTGAAATTTTAAGAACTCTGATCAATTCAATGAACTGCTACAATTCCATATGTCATGATAAAACAGGCTACCCATTTCTGGATTCAAAGGTGATGAATTCAAAGTATACATATATATTGCATGTGGACATGGCCTACATTAGTAATAGGAAATTTTATTTGTCTTGCTTTCTCAATGGGATGAGAAGGAGAGATTATAGATCTTTATTTGAAAAAAAGTTTTAAGGAGAACATAAAATGAGTCAAGTGATGAAATGTCAATTTCAGGGAATATTAGGCCAGTTTGGCCAGGTCAGATTTTATGAGTCTCCCAGGCTCCAAGTTCCACTTTAATCTCATTCTATTCAAATATACTTAGTCAATCGTAAAAAAAGTAAACTTTTTTCAGTAAGGTTTCCATTTTTTCACAATTAAATGTCAGGTTAGAGGGTGGCAGGAATCAGTGTTTATTTATAATCCTTATGGCTTCTAGTAAAACAGAAGCCTAAGTTAATTCAGAGCTAGTTTAGAGTGCAGTAAATATTCAAGAACACATGTTTCAAAAATCAATGAAAGCTTAAACTGTGAGTCAGTATCCCATATGGAGTCATATAACTGAATGTAGGGAATCATGAAATTATGATTTATTATCAATAAGTGTTTGATTTGATATTTGATATTTTAAATATCTAAATCCCTAAGGTAGTGTAAAAGTTTTTGGGTTAAAAAAGATCACGAGTATAAAAAGTTTAAGAAGTCTTGCTCTAAACCACTAATGTTGAGGAAAAGTAAATGAAAAGAATTTTGTGCTACAACTTCATATCACTCTATTAACAAGATTAAAAAAGAGGAAAATAATAAAAGTCTGAGAGATTATGAGAAAACAGACACACTACTACACTGATAGTGGAGCTATGAATGGACCCAGCCATTCTGGAAAATAATTTAGAACTTTGTCCCCAAAGTTACTAAATTTTGAATATTCTTTGACCTAATTGTAATACTATTAGTACTAAAATACTATGTAGTAGTATACTAATGATATAACCCCAAGAAGTCAAAGAAAGAGGAACAGGATTTACATGTATAAATAATAATAGCTGTTCCCATACATGAGATTCTACTTTCATGCACTTCCTTTAATAGTGTTCCATGTCTGAAACATCCCTCCTTCTTCATCTTTCTTTTGGCTTCCTTCAAATCTCAGCTAAAACTCCTGTAAGGAGTCTTTCTCAGTCCTCCTTTGAGAATACCCTTCATTTTTTTTATTAAAGCTTTTTATTTGCAAAACATATGTATGGGTAATTCTTCAACATTGACCCTTACAAAGCTTTCTGTTACAAATTTTCCCCCCTAATCCCCACCCCTCTCCTAGATGGCAGTACCATTCATTTTTAATAAACATATTCTTTGCATGTGCTTATTTACATACTGTCTCTCCTATTAGTCTGAGAACTCCTTGAGGACAGGTACTAGGTACTGTTTTTTTGCTTTTTCTTTATATCCCTAGCACTTGTTGCACCTGCACATCTTAAGTACTTAATAAGTACTTAAGTAATAAATGCTAGTTGACTGACTGCTGGGATCCTCCTCAGAGAGGTTGCTTCTTGTCATTTATGTCATCCTTCATTGTATTTTTATTTCCCATCTGTTATTCTTTTACATTTCTTTGGAGAGACTTGTTAGGAGATTTTTCTATTCTGCTAATTATTTCTTCTGTGTAAGCTGCAAATTATGTCATCATGATCCTTATTTTTCCTTGAACCTCACAGGAACATCTTGCTGTCTTTAGAATTTATAGTCTTATACCTCATCAGGGGTTGATTCATTTTCCTTTGTCTTGCAAAATTTATTCAGAAATGTTTGGCTTCGTTTAGATATTCCAGAACCCCCTTCCCTTCTGCAATTTATTTAATTATTTACTTGTGCTTAGGGTTTTTATCTATTTTCTTCCTCCTGAGATCTTGGTTAATTTATTTCTTCTCTCTCTCTCTCTCTCTCTCTCTCTCTCTCTCTCTCTCTCTCTCTCTCTCTCTCTCTCTTTATATATATCCTTTGATAGTAGATGGCCAAAAGTTGTACCTCAAACAAAGCTATCTCAGGCTCTTTCTACACTGGGGAATTCACTTTTAAACAAATTCAGTCCTTGCTTCAAAAAATTTCTGCAGGTACAGAACTAGATCCACTTACATAGAAGTTCCCATTCTCTGAAGTCTGGTACATACACATGCACTCATGTTGGACCTCAGTTTGTTCTCTTTTGTTCTCCAATTGAGCTCTGATGCAATACAATGTAATACATTCTGTCCCAAGGAGAGTATATTGCTTTCCTATACCTCTACATGATCATGCTGCCAGAAATTGAAGAAATTGAAATTAGAAATAAGCCTTTTCTGGAAACTAGTGTGGAAGAAATTAGGGCTTGACCCATACCTAACACCACATACCAAGATAAGATCTAAATGGGTTCATGATCTAGATATAAAGAGGGACTTTGTAAGCAAGTTAGAGGAACGTAATATAGTTTATCTCTCAGACCTGTGGAGATGGAACAAATTTATGCCCAAAGAAGACTTGGAACTCCTAATTGAACACCAGATGGATAATTTTGACTATATTAAGTTAAAAAGTTTCTGTAAAAACAAAACAAATGCAGACAAGATTAGGAGGGAAGCATCAAACTGGGAAAACATCTTTACATTTAATGGTTCTGATAAAGGCCTCATTTCTAAAATTTATAGAGAATTGTCTCATATATATAAGAATTCAAGCCACTCTTCAATAGATAAGTGGTCAAGGGATATGAACAGACAATTTTCAGAT
>JAJPUD010001298.1:369614-425709 GCA_023553655.1 Myrmecobius fasciatus | reverse complement strand
TTTTTTTTTTCTTGTAGATAGGATTTTTCTTGCATAACTTCTCAAGCATTTCAACATTATTAACATGTACTGGACTTCCTGCCATCTAGGGGAGGGGAGGGGACTGGGGGGAAAATTTGTATTGGAAAGCTTTGTAAAGATCAATGTTGGGGAACTACCCATACATATGTTATACAAATAAAAAGCTTAAAAAAAAAAGAAAAAGAAATAAGCCTTTTCTGATGATAGCTCATCAACCCTTGTCAGGTTCCTTAGTGTCTTAGCCTATGGAAAAAATTATAATGGTTTTACATCTTGCATATAATTGTTATTTTGGAGAGTTTTGAAAGGTTGTATCATCAGAGAAAATGTCTAGTCTTTTTTGATGATTATGTGCATCCTATATCTTTGTTAAATCCTAATTTCTGCCCATCCCAATCTCTTCTTCAATGCCCAGATCATCCACATTTCCTCTAAGAAGTCTTGTCAGGCCATTAAATTATACAAAGATCACTCCCCTGAATCTTTTACATTCAATTTTACATTTTAACTAAATCAGCTACAACAGTCTGGATTACTGTTCTGACACTAAAATAGAGTATGACATCTATATAAATGCCTCACACTATTATTTTTAATATTATATAAACTTAACCTTAATCCAACTCTCACTTGCACTGACAAATTGGATTCTCAGAATAAAACTACTGTCTTCCTTATTTCCTTATTTGGGATACATTTTAAACCCCTATTTCAGCACATTCTCCCCAGTATCAATCACCACTTGTAGCTTTATACCCCATTTATTATCATAGCAATCTTAAACCATTGAACATTTATTAGCTTTTCAAAAAGACATTTATTGGAAAAATATGTAAAAAAACAAAGTACAAATCATTCCCTCAAAGCAAGGCACACTCTTCCCTTAGTGCACAGTCTAGGGTTAGGGACAGAAAAGGTCATTTCCCATATTTAACAGAAATTACGAAGCATTTCTCTCAAACCAAAGGCCTACCTTAGACTGAGAAGAGTGGTCTCCAACTTAAAGCAATTACTACAAAGCCTTCCCTCTACAAAATTCACTTCTGGATGGATATGAGTCATAGTTACTGTCACTGTCACTCCTGGGATGCCTTAAATCATTGCTAGGTTAGGTCATGCAGGTGGACCAGGACTTGGCTCTTCAGTGGGCTCAGCTGCCTGTAAAAGCTGGCATGGACTCCAGCTTGCCAGGCATCTAGCAGCTTACTCTCCTGACCTTTTGAAGTTCACAAAATCATAGCCTTTTCCTTCACAACATGTCTTCCTCACTTGAATCAGGCAGGCATGAAAGAGAACTGATCTGCCCTCATCAATCTTTTGGATCCAAAACTGATTCTGGCTCAGCAGCAAATCATAAAAGGATGAAGCAAACTGAATAGAAAGGCCACAGAAATAGTGTGTGATCTCTGAAATGAAGAGTCGGGACCCTCAATTCTGTGTTATTAGGTATTTTCAGAAATAGGCTCACCGAATATGTTATGTTCCTAGGACTTGCTGCCTAGATACATATTACATATTTAACTTTGTATGCTGTATGACAGTGCAGAAATGGTTAGAGTATGGACTTACAGTCAGGAAGACCTGAGTTCAAATGCTAGACAAGTCATTTAATCTGTGTCTCAGTTTCTTCAGCTGTAAAATGGGAATAATAATAACAGCTACCTCAGGGATATTGTGAGGATAAATATTTCTAAGATGATTTACCTTGATGGATATAAATATATATATAAATATATATATAAATATATAAATGCTTAACAGTATTATTATGCTATTTCTGCTATACTAGAATAAAATTTCTTTGAAGTCTGGTTCTTTTTCTTATATTTCTTATCTTGTCAGTTCCTCAGATGCACAAGATTATAAACAAAGGAGGCTGTAGGCTCTCAATAATGAATGTTTAATGAATGAATGGGGATTTCTTGTGCATTTTCCTTAATGGTATCTCCTTTCTAGATTTGAGAGCAATTTAAGTTATTCTTTTCCCTAAATCCCTTCTCCATACCTAGAATGGTACTTGGGTTGCTAATTTCCAAGATTAATTGGACAAAGCAAAAATACATGTTCTCCCATTCACCAAACCAAGTTAAGGTATATTTGTGGGGACTGCAGAAATGAGAGTGGGTGCAAACACACACACAAACACACACACATACACACACACACACACACACACACACACAACCTGACTGTAAATAAGAAAAGGCTTTCCTAAGAAGAGTCTTTTGTCTGAGCCCTATTCTTCCAAAAGGGTGTGATGCTGCTAGAGAACCATGTTGTTGAATAAAAAGAAAAGAGAAAAGAGGGTCAATAGTGGTTACTTTGCTGTCCCACCTACAGATTCTAAATTCCTACTCTTCTCATCTAACTCCTTGTGCTTATATTTCTGTTCACCACCTATGAACTGTTTGGATCCTACTGTTTGAAGAATCACATGACTGCTGATTTCTCTTTGGTTCAGAGTTTTAATTCAATATAACAAACACTTATTATTCATCTATTATGTGCAAGATGCGTTTCAGTGAAGCAGATAGAACATAAGACTTAGGAAGATTTGAGTTTAAACCTTACTTCTAGCCTTTACTAGTTATGTGAGCCTGAGCAAGCCAATAAACATGTCTGAGTCTCTGGTAATTCTGTCAGACTACCAGTTATATCAAAGCTGTTATGTGTCCTGGTTGGACAGCGGTTCCCACTCCAAAGAAATAAGAGTTAGTTGATATACTGAAGTATGTGAAGGCAAAGCCCTGGTAGTGGTGGGGACAGGAAAGAGGGATGAGGGAAGGGATTAGGCAAAACAGCTCATACATTTAAGAAACTGATGTTGGGAACAACCCATGTAATGAAATATACAAGGTATTTAAGTTAATGAGAGAGAAGACTAGATATTTACCTGTAAAAGGTGAAATATTTTTACATTGGACAAAAGGTTAAAGTAGATGACCTCTAAGATTTTTCCAATCTTGACCTTATAATTGATTAAGGCATTAACTCAGACTAGTGGAGACAGAAAAATTAAAAATTCAGAAGCACCGCAAGGTTGTATGGAAGCACATAGTTGATGCCACAAGAGGACCAGAAGTTAAGATAAAGAGACATCCCAAGAAGAGAGAAGAAACTGAAAAAAAAAAAAATCAAATATTAGGTAATCAGATTCAAAAGCAAACTTACTTGATTCTGAATTGATTAAGATGGTTATTTGAAATCTCATAGAAGAGTTCAATTCATCTAAATACATTCTAGCAAAGATCTAAAATGAGCAAAAAATTGATGAATGTAAGATTAAAGTACATAAGAAGATTTTACATACATAAAAGAAAGGGCAAGGGAACAAGAATCTTATGTACTTAGCTCTCATGAACTCCAAATCTTATGAATTGCACTAAAGAAAGTAGGATTGAAAACATATACATGCACAAAGAGTTTGATAGAGAAATACATGATCCTCAACAGAGAGAGGTCAGGAGGAAAATGGAGGGGAATTTAAGGAGATAAGATAAAGGTAAGGAATAGTTACAAATAAAACAAAACTCAATTTTGGACTTCCTTCAAGTCCCACCTAAAATCCCACTTTCTATAATTTGTTTTTCAAATTGCCTTCTGTCTATTGATGATTTCCAGTTTATATTGTATGCATTTTGTTTATTCAAAGTTGTTTGCATGTTGTTCCCCTTATTAAACTATGAACGTTTTGGCAATAGGCACCGCCTTTTGTCTTTCTTTATGTTCCCTGGTAAATAAATGCTTGTTTACTGACTAAAACAAGTAATGTATAAGAAAAAATACTCAGTGCTTGACTAAGAGGAAAAAAAAAGGAGAGTACGCATTGGTGAGGAAGAAAATAATTTTCATTTTAGATTAGTAATGTTGGTTAAACTTCTCTTTGACCACATTCTTCTTTGTTAAGAGATGACAAAGGATATGACAGAGGAAAATGCACAATAACTATAAACATCAACGGGATGAATTCACTGAATAAAACAGAGGAGCATATCAAAATGGATTAGAAAGTAGAATCTAATACTATGTTCTCTACTAGAAACAAGAAAACAGAAAGATTCACTCTGTTAAAGTGAAGAGATGAACATAATTTATTTTGTTTCAAGGGAAATACAAAAGAACAGGGTAGAAATCATGATCTAAATAAGGCAACAGTAAAAATTTGTAGTAAAGAAAAACAAGAAAATAATGATATAATTAAAGGCAATGAAATAATATTAATGCTTAACATATGTGTACTAAATGGAGAAATGAACATTTCCTTTAAAAAAAAGCAGAAAACAACATTTTTATATTTGAAAAACACCTAGATAAGTCTAATTTGAAAGAAAAAACTAAAAATAAATAAATAAATAAAAATTAAAAAAAAACAAACAAACAAGAACGAAGTTGAGAATCTGAACAGAATTTTAAGGGAAAAAAGAGATGATAGACTTCTAGTGATTACCAAATATTTATAAACAAGAGTATACATTATTCAAATTGTACATGGCATTTTTATAAAAACTAGTCATTATGAACAAATGTAGAAAAGCAGAAATGCTAAACATATTCTTTTCTGACCACAATGCAAAAAAAAAAAATCAATAAAAGATCCTTGAAGAAAAGATTCAAGGCTAAGTAAGTTAGTATTAAAGAATTGGTTATTCAAAAGATAAATCATAGAAATAACACCATTTCATCAAGGAAAATTATAATATTGAGATATTTACTAAAACTTTTGGGATACACTCAAAGCATTCCTTACTAGAGAATTTATACCTCTAAGTGGTGAATTCAACTTAAAAAAAAACTGGAAAAACACCAAATAAAAAATTAAATACCAAAATAGAAATTCTAACAATCAAATATGAACATTGATTTGTTTATTGAAAAAAAATTTAGTAGACAAAATAATTGGAACCTACTTATTAGATCTGCCACAGAGGATGAGAAGATACTATAAAAGGTTAAAATTGTATTATTTAATGAGGTAGTATCCAGAGAAAAATTTTAGAACTTGGAAAAAAAAAAACCTAACTGTAGTCCAGTTGCTAATAGACTTTCCCACTACATACCAGAATCATACCATAGACCTAGATTAGGACTTTTCTCAGGAAAGGACATAAATTCCTCTGAAGAAGAAAAATGAAATTATCTGAATTAGAATAATGCCCAAAGAAGAAAAGAAAAGAGGTGAATTTCTATCTCATTTTAAAGGAACAATCTTTGGAATCATCTAGCATCTGAAAAATGATAGCTCTTGTGTCACATTGCATGGACGCTTGCAAAAACTAGTAAGGTAATAGACCAGACCTCAGTGGATCACAAAACTTTTACAAGGAATCACATCTAATATGCCATAAATAGGCAGTATACATTTGTACCATATTCACAAAACAGTACTTTGAATAAAGATTTCTGAGTTAATACCTTTATAACATTCATACAAATTAGACACTAGGAATGAGGACACTCTACCCATCTTTACTATGAATAAATAAATTTTCCCTTAGGGGCAGCTTTTTCCAATGCATAAGACAAGGGCAACTGAGAGTCTCTATTTTTTGGTCTTTGATCTCTAAGTCATTCACTGAAGGTAGAATGCTGTCTGTCCCGGGCAACTCTTGTTTAGAATCCACACTCCTTTCCTGTGCCCTCCTAGTTTGTCTGATCTTCTGTATGCTGACCTCAACCCAATGACTAGGAATTCTCTTTTGATCTCTTCCTTCCAATTTTATGTGTTCTTTTGGATGTTAATCCCTAGCTTGTCTGTTTGGAACCTGTATCCTCCTGGCTATAAGGCATCTATCTGCATCTCTACTATAATAAAGTATCCCAGGAATGACATCATAGATGTGGCTACCCACAATACCCACCAGCCTGTGCTTGTCCTTTCTTAATCAGACTTGATTTGCAGTCCTAACATGGACAAGAAGATAATAGTCTGTGATTATAAACTCCATTTTAGTTTTATAGGAGGTTATGTTTACTCTGTTCTCAGCCTCTCTTGAAGATCCTGTTCCCTCTTGCAGGTGAAAGCTCTAGGGCTCTCTTCTAATATATTTACCTTGTTTCTTCTTACTTCAATAACATAGAAGCACTTTTCTCTGTGCCTCTCCCCCCTCCTTTCTGTTTTCCATTTCCTTCCCCTTGTCAGTTTCATTTGCTTTTCTCTGGGCCCTAAAGAAATGTCAGCTTTAATAACAATGTGATTTTATTAGTAATTAGACTTTAACTCAGACTGTCATTAGGAAAAGGTTATATGTGACCAATTTTATTCCCAAACTGCATTAGCCTCACAGGCAGGAAGAATATTTTTCTGGGCTCCAGCCATTACTATCCCAGAGGTGAAGTGGGAGTGTGGGGGTGGACACGAGAATGGTCCTTGGTATTCTTTTCCCAACCTTAAGCTCAGGTTGGAACCCTGAAACCTTTTGTTTTGTTTGCTTGTCCTTTCCCCTGAAATGCTAGAATCTATAGAGAGTAGAGAGTATCAATCCCTCTCTGGTGATTAGCATTCCCCTATAGATACCTGATCTCATCTGGAAAAGCTGCTGCTACAGAGAGAGGCAGGAGGATAATGAGAAGTACTAGATTTTGAATCAGAAGACCTGAGTTTTAATTCTTCCTTTTCTGGACTTCTGGTTCCTTCTCTGTAAAATGAGGAAGTTAGAAGAGATGATTTCTAAGATCTTGCAGCTTTAAATTCCCTCACATTTGAACCTTTCCTGAACACTGGGAGGTCAGAAGCTGGAGAGTGTGGTCTAATATTAAGAAAGCAGCTCTTCTAACTCGCCACAACAATTCAAATAATAGAGAAAGCAACAGCTTTTCCAAAAGCTACAGGAAGCATTTCCTAGGAAGTTCTACCTTTCTTTAGAAGAGACAAATTGTTTTATGAATCTATTTCCTTTTTAAAACTTTTTAAGAACAGAAACTACATTTATACTCATATTATATGTAACAGACTGTGAGACATAGTTGACATGGTTCATTTTGATAAACTCTTTTTTCTCTATTAAACAAAATTATAATTCTATAGGTAGGAGAGAAGGGATGGATATACTCACAAATGAATGTGTCAAATAAAAATATGTGTAATCTTAATCTAGAACCATGAGAAGCTGTGGCTTACCCAGAGTCACAATTCAATATGTGCCAGAGGCAGAATCTGAAGGCAGAATCAAAGGTCCAATTTCTATTCATGATGCCAAGTTGCCTCTCATTATTACCATTATATTAGCAAATAGTTTCTTTTTCTATACAGCAATAATTTATTCTAAATTATTCATTTAGTTTCTTTTGAGGCACAACCCATAGGTTAGATATAAACATATCTCATTAATAGCAAAGTAGTCATCTCACCTCAAATACCAAAATATACAACAAATTACAGCATAGAAAAAATTAATTCTACCTACTTTCAGATAAAATCTAATTCAGGTAAAAGAATTTCATTCAATGTTTTACTGTTACACAGATTTTCTTTTTTTTTTTTGAAAGTACAAACTAGTGTAAATTTTTATATCTATCTATGCATATTATATGACCACAGAACTATTAATCATTACTTCAAAAATTGAACCAACAGTTTCATTCATTCAGAAGAGCAAGTTGAGAAAATGTGTTCATCTGGAACCTTATTACTGTGAATTTCACAATCACATTATTTACTTTTGGATTAGACAGACTCAAGTATATTAAACTGAGTTTTGTTTATATCTAGAAATTCTTGATGCACAACAATTATATTGTACCTCTAGCAAGATAGTTTTAAAAAAATGAAATTCAAAGTGAGTCTGACTATAGAGAAATAGGCACAACACTATTGGTAAGATTATATATTGGTATAGCTTTTCTTTTTCTTTATGTCTAAATCATGAACCCATTTTGACCTTATCTTGGTATAAAGTGTTAGGTGTGTGTCAATGCCTAGTTTCTGCCTTACTAATTTATTGATATAGCTTTTCTAGAAGGCAATATAGCAATATAAATAGGAGTTATAGTCTTTACAAACTTCTTTTCATGGTAATCTCACTGACACTATAGTCTGCTTGGACATACTAAATTCTTTCTGGTAGCATTATTTGCAATAGCCTATGTGTCCAACAATTAAGAAATAAACAAATTGTGGCATATGAACATAATGAAGTATCATTGTGGCATAAGAGATTATAAATATTAACAATACCAATAAATAGGAAATGAGGTATACAAGAAATGCCCATAGTTAAGTTTCCACAAATATTGCTAAGCAGGAAAAAGGAAAAATCCAGTTAAAATATCTTCAATTAGTCACCTTGTGAGTCAGGAAACTAGCTAAACCATATATTTCTATAACGGGGCCCAGTCCTAAAATTGGCCCAATCCAGCTAGGGTCCATGACAAGGCACAAGCCTTTTGGCATATGGAATAGGCAAATAAAGAGGATTGTAAATACGACCAATTGTAACTAACTCTGATTGTAAATCTGATAAATTTGAATCTTGAAGAGAGAGGTAAATACAAAACTAATAGTATAAAACTTGTTCTTGATTTGGCATTTGGTGTGCCCTCTTTGAGAATATACCCACTTCTCCTGATAATTGAATAAAGGATTCTTCTTTCACTCTAAAAGAGCGCACAACTCCTGGACTAGCTTGCAAATGGAGGAGCAGTTGGCAGTGGCAATGGGCTTATTTCCTGATACTGCTAAGTTCCATGAAGTCTTTTGATAACAATAAACAAAGTAATGCTAAGGAAAGAAGACAGAATCGAAATATAAACATGTTTAAAAACAAGAACAAAGTTTAAAGAAATTTTTTAAAAGAAGAAAAATATTTAGAAGAGTTTTCATTACTAAATTATTCTCTTGTGAATGACTGTGATTTGTCCATGGGATTTTCTAAGCAAAGATACTGGGATGGTTTGCCATTTCCTTCTCTAGTGTGTTCCCATTTTACAGTTGAGGAACTGAGGCAAATAGGAGTTAAGTGACTTTAACAAAAAGGAGTTTAAATGAGCTCTCTCTTCTTCCCTCCCTCTCTCCCTCCCTCCTCCCCCTTCTCCTCTTTCTTCTTCTTCTTCTTCTTCTTCTTCTTCTTCTTCTTCTTCTTCTTCTTCTTCTTCTCTCTCTCTCTCTCTTTTTCTCTCTCTCTAAAGAATGGATAAGAAAATTTAGTCTGTCTGCATAGTTATTTTGTGTGTCTAGTTGACATGACTATGGGCCTAATAAAAGACTGGAGGACATGTTGATTGTTCAGTTGTTGAGAAAGAGTAAATGTTGGAGGTTCTTCTCAGTGGAGTTCTTGCTGACACCTTAAAAGTAGAAAGCTATCTCCAGGCCCATGCAAATTTAAGAAGACACTTAGCAACACTGGAAAGAGATGATGTTCCTTGTCTTGTAGGCTTGTCTGGGGGCCCAGGTCCAAGACCTTATGGTTAATATACATATTTTTAAAATAAACTGTATATTGGTTGCTCACTCATCTAATTTGCTGTCATGCTGACAGGTCTGGTCTTCTCAAAGAAGGGCCATCACCATACACCTCAGTTTTCTCGGGATTCTAGAGGTAATCTTTTGCTAGGGGATGGGAGAAAATACCACTATTTGTCCTAAGTCAAACAAAATTATTGTGACACGCTGGTGCTTAAACTCTAAACATAAACCATTTACTTAATGATATGGCAAAAACAATAATCACAACATCACAGTTAATCTGTTTAAAGAAAATAGAGGAAGAATTAATATCACAATCCAGCCATAAATAAGGTTTATATACTTCCTCCTATACATATGGAATCTGTGGGGGAAAGTAGGCATATATTTATAGAAAGCTAGGAGGGAGGCACATGAGTGGAATGAGTTGCCATAGTCCTTCAGGAACAATTTGAAATATGAAGCCAATTCTCCTAACTGTTGTCTTTTTGATCTCACTGAAAAAATACTACACTAGCATAACACCACCTCAAAGACAATTGCAAAGCTCCTCAGTGGAATCTTTTAGCAATAAAGACCAACCCATCCAGTTCCTCACTAAAGAAGATTCTTTTTTGTTCAATAATTTTTTTTAGCATGTTATAGCAAATCAGAGTTCACAGCAAAACTCCTGAATGTTTGGATAACTTAGAGAAGCCTACCCAGCTCTTCATTCAACAAAATTTTTCATTAGCCATTTTCTTACAATAAAGCAGCTGCAAAGCTTGTCTTTCCCCATTTCTTCCTTTCCTTGGCACCTTCACAGCCAATTTTTTCTTCTTTCCTTCCTTTTTTTTTGCTACTCTCGATGTCTCAAGCCACAGCCTTTTGATGACCAATCATTCAGCTTTCTCTTATGAGACAATATTCATAAAATCTGCCCTTTTAAAAGTTATTTTTCAATGATCCCCAAATGGTTATTTGATTTAATACTTTGTAAGCTCCATAAATAGTCACATGCAAAAGAGCTAAGATGCTCTTTTGCCCTGCAGTGCCCTGCAGTATGAGTCATTTCCCTCTCCTCAAACAGATGCTCTCAGTCTGTTAATTTGAGGGGCAACTCATCATCCAGTCTTCCCAAGAAGTCTGTCTGTTCTCACACTTTGTCAGAGGAATTGTGGGGGGTTTTGGCATGTAAATTTTTCAGTTTTTCATATATACACAAAAGCTCTTTTTTTGTCTCTTGGCAACCAAACTATTCATAAAGGATAATACCTTATAATTGTATACTGTGGTGTTTATTTTTATTATTATTACTCAATATAGAAAGAGGCAACCTGATGTAGTGAAGAAAGAATCTGCCTTTGCTTCAGTCAAGAAAATCTACATTCAAGTTCTTGGCTACATATTGACACAACTCTCAGTGTCTTCAGGCAGCTGACCAAAAGTTGCCATATTGTTGCTAATCTGCATTAGAGAGGGTATAAATGCAGATGCAGATAAAAAAATTCAAGTTTATATAAATTTTATAAGTTTATAATAAATGCAAAATATGAAAAAATTGAAGTAACAATGATACAAAGCTACTTATTTATGTTACATATTTCAAAAGTGGCATTAGATAATTTGGTTTCAAATCAAGTGTTCTTTCCATAATACCACACTTCCTTTCATAAAGGCATCTGCCTCAGTTGGCATTAATGTAGGCAATGAAAGGTGAATCAGAAATTCAGCTGCTATCTTTCCTTAATAGAACATTAAGGCTCTTTCCAAGCAATTAGAGTATTTACTAATGCTTTCCTTCTGGAGTGCTCTGGAGCCCAGGGAGGAAGGAGTCATCTTACTTCCCATAATTAGCTCCCCATACACTAAGCTAGATAAGTGAGCTGGAGAAAATATTCTTCAATTATACTAAAGAAGAGTCTGTGTCAAGATAGGTGGTGATTGATGTTGGGGAGCCTCTCAAGGATTTGTCTTCTCCAGCTTTCTTAGAACAAGTGTTATGGTATAATCTCTGTGGCCAAGGTGTATATTCAAAAACAAAACAAAACAAAACACATTGTTTGATTAGCAAAGATATTCGAGAAAAAAAGAAATGGATACTTCTAAAGAGAAAGTTAGTAAAGACAAGAAATATTTTGGTATACCCCCCCCAAAAGCTTCAAGGAATTTAATAGCTTCAAAGGGGGTGATTTTATGGGACTGTGAGATAAGATTTTGGGGGGCTGGTGAGGAATTTGGGGATCACTGAAACATGGGCAAACTAGATAGAGAAGTGATTGTCCCAGAAAGACCCGATGTGCTCTGCTGGCAGACAGAAACCAGAGGTCAGCAACCTGGATGCAGACCCCTCAATGAAGAATGAGTTGCAATCTAAGATTTTTTCCCCAGTGGCTACATAGAAGAGGATAGGACTGGACATTTTCATCTACTCCTCTCCTCTCCCTTCCTTCCTCTTTAGATTGGTGAAAGGTGGATGAACGATCCTCCCCTTGTTTGTTCTCCTGGTCGAGAGCCATACTGAAAGACTATAATTGATGTAAATGAAAAGATTGGTCTCAAGGGGCAATGGGAGTGGAGAAAAAAGAATCTTGAGGTTCCATTCAACTTCTGCTCTTGGGAGGATAGCTATGAAATATGTAGGACTATATAGATCATAAAACATGCCTATAGATGTTTTTCTTCACTAAATTAAGAGTGAAATCCTAGTTTATATATTCTGTAAAGTATAAAACTTTAATCAGCTTTTCTAGTTAATAGGAGAAATGGGAGAAAAAGTTTGCTATTGCTAATTGTGCTGTTTCTTGATGATCTCAAAAATGTTTGTGGACCCAGACCTCATCTCTCCACCCAAATCTCCACCTCCGAATCTTTCCCCCCAAAATCTATCCAATTCCTTCCTGGAAGCAAGTGGAGTAAGACTCTAGGGCCAAAGATTTGTCTAACCAAATCAAATCAGTTTGGTTTCTCACCTGAGAGTGAGGGAGCATCTGCTCATTGATCCCAGATTTTATATCCTTTCAGGGCCATTTCCACCTTGTCTGGGAAGCCCTGCAGGGATCAGATAATCTATAACTGTTTCCAATCTGCTTACCACATTATCTTTTTCAGTGACTGCTGAGCCAGAATTGGGTTTATATACAAAAAGCTTCCACAAGGACAATTCTTTTTTCCTATCGGCCCACATTCGACAGAAAAGTCAATAATTTCTGAAAGCCTCTGGACAGAAAGAGAGCTAGTAGCTCTCTACACCTCCTCACTTGGGTTGATAAGAAGCCATGCACATGGGGCTGGCTACTGCATAGCCTTTGTATTTGACATGGAATGAATGGATTAGGCTGTGACCCTTAAAGCTCTAAAAGTTCAGGGGAATCTCAGGGATCCAAGAACAGAGTTTATGCCAGATTTTGAAAATCATCTAACCTAGTTAGAAGAGAAGATTCGTTGACCAGGCTCAGGAGGTAACTTCTTTATCAGTTAAGCCACTTTCAGAAATGAATTTGTCATGTGATGAATGTTTTGTAGCAATCAGAGTTTGAGCCCACCCTTCCCAGGAACCAAGGGAGAGCATTGTTCTAGCTTCAGGAGCCCAATGGATTTATATTTCAGTTCTTGTATTTTCTCAGCAAACATCTCTATTGGAAAAGCTAATTGCTGTTAATTGGTTAAATGAAATTAAAATGCTAATCAATGATATACAAAATGTTAACTTGCAATAGTTAGATGGTATTAATGAGATAACTGACAATTGATGTGGGGGGGGGGAGATTAGAAGAGCTGCTTAAGCAAATAGTTTTGAGAAATCATCAATGCCTCAGGGTTTTTGTTAGAATTCTGAAGGGAAAATTGCTAGCCAAAAGCCCAAAAGCACATCACTCATCAGCACCAGTGGTAATCAAGCTAAGAATCCCAGGAGTCTATATGAAGTAAATAAATTTTAATCAATAACTCTTAACCATTAACCATATGTATCTGATTTAGCTAATTTTCTCTTCTCCTACGCTTAACATTTTTCAAAATTACCTTGAAACGTGAGAAGCAGCCTGGTGTCTAAGACTCAGAAGCAAGAGTTGAGTTTGAAACCCAGGTTCTTCTAACAACCTTTTAGATCTCTCCCATCTCCCCACCCCCACTTCCTGCCCCAGTCTATGAAATGCAAAGATCTTTGAAGTTCCTGTCAGTTCTGAAAATGATTTCATTATTTTCTTTAGATTTAAATTACTTCAAAGAGCTGGAATTCTTTCCAGATCAAAAGTTTCTTAAGTCTCTTAAGCAGTCTGTCCCCAAATTTTGTCTATCCATAGACTTTTCTCAGGTAATAATGGGCTGTTTTTATATTTATGGTGCCCCAAATGAATAAGGCATAGAAAATAAAGTCGCTACAGGAAGTACATGGTTCTACAATCAGGATGGCCCCACTGGCAAGCTGTACTACCTGGAACACTAGTATTTTGTGCTTCCCAAGTCATTCAAAGAAGCCTTTCCGATGATCTCTGTGGAAGAAATAGACTATATAAATCAAGATCAAATTAATTTCATAGTTTCCATCAGAGGGCATATAGTGTGCAGTCAATACATGTGTTGAATGAAAAAAATGAATAATTAATTTACAGACAGACAAGGAGAAGATGGCTGGGCTTCTTTCCATTTTTTTTTTTTTTTTTTTTTTTTTTTTGCCATCCCTGACTCATTCCATTTCTTTGAAGTGAATCAGATGCAGCTCAAGTTCAGATTATAAGCACTGTTCAGTGAAAGCCAGAATAAAATTTGAGAGCTGTAAGATATCTTAGACACTGTTTAGTCCAAATTCCCATCTTACAAATGAAGAAACTGAGGACTAAAGAGATTAAGTGGCTGGTCCAAAGTTTTAGAGAGACTAATGGAAGAGCTGGGGCAACAGTCTAAGTGATATAGCTCTCAATTAGTGCTCTTTTTCCTCTCCTCTCTTCATTAGTGTAGTACCTGTGGGCAAAGATATTAAACTTCTCTTTGAGACTCAATAGAGTAAGTCTTGAGCATCTTGGCTCTGAGGTGAAGAAGTGTCACTCATTTGAGGATGTGAGGGCTCTCCCCGGGCTGCTGAGGTATATCTTGTGCTGGAAGCTTTTAGTCCCATGGGCAGTATCTGTCCAAGGCAGGACTTGAACCCAGGTTTTTCCTGGTTTTAAGATTCCCATTACGCAATACTGCTTCTCTCTGAGAAAAACATAAGCAAAATGTTACCAGCAGTAGTTCGTGTCATAGAAACAGTTTCATAAATGAATAAGGGACTGAATACTCTAGAGCTTTTAGATTCTGAGAAGTAATTTTGGGTAGGGCAATACTATCCAGATGTTGACTGATATTAAGATGGTATGGTGGAGAGAGAAATCTCAGTTCTAATTTAGTTATTAGCTAGCTGTGTGACCAGGTGAGACTTGCCCAGGTTACAAGAGTTACATCCAAAGAATACACAATTATGCTGGAGAATTTACAAGTATATAAACTATATGTATGAAATACCAAAGTACCAGGTGATGGGAGAGTGGTTCAGAATGTGAAGAATTCACAACAGGCAATTATTATAGAAACAAAAAGTGGCCTTAATTGATATTAAAAGGCTCACAAGCTAAATCAAAATGATTAAGCCATGTTCTGTGAGTAAAGTGGATTTTTAAGATCAGAGGGAAGAGGCAGAGGGAAGTAGAGCTGGCGCTATGGAGTTAGGGAGAAGGCTGGATGGATCCTAGTTGAGAACAAACTAGTATGGTGTCTAAGTGAGCAAATACTTGATGAGATAGGAGGAAGCAGAGTATGCAGGGAAGATGAGTCCATTAAAGATGGGATGGACTGATTAAAGTTACTGCTCCACATCAATACCTCTGCTTAACTTAATCCTTCAGGTCTTTTTCATCTCTAATATTCCATTTAAGGCAGTAATGGTAATGAATATAGCCTTGGTGCTGGATATAGAAGACTCAGGTTTTATTACTTTCTTAGATACTAATTATATGTCTCTGGGTAAGCTATAGGACTATAGAGTCACTTAAATTCTCTAAGTCTCAGTTTTTGCATCTATAAAATAGGAATAATCATAATAGTCTTCTCTCACAGGCTAACGGTAAGAATCAAATAAGAAAATGACAAAGCTTCTTAAACTGTGAGTTGCAACAGGGTCACATAATTAAATGTGAAGGTTGCAAAAAATTTGGCAGTGGTAAAAAGTATTAAATATTCCCTTAATATTTAATTATTTATGTAAAAATTAACAAACACATCTATCTCATTAGTATGAAAATGTGCTTTCATCTTTAATAAATGGTAAAATTATTTGCATACCAAAG
Organism: Myrmecobius fasciatus; assembly: GCA_023553655.1. Classification (NCBI taxonomy): domain Eukaryota; kingdom Metazoa; phylum Chordata; class Mammalia; order Dasyuromorphia; family Myrmecobiidae; genus Myrmecobius; species Myrmecobius fasciatus. The sequence goes on along the minus strand of JAJPUD010001298.1, from coordinate 409,986 downwards.
AATTATTTTAAAAGGAATTTATGATTTATTATCAGTAAATGCTTGATTTATAAACCAATTTTTATGCCTATACACTATGATTGATGTAAATTGCGTGATTTATTGTGCCCCCGATCTTGGGGGGAAGGGCTAGAGAGACCCCCAATCCCAAAAATCCTCCTGTCCAGATGGGAGGGGCCCCATCCTCTTCACTTTCAATTCAATCAGATTAGATATTCAAACTGCTCCATTTGCCTGGGGGCTAGAAGAGTCCCATATAATGAAAGACTTCTAGACCCAACAGTGGATAGCCTCCATTTTCAGTGGATTAAACTTGTCTCCTTTTACCATAGACTTCTTGCCAATCACTCTTTGCTAATTCCTATCAGGAAAAGGCCCACTGAGCCATGCTCAGTGTTAACTAATCTTTGCTAACAACCCATCTTTACTTCTCCCCTTTCGGAATTGTCCCACTAAGAAAGCTGCTTCTCTGCTATAATAAACCCATTTTGCCATAAACCTCTTGACTTGTTCCTGGGGGTTTGTTTGTCCATAAAGCCCACTGCTGGACAAAGGGTGTCCCCTTATCCCTTTTCTCACATTTCAGCAGGAACTTTAATCTCACAATTCTCAGGAGAAAAGAGGTGCCAAGAGGGAAATATGTATGTATATATGTATACACACACATATAGATAATGCTTTGCAAACTTTAAAGCATCATGTAAATATCAGCCATTATTACTATTATGATTTTAACATTTTGTCTCTCAACAAGATAACACTTAGAATATACATAGCATTATAAAAGGAGGTTATTTATCACCATAGCATCTTAAAAGAACATATCCAAAGACATAATCGAGGATATAGCTTACTCTGGTTACTTAATTTTCTAAGGAGATGGGAGAAGTTAGATGTGAGATGAGGGAACACTTGAACTTGCTACAGCCCAACTACTGAACCTGTTTTGCTTGTATTTTTCTCACTTCCCTTAAACCCCAATAACCAATTTCACATTATAGCCTACCCACTGGATAGCAAAATCTGGGGATATAAACATCTATGAACATCCCTCTTGTTCATCAATCAGATATATACAAGGTCCAAGAAGTTGCTTCTACTTGCACTACCTGCTTTCAGAGAACACAAAAGAACACATATTGGCATCATCTTATTTATACCACTATGTCTGTTGAGGTCATTCTCTGTCCCTTTCACAATGGAATTTTTAGACTGCTAAGCCTATTTTTCTAGAAGTTCTGTGTGCTTTGGCATCTTTAGTCACCAAATAGCCCATGATTGAGAGAGGACAAAGTTCAGAATGGTCTGAATATTTCATTAAATATTTTCTAATTCACCTCCCTTCCCTTTTTTCCTCCCTCCTCATTGACTAGTAATTGTGGAATACTCAGTAGAAGTCATTTCTGGAGGGCTTCTGCCACCTTGTGGCCAAATGCAACATTTCTCTAAAAACAGGAGGGACTCGAGAATTGTAAGCAATATAGGTCTCAGTTTAAGACTCATTGAATAAAAAGAGGGACTCCAGAAATTTATGTTGTCCATTTTTAGCCTCCAAAACAGTTTAGGGATAAGGGTATGGTTTTTAATAATTTTAAAAGTCTTTAAGACCTGTACTCCACTGTTTATCTTGATCTATTTTTATTTGCGATAGATCTCTCATTATGTCAGACCTTTCTTTATTGACACATGTTTAATATTAAACCCTACTTAATTTTCTTCTAAAGTGTTTATTATTATTTGATGCATCTTGTGTTGAATCTATTTTTATGTCCTGAGCTGTTGTTGACATTAATTTGATTTTGATTGTTCCTTCTCATAGAGTTGTTTTTCCTCCTGCTATTTTCTTCTTTGCTTTATCCTTTCCATTATCAAAGCAATTATTCCCTTTTGATGTTCTTTGGTTGTTCCTCTTCTTTTCTTTCCTTCTCATTATTCTACTTATTTACTTTATTTGAAGCTGTTTTATTCATGTGGATAGTAAAATATAGGCTTACTGTGCCATTTTGCCGAATTCTCATGCTTTAAAAATCCTTTTACCTATTTTTTTTCTTTCCTTATACATATTTGGACTATATTTGGGGACACATTCTCTAACTAGAAATCCTCCTGTCTCATTTACCTTTTCATATCCTCCTATATATGTTATTAAAGCCAAACTGGTATATTGCCTTCTTTTTATTTTCATATATATATATATATATACAAAGATAGCTTTCAACATTCATTCTTGCAAAACTTTGTGTTCCAAAATTTTTCACTCTCCCTCCCTTCCCCTCACCACTTCCCCTAGACTAGTAATGCAAGATATGTTAAACATGTACAATTCTTCTATATATATATTTCTACATTTATCATGCTGCACAAGAAAAATAAGATCAAAAAGGAAAAAAATGAGAAAGAAAAGAAAGCAAGTAAACAACAAAAAAGATGAAAATACTATGCTGTGATCCACATTCAGTTCCCATAGCCCTCTTTCTGTATGCAGATGGCTGTCTCCATCCCAAGTCTATTGGAAATGGTCTGAATCATTTCATTGTTGAAAAGAGCCTCGTTCATCAGAATTGATCATTGTATTATTTTTTGTTGCTGTGTACAATGTTTTCTTGGTTCTACTTACTTCATTTAGCATCAGTTCATGGTAAATCTCTCCAAGCCTCTCTGAAATCATTTTGCTGATCATTTCTTATAAAGCAATAATATTCCATAACATTAATATACCATAACTTATTCAGCCATTCCACAACTGACAGGCATCCCCTCACTTTCCAGTTCCTTGACATTATAAAAAGAGCTGTTACAAACATTTTTGCACATGTGGGTCCTTTTCTCTTTTTTTATGATCTCTTTGGGATATAAACCCAGTAGAGACACTGCTGGATCAAAGGGTATGTACAGTTTGACAATCATTTGAGCATGGTTTCAAATTGCTATACAGATTGGCTGGGTAAGTTCACAGTTCCACCAACAATGTACCAGGGCCCCAGTTTTCTCATATCCCCTCCAACATTCATCATCTTTTCCTGTCATCTTAGTCAATCTGAGAGGTATGTAGTGATACCTTAGAGCTGTCTTAATTTGCCTTTCTGTAATCAACAATGATTTAGAACATTTTTATATGACTAAGAATGACTTTAATTTCTTTGTCCAAAAAGTGTCTATTCATATCCTTTGATCATTTACTTATGATAAAATTTAATAAATTCTTTTTGGAGGGGCAAGATAGTATAGTTAATAGAATATAATTGTAAGAAAAATTTCTTAAAATCTCTTGTCTCAGTTTCTTCATCTTTAAAATGGAAATAACAATACAAGTAAGCCCTAACTCTTATAGTATTGTTGCAAGGCTCAAATGACATAATACATATAAAGCATCTTGCAAGTTTTAACATCTTAATATTAATGATGGTTATCATTAAGAGGAGAAGGTATAATGGTAGTTGTAATAGCTGTTATAACTTGCCCATTTTTCCTTTGTCATAATCTTTATGAATTGGTTTCAAAAATTTTTTATCATGGCACAATCAGAAGCCGGGTGGTCTTTTGTCATCTCCCCATATGTTTTTTCAATGGACTTTACAATAGGAAGTTATTTTATTATTGGGAAGGAATGAAGACATGAAGAAAACTATCCTGAGAGTTCTCATCTCTAGGTTAAATATCACCCGTTCTTTCAACCAATTTTCATATGGTATAGAGATAGAAAGTTTTTCACCATTCTTGTTGCTCTTCTCTGGACATTCTCCTGTTCATTTGTCTTTCTTAGGTCATAAAGCCAAACATAGTGTTCCAGGTGAAGATTAATCAAGCCTATTATTACCTTAGTAAGGAAGCTATGCTTCTCCTAATTCAGGACAAGATTTCATTAGCTTTTGGGGCTTGTATATCAGACTAATTCATATTGAGTTTGCTCACTACTAAAATCTTCAGATATTTCTAAGAAAATTTTCTTTCTAACCACGTTTCTGTCATCTTGTACTTTTGACACCAATTTTTTTAAACTCGTGTATAATATTTCATATTCACTATTCTCAAATTTCATTTTAATAAATACAATCTTATTTTCTATTCAGGAAAGACCTTTTTGGATCCTGACTCAGTCATCCATTGTGTCATCTATGTCTCCCAGGTTGTTCCTACAACTTTGACAAGATGCTATCTTTGCTTTAGCCAAGTAAATGATAAAAATTTGCAACAACATAGGGCCAAGGATAGGTAAGTGTAGATCTTCCCTGGGGATGTTTTAAGTTGAAATTAAATCTTTAATGGCAATTCATTGGAACTGACTATTCAACCAGTTCTGAATTCATCTAATTATTGTATCATCCAATCCATACTTACTTATCTTTTCCACAAGAATAGCATAAAATATTTTAATTAAACACACCTAAAATTTTGGTATACTATATCCACAACACTCTCATCTACCAGTTTAGTAACACATTAAAAAAATGAAAGGTTAGTCTCATTAGAACTGTTGCCTTTCAAAAAAAAAAATGAAATAAAGTTTGTCCCACATAACCTGTTGTTGATGAAATAATGCTAGTTCTCTGTGATCATCACTTTGTTTTTGACATGTTCACTAAACATCCATTTAAATGCCATTTAATTTTTCCAGGAATCAAAATCGTTTCCTAGCCTATAACTTGAAGGCTCCATTCTCTCTCTCCTCTCTCTCTCTCTCTCTCTCTCTCTTTTGAAAATTAAAATGACATTTGCTTTTCTCCAATTCTAAAGTACTCTTCCCCTCATTCATGATCTTTTACTTTGCACTATTATTGATTCAGCAATCAGATCTGGCATTTCATTAAGAAAGAGTACAGTTCAAAGGGAATAACTGAGGCTCAGAGACTTTAAGTGACTTATATACTCTATTAATTGTTATCATCTTGTCTCTTTACAAAGAAGTTATTAAATCCTATTATAAGGAAATGGAGAATAATAATTAAAAAAAACCCGAAGATTCTGTTTAGAAGGAATAGAAGAAATGCTTTGGTTTATGAATGTGAGAAAACAAGACTTTATACCAATTTGGCCCTAGCAACAGTTACAGGAGGACAAAAAAAAAAAAAAAAAAGGTAAGGGACAGAGGAAGATTTCTAGATAAAGTAAACCCAGATACAGTACAAATATGTAGAAGCAAAGAAAAAAAATAAGAAGGTAAAAAACTTTTAAAAGATAAGAATTTGGCAAAATGTCAGAGTAAGCTCATATACACCTGAATAAATAAAACAGCTTTAAATAAAGCAAATAAGTAGAATAATGGGAAGCAAAGAAAAGAAGAGGAACAACCAAAGAACATTAAGAGGGAATAATTGATTTGGTAATGGAAAGAATAGGGCAAAGAAATAAGAAAACAGCAGGGGGGAAAACACCTCTATGAGAAGGTACAATAAAAATCAAATTAATGTCAACCACAACTCAGGAAATGCAGATAGATCTAACACAAGGTACATCAAACTAAATGACAAACACTTTAAAGAAAACTAAATAGCATCTAATGTTATTAAAGATTGTTAGTAATGATAGTCTGACATTCATAATGAAAGACCTATCATAAGTAAAAATAGGACAAAATAAATGGATAAAAATGTCACCAAATTGGAGAAAGCAATGGAATATTTGAATAATGGAATCAATGAGGCCAAAAAAAAAACAAACAAACAAACAAACCTTTTTAGGCTACAGGGCCAATTGGTAGAAGTGGCAGAAAATGCAATAAAGAACAAAGTTCAGATAAGCAGGGGAAAATGCTTAATAACATTTCAAGCAAAGATGACAAGCTAAAAGAGCCCTAGGAGATAAAATAAGAATCACTGGATTACCTGAAAAATGTGAAGAAACAAAGAATCCACCTACCATTTAAAAAATATATTGTTCAAGACCAAGAGACAAAATACAGATTTATGTATTTCATTTTTCCCATCCAGCTGCTCCTCCCCTTAAAGTGTAATATCAGATTCCACTCATCTATACATGCCTTTCATCAGGTTCAAATTTCACTGTTAGAAAATCTCAAGTGTCTAAGAAAAAAAAGTATTTATTAGGGTACTCTAATTAAAAGTATATAGTGTTTTCACCTGTTCTTTACTTCAAAAACACACTATATTTTCATCTATACTACAATAGTTAGTTGTCCTCTAAAATTTCCTCTATTGGCTACTCCCAGGGTGCAATGGCAGACAAAAAGTTATAATCTATATTAATCCATAATTCATATGTCTCCATTACAACTGTCAGAACAAACAAAATAATGTGCAAAACTTCACAGCAAAGCAAAGTTCACTTACTTCAACAAAATGCAAAGTAAATAATAAGGAATTAAGTCAGCATCAGAAGGCTGTGTTAAGTTCACCTTCCTCACAAAAGAAGGACAGAAGCACTTTCTTTTTTGTTATCAGTTTGCATTATATTTTCTTTTTTTTTTCATTTTGAGTTTAATAAAACCTAATGAAATGAAACTTCCATATAAACTGTGAAACAGAAGAGGTCTGTACATAAAACTGAATTTCTATTATGTAAAGCTAACTTATTTTCAGTATATGATAATTTAAATGAAATGTTTAAAAACGAGTCTTCCTTGTCTGTGATTCCTTCTGGCCTTCTCTCCTCCCAGCCCCCAATTTTGCCTCTTCCCAAAAAAATGAAGAAAAAAAGGAAAAACAAAGTCTTGTCATAAATATGCTGGTAAGCAAAACATTTCCATGTTGGCCATAATCAAGAATGCATGCATCATTCTACATCTTTATTACATTAAGTCTATGTCAAGGAGTAACATGCTTCATCACTGATCCTATGAAGTCATTGTTAGTCATCATATTCATTGGAGTTCCTAAGTTGTTTTTATTTAAAATTTTGTTACCATATAAATTGTTCTCTGGGTTCTGTTTATTTCACTTTGCATCAGTTCATATAGATCTTCCCAACTTTCTTTGGACATATCCCTTTTTCATAATTCCTCATGACACAATAATATTCTATTTTGTTAGTGTAACAAATTATTTAGTCATTCCCAATTAATGGGCATCCCCTTAATTTCCATTTCTTTACAACTACAAAAAGAGCTGCTATATTTTTAAATATATATATTTTTTTTTCTCTCTCTCTCTTTCTCAGAGTACTTTGGAGTACAGCCCTAGTAAGAGATCAAAATGTAATTTAATATTTGACTTGACTTTTTGGCCAAAGTTAAATTGCTTTGCAGAATGATTGGACCAATTCACTACTCTATCAATAATGCATTAATGTACCAAAAATTGGCCTATTTCTTTCTTTTTTTTTTTTTGGCTGAGGCAATTGGGCTTAAGTGACTTGCCCAGGGTCACACAACTGGGAAGTGTTAAGTGTCTGAGATTAGATTTGAACTCAGGTCCTCCTGACTTCAGGGCTGGTACTCTATCCACTTCGTCACCTAGCTGCCCAATTGGCCTATTTCTTCTTAACCAGTACTGAATCATTTTGAGGATTACTGCTATTGCTTTTAATAGAGTTTGAAATCTGATACCTATAGGTTCCTTTCTTTACTATTTCTCCCCCATTATTTCTGTGAAATTCTTGACCTTTGATTCATCCAGATCATTCTTCCCCCTAGCTCTTTACATAATCCTTTGGCAGTGTAATTGGAATGGCACAGAATAAACAGATTAATTTTGATATTATCATTTTTATGGAAAAGGTACAGCCTGTCCATGAGCAATTATTTAGATCTATATTTGAATAGTGGTTTGTAGATCTGTTAATAAAGTTGCTGTTTGTGCCTTGGTAGGCACATTAAATATTTAATATATTCTGTACTTATTTTCAGTGGAATTTATCTTGGCGCTGAATTTTGTTGATAATATGCAAGATGTTGAGGTTTTCTATGGGTGTATTGTATATTCTAGAACTTTGCAGAATTGTTTGAAGTGATTTTTAGTTATAAATTCAGTTTTGTATAAGTTGAGTTTAGGACTTTTATGGCAAAGTGTCTTAAACTGTGGGGTCCCACTGTCCACACCCTTAATTTGAGAGTCATGAAATTATGATTTATCATCAGTAAATGTTTGATTTTTATACCTATTTTATATATCTATATACCCAGAGTTGTGTAAAAATTTCTCCAGCAAAAGGAGTCTTAAGCAGAAAAACTTTAAAAAGCTCTGGTCTATAGGACATCAACAGATGGTAAATACATACATATCTATAATTTATTTTTAAAAATCTATTCTGTGCCCTGAGAAAGACCAATGTCCTGAATATCTGATATGTCAATGAAAGCCACCCTCATTTCTAGAGTTTCCCAAAAGTTCTGGAGTTCCTAGAGACATTAGAGTACAAAAATATTTTAAAGTTAAATATCATCCACATACGGACCATACTTTTTAATACTTTTGGCTTCCTCTAGGAAGCTGAGTGGCCTAGTGAAAAAAAAAAAAGTCCATTCCTGAGTTTTATGGAAAATATGGGTCAAAATCCTGTCTCAGACACAATCTTAGGTGCCCTTAGAGAAATATCAACTCCATCTGAAATATGGGATAATAACTGAAATATCTTAAAGGGTTGCTGAAGGGACCTAAGCATTTTGCAGATTCTAAATTGCTTCACTAGGGTGTAGCCTATGACAATCCGATTGCTAGAACCAGCTCCCTCTAGTGGCTTACAAAAGCTGATTGTTAAATTTCAGGGTGAGCGACTAGGAAATACACTACTCGGGGTTTGACTTATTGTTTTGTGGTGGTCCAGACTTAAGCAATGGAAAGAATGTGATTAGGAGAACTAAACGTAAATGTGTTGTCCACTTTTTGTTGTTGTTGTTGAGGAAAGACGATTATTGAAGAAAATCACTCTATTACGGTCCCTTAGATCTCTGAGCCTCTATATTCTTACCACGTAAAATAACGTAGCTGACCTAACATCCAATTCGAGTGCGCGAGATCACTAGCGTAACTCTGAGCTACGGATCTGAAGAACTAGACGGTCTGCAGTCTTCTGGCGTAACCCAGGGCTCGGCGCTCCCACTTTTCAGCCAGGCCAGAGTCCGGCAAGCATCCAGCGGAGGGAGGGGGCGTGGCATGGGTGTGGCTAGAACCTAGCTCCTTCCCCGCCCCTCTGCTGCGCTCTGGGGCTTACAGGCTAAGGAGATCCTCGCTCCTACTAAGGCGGGATGGCACTGGCGAGGTCACCGGCTGAGACCTTATGGCGGAGCAGCAACTTCGTCATGGCCGCATTCTTTGCGCTGGCGGCCTATGTGCAGGTCAGCTCAGGACCAGCCCCAATACACTAAGCTCCGGATGCAGCCGTAGGTTCCGACGTCAGCCTGCAGTGTGTCTATTTGTGGTTGGTGAAAGGGAGCGGAAGTGAAGGGGAATAGGAAAGGGAAGGTGAAATGGGGAAGGGCTTTGCCATAAAGTGGGAGGGGGATTCTGAAACAAATTTTAGGCAAAGCTGATCTTTCTTATACGTTACGCAAGGTTGAGGAGCAGATGCAGCTGGGGTGACACGGTAAATAGGTGGAATTTGGACTTCGAGTCCAAAAGCCCCGAGCACTGGTTGTGTGATCTTGGGCAAGTCACTCAGACTGTGTGCATCAGTTCCTCTTCTGTAAAATGGAGGTAGTAATAGCACTTGCCTTTCATGGTGGTTTTGAAGATTAAATAAAACATTTGTAAAGCGCTTGAGGATTAAATGAGATATTTATCAAATGTTTTGGAAATCTTAAAAGCATCATACACGTGCCATTTATTATTATTAAGAAGAAATCTAATCTAATGAAGGGAATTTCTACTCCAACTCCATTGTTTTATCCGTGGAAAATTTAATGCCAGAATAAGTAGCAAGATTGGGGTTCAAATCCAGGTCTTTATTCCAAATTCAGGAATTCCCCCCAGCTCAGGGGTATATCTGGCACTGTCACCCTTGGGGGGTGATTTCACCTGTCTGGGGCTCCACAGTTGTAAAATGAGGTCACTTAGTCCTAGAAGGTCCTTTTCATTTCAAAATCAACGATCATGTGATTTTCAGGCAGTTTGGGATCATTAACAGTAACTTTGTTGAGTAGGAGAAACCCAGATAGATTCATCTGTCAGGGAAGAGCCTGGCATTTGTTTGCTGATTGCAATTAATTGATTTTTAATTCATGTAACTGCCATACTTTCTGTGAGCATCAAACAGCACTTGCTGGAAAGCACATAAATACTTTCTTGAATGTCTGTAAACCCCACTGATGAAGGCTATATGTAGGAAGAACTCTGGTTTGGGAATTTAAAAACCTGGGTTAAAATTCTGGCTCTGCTATTTACTGTGACCTGCACTTCAATCAATAAGTATTTATTTAATGCCTACTTTGTGCTAGGAGTGAGAAAGTAAGACAGCCCCTATTTAGTTTCCTCATCTGTGAAGTGAGAGGTTGAACTGGATAGATGATCCTTAAATGATGTGATCAGGATGGACAGAACTAGTTTAAAATAAACATGTGGAAAATCCAGAATCTCCATTCTGTTTGGCAAAGGGTAGATTTATTTAGAAGAGGTTACAGACAAAGGGATACAATAGATATCAGGAATGGTAAATATGAAATAGAGTTGGGAGAGCATGTATAATTAGGCAGAATAAGGAGAAAGACTCCAGTAGAGAGAAGGTACTATGAAAAATGAGATTCCATAACCTCATAGTGGGCTTAGTCCTGAAAAGGACTTAGCAAAGATCTTTATCATAAGCAGATCCTTTATAAAGGAAATATAGCCTTGGGGTTTCTCAGGCACAAAGGCAAACTCAAAGTCATCCTTAGGTTTTAATTGGAATGAGAACTTCCTTTAATGAAATAACTTATTTGGACTAAATTTGGTATAGAAGATGATTTGACATTCTTCTTCCTTATCTAATTTTCAGTGACTGTTCTGTTTTTACAGATAAATGACCCAGATGCAGAACTGTGGATGGTGAGTATGTATTACATATAGTTTAGCACACCATATAGCCTTGTCTATAGGGTTCTGTAAATCTTCTGAATTTACTTGCATATCAGAATCTTTATAAACCTGTCTGCTGAAAGGAGGAAAATTTTTAAAAATATTTCAAGCCAAGCATATATCTTCTTATATATAAATTCAGAATTTTCTGAAAACTTCCACACTCTGGGGAAAGTTATTACTTAATTTATTGGGTATTTTTACAATATACAGCATTAGCTGAATACCATATCTTTGGAAGCATAGGTCTTCCAAAATATAAAAATATGGAGACTTGGAGATATCTTTTACTTTCATTAATTTCCTTTCTTGAACTGGCAGAAGTAGCAGGGGTTTTTTTGTTTTGTTTTTTAGGAATGCTAAGATATTTCTAAATTTCCAACGAGCAACTATTTGTATTGCATTCATTTTAGCCTCCAAATCTGCAGGAACCATCTAGAGAATTTTGTAAGACTTGTCCAATGAAGGACTATCCTAAGGACCAGAGTTAGAATCAGGGTTGTGCTTGTACTAAGTCTATAAAGGGTAATTACAAAATAAAATCAAAGTAGATTAATATGCTCAATTTATTTAAAGACTGTAATTTGAAGTGCATGAAAAAGAGATTGATTGCATAGTGAATAAATGAACTTCAGGATCTAGGTTTGATTCTTATTTCTAACAAAAAATATGTGGCCATTGGCAATTTCTTTTTTATGAACCTCAGTTTTCTCACCATTTACTGGGAAATGTACTAGTACTGATTTGTGTTTTCACTGATATATAATTTTAAAAAATTCCTTTTAACAATGTAGAACAGCAATGATTCTGCAATTTGACAGTGTTGGTTGAGCAAGTTGTTGTCTAAGTCATATAGCCAGTATATGCCATAGTTGGAACTTAGTAAATGTTGAATCTGTAAAATGGGCATATTACTAGCTCATAAAATGTTAAAATGTTTAAATCTTAAAGCATTATACAATATTGAGTAGTTATTATTATACTATTATGCAGTATCAGGAATTTATATATCCAGATCTTATTCAGTTCTGTTTAGTCTGACCAGCATGATTGTTTTGCCTCTCCAATGAAAGAATTCCCAGACTTTTGTCTTGTTTTGAATTGTGAAAGCAATAGTAGCCAGTGATCTAATTTTATTCTAATCAGTTCTTATGTACTTTAGATTGTCAAATTTAATTCAATTTACTGACTAAATAGAATCTTTTTTATATACTGCTTGTAATATATTATTCTATTGCATGACATAATAAATTGTATTACTATCCTCTTCTTTCTGTAGTGGCCTGGTGGTCTCTGTCAATGTCATTTTCTGAGAGCCAGTGAGTTAGTTATGCCAAAGATGTCACTATTCTCTCCAGCACTGGTTCCTTTATGCCCTCTCTCTCTAGCCCTCCTTCTTGGTGCCTCTAGTTCATTTCCTCTTCCTACCAAGGTTGAGACAGTAGAGAAATGTCAAGAGGAAGCTTGACCTTGACTGATCTTAAGGTGGAGGATGTTTGAGGAATATATAAAGACTGACCTTCTTAGAGCAAATGTAACTCTTCTGTCTCTTCAGCCCCTTCCTCTAAGTGATCAACTCCTCCCTAACCAGGGTTCTTCCCTGCCCCCCTACTCCATGCCCCTTCAATTTTTGGCCTCTTTTTATGTATTATCTTCAAGTTTCTTGAAGAGCAGGACTCTTTATTTTGGCCTAAATTAATATCCCCAGAGCTTAGCACATAAACTGGCATATCAGTGCTTGTGTACACCAATGAAATAGCTCCCAAAATTAACCTAGTATCAACATTACAAATTGATCTTGCTGTATTCATTGAATGCTCACAGTGGTCATCATTGCTTTCCAGATACTATGGGACAAGTTTTGAGGACAAGGAAAAGTAAATTTAAAAATCTTTGCTCTGAGGTTTAGTGTTTATTCAAGATGAATAAATGAACAGTTTTTAAGATTTAAGGGAAGATCTAATAACCTGTTTTCAACATGACAGTTGCAATGAAGCAATCATTGCAAAAATTTTTTAATTTTGCTGTTTTTCTAGGATTCAAAGTATTGGAGGAAGTGAAAGAACCTTTAAAACCATCTTTCTCAGTTTCCTCATTTTATATATGAGGAAACTATAGACCAGAGATGCACCTTGCCCAAGATCAAAGGTAGTTGCACAATTGAAACTAGAACCAAGGCCTCTTGGCTCCTAGCCCAGTTATGTTTCCACTTCAAAACTTTTGTTCAGTTATATTTAGAATTGTTAGGAATTAGTTCTTTCATAAAGAAGCCAAACACCTTTTTCCTTTCTAAATGTTTTAGAAATGTTTTGGAAAATCTGTTTTAATAAAGAATACTTTTTCACTGGTAATCAGGCATTGTTCAAAGGGGAATCAGACCTGAAAGGAGTATAGTGATTTAGGAGTACAATTGCCAGAATAACTTTTCTAGTCAAAAGATTATTGTGGAGGAAACCATATTGCTTGCATTTTCTATCCTCATTCTTCTTTTGCTATAGCTGTCAGAGATAGAAGACATAAGACTGAGTCAGAAGATAGGATTTAGAAGGTACTGAATCTGAAAGCATGTTCCAAGTTTCCGTGAAGATTAGATTGACAGTTCAAGGGCTAACAAGACTTTTCATGTTTTGATTTTAATAAGCATCTAGATTGACTTTAATAAGTCTAAGCTACCATGATCTGTGTAAATAAGACCTGTGGATAATCTCTAAGGTACTCATCTCTAAAATACTGTGACTAGGGGCAAAAAGGTAGCATGGTGATTAGAGCACTGGCCCTGAAATCATGTAGGACCTAAATTCAAATCCAGTCTCAAATACTATTATGTAACTGGCTAAGTCATTTAACCCTGATTGCCTCAAATAATAAAATAAAATACGATTAAGATAAAGAAATATTTTAAAGTGGAAAGTCAAGATTTCATAAAGCAACAGTTTTTTACATTAAAAATTTCAGCAGGTACCTGTCTAACCTAGATGTTTGTATTGCTATAAGTCTTGCTGTTAGAAATTTCTTAAAATTATCAATTATGCTGCACGAGGACTCTGTAGGCCTAAATCTATTGAGGACAAATTATATTTGTGGTGATCCTTTTAATAGCATACAGTAGTTTCAAACTGAAAAACTTAAGGTTATTTATTAGAAGTAGTATTGTACTAGAGAAAGAACACTGGATTTGAAGTCATCAAAAGACCAGGTTCTGCCATACTACCTTGTGATCATGGATAAAAATCTTGAATTTATCCGACTCAGATTTCCTTGACTACAAAATAAAGGATTTAAACTAATTGACCTCTAACTTCCCTTTACACTCTATTCATGACCCTATGATGTAGAAGTTAAGAAAAGTTACCCAGACTCTTGATATGAGTTACCCAGATATAAGAGTTACCCAGACAATGATATAATTAGGACAATGAAATTTCTTATTTACTTCCTATGTCCTCTGAATGATTTGCACTTTGGGTCTGTTCCCTCTGCTAAGTAATTCTGCAATCATGTGATACTTGGAATATTCTGCTTTGCTAACAGGTTGTATACACGATACCTGCTATCCTTACTCTACTTGTTGGATTTAATCCTCTGATCACAGGTATGAAATTAGTTTTTTTAATTGAACTAAAGCACTTTTATTATCTTCATTGGAAAAATGAGCATCACCCCTGCTTAACTCTTGAGAGGAAATGAGACAAGCTATGTTTATTGTATTTTGTCTTACAAGTTTCTTTCTCTCTGCTTCTTCATCCTTGAGTTCTCCTTCTTTTCCTGGAACCATTCTTGTTCTCTTTCTCCAGTTCTACCCTTTCTTTTATTTTTTTTCCAACTTCTCAAATACTCTCAAATTTCACCTTCCCAAATTCATTCTCTTGTCTTTACAATTATAAAACCTTCAAAATTTCTGATTCTCCATTATCATTTCTTCTTTCATTTTCTCCTACAGGTCCTTTTTTTCAAAAATAATATACATATCATTAGGGATATTAAAGATTATTATATATGCTAAATTCTTAGAAATTATTTTTGATAGGTTTATATATTGTTATAGAAATTTCCTCCAGTAATCCATGTCCTTGACAGTACTCATCAAATGCTTCTCTCAAGCAAATTATACATTTATTTAGTGGGGCTCAGCCTGCCGAGCATTTTATTTATTTTTTGTATTAAAGCTTTTTATTTGCAAAACATATGCATAGGTAATTTTTCAACACTGACCCTTGCAAAGCTTTCTGTTACAAATTTTTCCCTCCTATTCCCCATTCCCTCCCCTAGTGGCAGGAAGTCTAATACATGTTAATTATGTTAAAATATTTGACAGATCAAATTTGTGCATACATATTTATACAGTTATCTTGCTGTTAAAAAAAAAAAAACCTGAGAAGGAAAACATAATGCAAGCAAACATCAATAGAGAGTGTGAAAATGCTATGTTGTGGTCCAGGCTCAGATCCCATAGGCCTCTCCCTGGGTGTATATGGCTTTCTTTATCACTGAACAACTGGAACTGGTTTCAATCATCTCATTGTTGAAGAGAGTCATGTCCATGAGAACTGATCATCATATAGTCTTATTGTTGCCATTTACAATGATCTCCTGGTTCTGCTGATTTCAGTCAGCATCAGTTCATGCCTCTCCAGGCCTCTCTGAAATTATCCTGCTGGTCATTTCTTACAGAACAGTAATATTCCATGACATTCATATACCATAATTTATTGAGCCATTCTCCTATTGATGGGCATCCATTCAGTTTCCAGTTTCTAGTCACTACAGAAAGGGCTGCCACAAACATTCTTGCACATGGGGGACCCTTTCCTTTCTTTAAAATCTTTTTGGGATATAAGCCCAATAGAAACACTGCTGGGTCAAAGGGCATGTATGCAGTTTGATAACTTTTTGAGCATAGTTCCAAATTGCTCTCCAGAATGGTTGGATCTGTTCGCAATTCCACCAACCATGTATCAGTGTCCCAGTTTTCCTACATTTCCTCCAACATTTGTCATTATCTTTTCCTGTCATCTTAGCTAATCTGACAGGTGTATAGTGGTATCTCAGAGTTGTTTTAATTTGCATTTCTCTGATCAACAATGATTTGGAGCACCTTTTCATATGACTAGAAATAGTTTTAATTTCATCATCTGAAAATTGTCTGTTCATATCCTTTGACCATTTATCGATTGGAGAGTCTGCCAAGCATTTTATTGTTCATTGCTGAAAGGATCACAAACTAAATAAGATTTGGAGATATTCTAGTGTTTCATTAGTAGTTGGTTGTTCTAGTCTGTTTGCATGTTGATCCTGATAATTCATATCATTTATTTCCTTAGTCTAAGAAGGTAGACTATTAGATAGATAGATAATGTGAATATCTTTTAAACATAATAAATTAAACATAAATTTCAAAGGTGTTCAGCTAATTTAGTGCTTAGCACACTGCCTAGGATATAGTAAGTGTGCATGAATGCTTGGGAACTTATATGTATTTCTTTCTTTCTGGCCTTCATTATGTTCCTTTCTGTGTAATATTTATTTGAGGTTTTAAATTTTTTTTATTTCTTTTAAAAATTTTTTTTTTGCCTTAAAAAAAAGCTTTTATTGACATCTTTTATTTTTTTATATCCCCATAGTTTTCTTCAGTATCCCATACCCTCCCCCTTCCAGACAGCACTCCCATATAAAAAATACAGTATTTTCTTTCAAAACATTTTTTAATTTATTATTTTTGTCATTGTTTTGTTTTTTTTTCCTTTTTAAAACATTTTTAATTTTTTTATTGAAAAAAGAAAACCAAAAAAAATGAAATGAAACAAAACCAGAATATTGCATGTATCCAACAGAACATCAGAGAGGATTCAAAAATATATAAAAGTAAATTACCAGTTCAAGCAAGGATATATAATAGTAAAAGAAATTATATTCATGAATCCCATGCTTTATTTTCTTGCAGGTTGTTCTTTTGTTCTCTGCTGCGGACATTTTTGACTTTATTTTTTTTTTCTCCTTTCATCCTCCTCACCTCCCCTAAGCAGGCTATAGTTAAGCAAAGATATATTTACATATAGACATGTACATTCACATATATACACCCCACCCCCTATACTCCCAGACACATATATTTCCTATCCCTGCTAACTTTTTGCTTTAATTCTGTTCCTTAACTTGCCTTGCTATTATTTAACCTTCCCCCCCACTCATGGATCCCTTCTTTGTCTTCTTCCCCTACCCTTTGCTTCCCCCTCATCCATCCCTCCCCCCCTTATTTCTTTTTAGATTTTGGAGGGTGCTATGCCCTTTGTGATATATATGTAGTGTTACCTATTTAACCCATTCCTCACGTGAATAGGATTTCAAAACTACTAGCCCTCCTCTCCCCTCTAACACCTCTGTGTCTATTCTTCTTCTGTAACATCACTATTTTTACCTTAAACTCTGCCCTAATCTTTCTTTTGAGATATCCTATTATTGATGTTAATCTTAAACATAAGGTGTATCTTTCCATGTAAAAAACATATACAATTTGTCCATATGAAATTATTTGAAATTGAACTTTGATTTTGAATCTTATGTATTAAATTTTCTATTAATTAAATTTTTTGGGTTTGGTCAAAAGTTCTGAAAATATACAAGTTCATTGAATGTTCATTTTTTTCTCATTTGATATTATAGATAATTTTGCTAGATATATTTTGGATTTAGGCCTGGTATTTTGAATCTCAGTATGTATGATTCTTGGACTTGTGGTCTTTTGTTGTGGCTGCTGATAAATCCTGTACAGTTCTAATTGTAGCTCCAGGATATTTGAATTGTGCTTTCTTGTTTTGTTTTTTAAAAATTTTTTTTCTTTGATCTGGAGGTTTCCAAATTTGGCAATAATATTCCTATATGTTTTCCACAAAGGATCTCTTTGAGGTGGTGATCAGTGAGGTAGTGATCACTGGATTTTTTCTATTTCTACTTTCCCTTCATGTTCTATCATTCTAGGACAATTTTCTTGGATTATTTCTTGCATTATTGTGTCAAGGTTCTTTTTTTGGTCACAACTTTCAGGTAGTCCAATTCTTATATTTTCTCTTCTTGATCTGTTCTCCAGATCTGTTGTTTTTCTTATAAGATGTTTCACATTATGCTTTATTTAGGTCTTCAACTTCTTTGTTACCTTTTTGTTAGTTTTGTTTAGGTATCAGAGGGCTATACATTGACATTTACAGTGTTTTAGTTTTGCTAATTCTTTCAGTAAATCAATTAATTTTTCCTTTAAGTACTTAGATGGTATACTATTCAGTATACATTATTATATATGAAACATATTAAATTACTATATTATGATAAATCATAAACTATAATATATTAACACCAAGTCATACAAATAATTAAATATTTATATTGTATATTGTACCTTAAGAATAATGTAGTTATCTTACCCTCTTTTTAAATAAATTTTAAAATTTATTTTAAACAAATACAAAATAAAGGGGAAAATGTCTTGTACACAGAAGAACATGAGAGGATTGAATATAAAACAATAGATTTCCATTTCAAGAAAATATGTCATATTATATAATAATATAATATATAACAAATACACATTTTCAAAGCTGCCCAGCTTTTCTTTGCTTTCTTGTTGTTTTTCTTTTGTTTTCTGCTGTGTGTTTATTTTATTTTTTCTCTTCTCCCTGCCTTAATTCAGCCCTAAAGGAGGCTACAGTTAAGCATACATATACACATATACATATAAATATACAAGGATATCTATAAAATACATGTGTGTGTATATATATATATATCCATATACTCATACACACATATATAAGACTGTACCATACTTATTTCTACTTATCACCTGTTTCTCTGAAGGTAGAAAGCATCTTTCTTCATAAATGCACATCTTTCCATGTTTTTAAATCAATCAGCTCATCATTTCCTACACTACAGAAATATTCCAAGTCAATCACATTCCTTCTGAGAGATTATGAAAGTGAAATGCCAAGGCGAGAGAAAATACAGGACAGCCAAAATAATTGGATTTTAAGAGCGTTTATTAGCTGGCCAGCAACTGAACCCCGCCAGTGCAAGACTCGGGGTCAGTCCTGAGGAGTTTTAGGGACACATATTTATGGGAGAAAATCACAAGAATGTTTAGAAACTTTTATCACACTAAAAATTCCTTTCCCAGGAAGCGGTGAAGTATAAGAGGGAGGCAACTTTTCTTTAAATTCTATATTCGTTAAGTAGTCAAGGTCTTTGGTCATAGATAACACAGTACATCTGAAGGCCTTGTGGGCCAGCATTTGAAAACAGGAGATATGTTTGCATTGGGGAGTAAAGAACTGGCTGCGTAGTTCTTCAGACAGAGTTCAAGCAGAGGTAATATTCTCACAGTCTCATGAGTGACCAAGCAGTTTCAGAGACAGCATCCATTTTACCCACAGTGTCCATTTCACTGCCCCCTTTTCTTTGTAATTGGTCAGAAGCTGGACTCATCAGAGGCCAGAGCAGAGTAAGTGGTTTTAGTAACAAACAGCTTAACTGCCTGGATTCTTCTCCTGATATATGTGGTTAAACAGTTAATCAAGCAAGGGGTGACCAGTAGGGCTAGCAGAAATAGGGTGAGGGGGCCTATCAGGGAGGTTATAAGGGAGGTCATCCAAGGGAGAGCAATTATAAAGAGACTGATACCAGGACATCGATTGCCATCAGGTTATTTCTCACTCCTCAGTGCATTTCCTGACAATGGATAGGGACTCCCTCACAACTCTTGAATTGTTGGCAAAAAAAACAGCAAACTTCCCCAAGGGCCATGCACAGCCCTCCCTGTTTAAGATAGAGTAAATCCAAGCTCTGATGATTTTGTAGGACTTCTGCCAAGAAGTTTAAGGAGCTCTCCAGGAAGAATATTTGACTTTTCAGGTCCTTTAAGTCCTAGTCCACCTGGGAGCCTAAAGCTGACAACTGGCTGTTGCCATGGATCAGGGCAGCTGTCCCAACAGCAGTGGAACCTGCTATTCTGAGTCCTGCTAGCAGGAGAATGAGAATAGGAGCAGCCCTCTTTGCCCTGTGTAACAAACCAAAATGTTCTTCAGCCCCTTCCTCAGAATACAGATAAACCTGAGGGAGAGTGTACACAAGTAAGCAAAGTTTGGGGGATTCTTCCAGAGCTAAAGTATATTCACTGATACAAGGGGTTTTCCACCAGGCATAACAATTGGAAACTGAGACATGGGAACTGAGGCACAGCACAACATTCCATACTCTCTTTCTCCTGAATATTCAAATCATTGAATCACCTTCCCCCAGACACCTGGAAAGTCTTAGCGCTGTGATTTTGACCGATCCTACCAGAAGCAGATAAACCAAAATAAAACTAGAAAAAGGTGCAAGGACCTATGGTAAGGGCAAGTCTCTCCCTGATAGGCCCAGAGCTGTTAACAGCCTTCCATAGTTCTCCCTGTTGCAAGCTTGTCAGGTCCTCTGGAGTTCCATCTCAGCCAGGGAATCCATTTTGAGATGGACAGTTCAATGTTAGGTCTACAGTTATTTGTGTACCTCCCATCCTCTGCTTGCAGAGGGAGCATCAGTGCCTAAGGCAGCTGTGCTAGCCCCTCTAGGAGGGACACTGCATGGCCATCAGAGATTCCAAGGGGGAAAGGTGAGGCCTGAAATTACTCCACCTGTCCCTGCTCAGAAGAACAAACAGGCTGGAGAACACTGCTATAGATCAGAGTATCAGAGTGCCAGAGTATCATCAGAGTGTGCACACTTGGACCATCAAGGCAGGCACCCACAAACTCAGAGGCATAATAAACACCCGCAATGGAGGATGCTGAAATGTTAATTAAGTAACTGGGGTTACAGGACTGGAGAAGTGGATCAGAGAGATTCCAAAGGGGAAGGGTGAGGCCTGAAATTGCTCCACCTGTCCCTGCTCAGAAGAACAGACAGGCTAGGGAACACTGCTACAGATCAGAGTATCAGTGTGTGCACACTTAGTCAGACCACCAAGGTAGGCAAATCACGAATTCAGAAGCCTGAAAACCAGACTATAACAGCCTTAGAGGATGCTGAAATACTAATTAAGGAACTGGGGTTACAGGACTGGAAAAGTAGATCAGAGAGACTACCAATAATCAGAAAAAGGTCCCAGAAACTGAGTCTGCCAGGGCAATTCCAACAGAATAAGGGAGTTCAAAGTTAAAGCAGAACCAGCAATCTTAGTCTAATTGGGGTTTAAATAATAAATCAAGCAGGCAGAAAAAAAAACAAAAAAAAAAAAATGGACTGCTGTAAGGGCTTCCAATTTAAACTGGTGAAATGGGGGCGGGACAGGAATATCTGAGGCCAGGTGAATAGGAAGCTAGGGGCACTAGTAGTTCCCATTCTTTTAAGTACCTTTGGGAAAAATCCACTAGCTTTCCTGATTCCCTATTTCTCATCCTCCCCCCACCCCCTTTTTTCCCCACCAAAGGAATCATCCAAGGAGTAATAAATAGGGCTCTAGTTATCAGGTTCATCTCACATAACAGACTACTATAGTAGGGGTTTTCCGCTCTGAAACTCAAGATCCCTCAAAGGGAACATTGTGATCAATTAGATAATGCAGATACAAATTATCTATGACAGCAACAGTCACCCAAAATCTTAACCCAACATTTTCCATCCTTAAATCCAAAATACAGCAATAGGGAACCCAAACAGAATTGTACAGTAATAGTAATAGGGGACCCAATCAGAATTGTACAGTAATACACAAAGTTTAAGTCATTCACCAGCCACCCTTAGTTCCCCCGAAATTAATAAGGCGCAAAATCCATTTAGGAGCAGGATCAACCTCTCTTTAAAAAGCTGCTTCATGCTAGGAGGGGCAAAGTTAACTTCTTGTCCAGGGAGGGGATTGGGTGTGGTGAAAGCAGGCAGTGATCTGAGTAAGAGTTTCCCCCCAGTTTTCTACATTCGTTCTATTCTTAACTGTACAGGTTTTATTTATGCAAGAAATTTTAATTTAATTAAAATTATCCATTTTACACTTCAAAAATGTACTCACCTTATAATATACTTCAAAGTTTGAAACTACTGAATCTATTTCCTTTATATCTTTTTTCCCCAGTTTCATTGAAGTTCCTAACTTTTTGTTCTTTCAAATGAACTTTGTTATTATTACTAACTCAGTATGGTCATTTTTTTAATAATTTGAGATGGCATTAAATAAATAACTAGTTAGATAAAATTACCTTTTTTCAAAATTACATTAACTTTGCCTACCCATGAACAATAAACATTACTTACTTCAGTTATTTAGATCTTATTTTATTTGTATAAAAATATTTTCTATTTATGTTCAAATAGTTTTTGTGTCTCTTTTGGCAGGTATGAGTTCAGGTATTTTATGCTATCTAATATTTTAAATGGTCTAAAACAATACTGAATAGTATTGCTAGCACAATGTAGTTTCTCTATTTTTCTCTTTTGATTAAACTTAAACCACAAACTTTGTCTGAGAGCATGATTATCTTCCAAACTTTTACATAATATATTCTGCTCCTGACCTTTATCTTTGTATGTATCTCATTTTATAGCAATTCCTGAAAACAACATATTGAATTAAAATTTAAATTAAATCAATTTACAATTAAATATATTTTATATAAAAATAAAACATAATTAAAATTAAAAATTTTTAAATACCCATCTTGTGGGTAAATTCATCCTGTCCACAGTGTTATAATTACTTGTGTATTTTCCTCTTTTCTATTTTTCCTCACTATCCTTCTCACCCTATTTCTACCCTTCCTCACTCCTCTGCTTTAATTCTACCTGCTACCTTGCTCTTCAATTCCTTAACCTATCCAGCCCTCCAAGAGTTTCTCCTTATCTTCTTCCCCAACCCTGTTCTCTTGCTCTTTCTGAATTTAGAAAATACATGCATACATACATATATATATATATATATTCACACACACACATATACATATACATAATGTTTTGCTGTAATCCTTTTTAAAATTTTACTTTTGTTTCAAATGTGCTTCTTGGAAACAACTCTTTTGTTGTTGAATTCTAATTATTTGGCTACTGTCTTCTTATGAGTTCATTCCATTCACATTCTTGATAGTTCATTGTTTTTTATCCTGTCCTTTTGCACGTTTTCTTGACTCCAGCCCCTTGCTTTATGAACGAGGAAAGTGCTAAACAGTAGTGATTTATACATGATTTGCTTGTTATTCCCTGCATCTCTTCTCTTCCTTTCACTCACTCTTTGATCACAGGTTCTGAGCTTTTCTTTTTTTTTTTTTCATTCTCCCTTTATGATCTACCTCCTGAAATTGCATTTTGTTTTGCTTATGATTGATGACTCTCTCAATATGCTTTACCTCTTAAACACTACTTCCTTCTCTCTGTCCCTCTTTCCCCTTTCAATTTCAATAATGTCTACAACATAACCTTAGGGTATTAGTCCAATCATCTTTTGTCTGGATTAGGTGAAAATTTTGGAAGGGGCTTCTTTGTACATACCTAATTATGTGACAGTAAATTCTATCCCTTTCATCTCTCCTTATCTTATCCATTCTTTTTTCCTTCTTTTTTGTCTCCCCCATTCAAATTTAAACACTTGATTATTGTATAGTCCCTTCCAATTACTCATGTATTTACCCCTTTATGTTACTGACTCTTGTGTATACATTTTAAAGCCTTTATTCATTTCCAGTTTTTTCATCAGGAATACTCAAAGTCTTCAATTCCCTAAAATGCCATTCCACCCTTCACTCCCCCATGCAATTATACTCGTTTTACTTGCAAGTCACTTAAGGTTCTAAGACTCCCCCCGCCCGAATTGGAACATTAAAAAATAGATCAATTCCATATAGACAGCATAAAGCAAAAAAAAAAAAAAAAAATTGCTTCATTCTATACTAACTTGTCAATTCTCTCTCTGAAGGTGGATAATATTTTTCTCTATGGGTCTTTTGGAATTGTTTTGGAACAGTCTTGACCAGAATAACTAAATCTTTCACAGTTGATCAGTTATAAGATTGCTCTTATTATACAGTTTTCTCTTGGTTTGTAGCAATTTGCATAAATCTCAGGTGAAATCATCCTACTCAGTATTTCTTATAGCACAATAGTATTACATCACTTGCAATGTAATGTAATGATACAATTTGTTCAGCCATTCCCCAATTGATGGGCATCACTTCAATTTTTAATTCTTTGCCATTACAAAAAGAGCTGCTATATTTTTGTACATTTACATAATTTTCCTTTTTTTTTTTTAATCTCTTTGGGATACAGATCCACTAGTGTTATTGCTGAGTCAAAAGGTATACAGTTTTATAGCGCTTTGAGCAGAGTTCCAACTTACTCTCTGGAATGGTTAGATCAGTTTACAACTTTGCCAACAGTATAGTAGTGCCCCTATTTTTCCATATTCCTCCCACCATTTATCATATTCTTTTTCTAACATGTTAGCTAATTTGATATGTGTGAAGTGGTACCTCAAGAGTTGTTTTAATTTGCATTTTTCTAATCCAGTGATTTAGATTATTTTTTCCTAGGATTAAAGATAGCTTTATTATGAAAACTGCTTGTTAATATTCACTGACCATCTATCAATTAGAAATGGCTTTTTTTTTAATTTGGCTCAGTTCCTTATATATTTGATAGATGAAGCTTTTATCAAAGACTTGCTGTAATTTTTTCCCCCCTAGTTAATTGCATTTCTTCTGTTTTGGCTGCATTGGTTTCATTTTGTGCAAAAACATTTTAATTTCATGCAATTAAAGTCACCCATTTTACTTCTCATGATCCTTTCTGTCTCTTATTTGGTCATAAATTCTTCCCTTATCCAAAAATCTGAGAGGTATATTTTTCCATGTTTCCTTAATTTATTTATATTATCGTATATGTCAAAATCACTAAAATAGGATCCTTGATCTTTTGTGATAGAAACTGCACCCTTCTGCCCTGGGAGTGGGTATAAGCAATGGAATAACCTGGTCCACAGCCCTGTGTTAGTATAGTCGTTCCATCTTTTTAAACATCTGCCAGATCCTCTTACTGTCTCTGGCTTGGGAACTTCCAAAATTGCTGCTGCTGTTGCTGCCTCTCAGGTCCACAGTTGGTATCATTCTGGTATGGGTCATACGCCAGTGTGATAGATTTCTCCTTGCATTCTAACTTGTCTTGGGCTGGAAAAGTTTTACCCTAACTTTTTGTTGGCTCTACCACTCCAGAATTCAATTTGAGGCATTACGTTAAAGCTGTTTGGAAGGGAAATTGGAAAGTAGTGCTTCTTTTACTCCACTCATAATGGTTCTGCTCTCAGAAGTCTAAATCTCATTTTAACATATAAATCCCATACATTATTTTCAAAACTATCTAGCTTCTTTGTGCTTACTTCAGAATTTCCTTTTGTTCTTTTTAATGAATTTAAATCAAAGTGTATATGCAACACTTGTTACCTTCCTTTCCCCCCTCAACCTATTCTCCAAGAGGCAATTTCCTGAGGAAACCAAGGCAAACAGAAATTAAGTGACTTGCCTAGGGGCATACAGACAGCAATTATGTGTCACAGGCTGGTTTTGAACTCAGATCTTCCTGACTCCAGACCTAGCTCTCTATTGTTCCATCTAACTGCATAGAATAGCTGAAATTATGAAATGTGATCAAGTGAATCCGCATAGAGAGGAAATGACAATTTAGGCTGGAATCTTGGGTGATACTCATGGTTAACAGACATGGCCCATATAAACATCCAGCAAAGGAAATTATTAAGAAACAGTCAGACTGGTAGGAGAAATCAGGAAGAAAAATCAGCAATCAGGAAAAAACAGTGTTACAAAAACCTAGAGACAAGAGAATGTTGAGAAGATTGGCTATATTAAAGGCAACACAAAGGCAACAAATTCTCATTTAGGTAGAATTTTATTTTGCACAGTTCTTTGCTATTGAGTAATATTTGGAATAGTCTAAATATTTCTCTAAATTTCAGAAAAATGGGGGCAGCTAGATGGTGCAGTGGAAGGAGCACCAGCCCTGAAGTCAGGAAGACCTGAGTTCAAATGTGATCTCAGATACTTAATACTTCCTAGCTGTGTGACCCTGGGCAAGTCACTTAACCCCAATTGCCTCAGCAAAAAATAAAATTAAATTAAAATTAAAAAATAATAAATTTCAGAAAAATGGTCCAGAATATATATAAAAATGATATGACTTCATGTATTAGTGGTAAGATAATAAGGTATCAGCACATATTCTGAGACTGTACTTGTTTCCCCAATAATTAATCTCTAAAAGGTAGATGAATTACAATGTGCTAATAAAGTCATAGGTTTCTCTCAAGCCAAGCTGAATTTACTAAGTACTTACTGTTTGCTTCTGACTCAAATATAAGAGAGTATCAATCAGTAAATATTATATTAAGTGCCAAGTATGTGACAGTTATTCTGCTATGTCCTAGGGATACAGGTATAAAAAAAGAAAGGATTATTTCTTCAAAATGAGTTTACATTCTAATGGAAAAGACAAGTATATATATAGCACAAAGTTAATAAATATGTATAAGACACATATACACACACACAAATATTTAAATACAAGATACTCTATGGAAAGAACAGAAGCAGTTGAGAGGATCAGAAAAACCTCATGAAGAAAATGGTACTTGAAATCCGTCTTAAAGAGATTTCCTGAGGTACTGTTAAAAACAAAGGGCATTCGATAAACCCAAAGACCCCAGCTTTTGGGATAAATACTCACTATTCGGCAAAAACTTCTGGGAAAATTGGAAACTAGTGTGGAAGAAATTAGGGCTTGACCCATACCTAACACCACATACCAAGATAAGATCTAAATGGGTTCATGATCTAGATATAAAGAGGGACTTTGTAAGCAAGTTAGAGGAACGTAATATAGTTTATCTCTCAGACCTGTGGAGATGGAATAAATTTATGTCCAAACAAGACCTGGAACTCCTAATTGAACACCAGATGGATAATTTTGATTATATTAAGTTAAAAAGTTTCTGTACAAACAAAACAAATGCAGACAAGATTAGGAGGGAAGCATCAAATTGGGAAATCATCTTTACATTTAATGGTTCTGATAAAGGCCTCATTTCTAAAATATATAGAGAATTGTCTCATATATATATAAGAATTCGAGCCACTCTTCAATAGATAAGTGGTCAAGGGATATGAACAATTTTCAGATGATGAAATTAAAACCATCTCTAGTCATATGAAAAGTTGCTCCAAATCACTATTGATCAGAGAAATGCAAATTAAGACAACTCTGAGGTACCACTACACACCTGTCAGATTGGCTAAAATGACAGGAAAAGATAACGATGAATGTTGGAGGGGATGTGGGAAAACTGGGACACTAATACATTGTTGGTGGAACTATGAACCATTCTGGAGAGCAATTTGGAGCTATGCTCAAAAAGTTGTCAAACTGTGCATACCCTTTGACCCAGCAGTGTTTCTACTGGGCCTATATCCCAAAGAGATCTTAGAGGAGGGAAAGGGCCCCACATGTGCAAGAATGTTTGTGGCAGCCCTTTTTGTAGTGGCTAGAAACTGGAAACTGAAGGGATGCCCATCAATTGGAGAGTGGCTGAATAAATTATGGTATATGAATGTTATGGAATATTATTGCTCTGTAAGAAACGACCAGCAGGACGATTTCAGAGAGGCCTGGAGGGACTTGCATGAACTGATGCTGAGTGAAATGAGCAGAACCAGGAGATCATCATACACAGCAACAACAGTATTACATGATGATCAATTCTGATGCACATGGCTCTCTGCAACAAAGAATTGTCTCAAACCAGTTCCAATTGTTCACTGAAGAAAACCAGAGAGAGGGAAATGAAATATGGACCACAACGTAACATTTTCATGATCTCTACTGACATTTGCTTGCATTGTGTTGCCTTTCTCTGATTCTTTTTTTTTCTTGTAGATAGGATTTTTCTTGCATAACTTCTCAAGCATTTCAACATTATTAACATGTAGTGGACTTCCTGCCATCTAGGGGAGGGGAGGGGACTGGGGGTAAAATTTATAATGGAAAGCTTTGTAAAGATCAATGTTGGGGAACTACCCATATATATGTTATACAAATAAAAAGCTTTAATTAAAAAAAATAAAAAATAAAAAATAAAAAAATAAAAATAAAAATAAAAAAAAACAAAGGGCATTCATTCCAGGCATGAATAAGGAACTGTGAGAAGATCAATTTGGCTGGATTAAAGTGTGTGGAAAATAATGTGAACATGAGTGTGAAAATGTAAGTTGGGGCTAGACTGTGAATATTTTTAAAAGCTAAAAAGAGGCATTAGGAAACTGTAGCAGTTGAGTAAAGGAATCACATATGTAGTGTGTAGAATGGACTAGGGTGATAAAAGAATTGAGGCAGGGAATAAGCCATTGGGTTTATTCATCCTTCTGATATTAGCTTTAGATCCCATCCTTCATAAATTCTTTCCAGGTTTACTTCAACTCCAATAATTATATCCTTATTGTGCCACTTTCTAATGCCTATAAATCTTTACCATACATTTTATTGTTGCTTTTATTTCCTGGTTGTTTCATATATACATATATTTTATTTCCCCAAGTATATTATACATAGAAATTATCTTCTGTTTATTTTTCATAATAAATATTTATATAAGTGATATATTCCCTTCTGGTAGAGAATAGTAACTTTTTGCCATTTCTTCTCCATGCTGGCATTCTCTTTTTATTGACTAATATGCTTCTTCCATAACATATGGGTTGTCAGAATGCAGTGCCCAACCAAAAATTTGCTTTGAATACCTGGAATCAGACTATTATTGTTAATAAGTTCTTAAATATATAAGGCAACTGACATAAAATCCATACCTTTTTATCCATATGGAAAACCTTCCACTAAAACATGTGGTTATGCCTTAGCCTTGTTTGTTCTAGGTAATTTTATCTGGAAGACTCTTACCAAGCTGCACTTATTTCTTTGTGCTTTGGGAGCTGTTAACTTGGGCTTCTACCTCATCCATCATACAGAAAAGAATATCTTACATGAGGAGGAAGGCAGGTGAGTAATGATTTTTGTTGTGTTTGTTTTAGATAATTAACAAATCTTTCTAGCTTAATGAAATACAACTTAAATCAATGAACAAAAATACATCTTCTCTTCTTCCTACTTACCTTTTCACATGTATTAAACAATTAAACAAATCCACTCCCTATGTACTAAATAAATAAATACACTGTAATCAGGCAAAGAAATTTCCACATTGATATTACTCAGTATATCAACACTCTGTTAAGAGTTAGGTAACATGTTTCATAACCGGTCTTCAGAAATCATGGACGGTTATTGCACTGATAAAAGTTCTTTGATCTTTATGAATTGTTGTTTTACTGTATACATTGCTCTAATTTTACTCATTTCACATAGCATCAATTCATGTAAGTCTATGCAAGTTTCTCTGTTCTTTTATCATCTTACAACACAAGTTATATTCATATATCATAATTTGTTTAGCTATTCATTCCTCAATTACTGAACACCTTAACAGTTCTTTATCTATATAAAAAGTTGCTTTAAATATTTCTGTATATTTTGTACATTCTTTTATTTCTTTAGAATATAGGATTAAAATAATCCTAAATCAATAGGTGCAACTAATAGTAACTTTTGGGGGACAGTTCTAGATTTCTTTCCAGAATGTGACCAAGTCACAGCTCCACCAACAATTCAATAATGTCTTACCTTTGTATAGATCTTAAATTTTAAAAGTATTTTCATGTTATCACATGTGATTTCCACAATATTCCCATGAACTAAGCATGACAGGTTACATCCCTGAAATGAAACTGAACTGGTGAAGCTGGTAATTCAAATCCAGATGTTCTGACTCCAACTCCAGAGGTCTTTCAACTGTACCATAATGCTTTTCCAGAGTAAACATTGCACATCATGGAACTGTAATCAAATCTCTTCAGTGACAAAGAAGATAACTTACCACTCTACTAATATGCAATCCCATGAACTCAACAAACATTTAAACTGATTCAAATGCAAAGTCATAAATTATTCACAGTATTTTGGTTTGTGTGTATACTAACTATTTCAGTGATTCTTTGTTCAGCCATCGTTTTATTTCTACTTCAAGCTAGTCTCAATGATGTCTAAGTTTAATCAGTCAAATGAGTAAAAACATTTAAGGCCTAACACTAGTGGAATTTCCTTGGTCTTATGCCTATTCCCTATGTCCTCGGTAGTCTCCTCCCATCAGCCATTCCTATTGCCTATTTGCATGTGTCCCTGCTATATTAACTTACTGAACTCACCTTCCATCAACTAATAAATAGTTGCGTTTCATCTTAAAGAGATTCTGAGGTACAGTTAAGAACAAAGGGAATTCTAAGCATGAGTGAGGAACTGTGAGAAGATGAATTTGGCTAGATCAAAGAGTATAGGAAAGGGAATAATGAGGACATGAGGCAGAAGATTGTGAATGGTTTTAAAATACTAAATTATTTTAGTATTGGAAGCTATTAGAATTGAGTAAAGGAGTCATATGATCAGATTTGCACTAAAGGAAAATTACTTTGGAAGCAGAATGTAGAATGGACTGTGCATGTATGTATATATATATATATATATATATATATTTACTTTGTCCCATAATCCCTAAATATAGGTCATATCTTATCTATTTGCTATGTAAAAATCAGAGAATTTACAGGTAAATTTGACCCTCGAGTTTCTATTTTTGCTTCCAGATCAGTCCAGTACAGCCTAGGCCAGCCAAAAAGTTATTGCTTCACTGAAAGTAAGTTCTTTATATAGTATATAAAATTTTTGAATGAGTATTAAATCTGAAGTCATAAAAGGAAACTCAACAGGATGGGATGATCTCTAGCTTTGTCAAGCCCTGTTCCCATACTTTCTAAATTTGGCTTTGAATAGTCTACTTTCTACCTTACATTAAAGTTGAGACACATCGATCATAATTCACACTATATAACTATCTAAAAAGAGCATATGCTTTTTTTTTTTTCCTGAGGCAATTGGGGTTAAGTGTCTGAGGCCAAATTTGAACTCAGGTCCTCCTGACTTCAGGACTGGTGCTCTATCCACTGTGCTACCTAGGTGCCCCAAGAGCATATACTCTTTAGCAATCACAAATTCCTCTTCTCTAGTGGACATTCCCTCCTTACTGACAAATAACTCTATCTCTAACATTAAATGTGCAAAAAGCAGTTCTTGAGATTTGATCTGACCTTATTACAATACTTTCTTTTTCTAGACCTATAAATTCACCAGTATAGGGAACTTCCAGTGAAAAATGTCCTTTATCATCCAACCATTCTGGAGAGCAATTTAGAACTATGCTCAAAAAGTTATCAAACTGTGCATACCCTTTGATCCAGCCATGTTTCTACTGGGTTTATATCCCAAAGAGATCTTAAAGGAAGGAAAGGGAACCACATGTGTAAAAATGTTTGCGACAGCCCTTTTTGTAGTGGCTAGAAACCGGAAACTGAATGGATGCCCATCAATTGGAGAATGGCTGAATAAACTATGGTATATAAATGTCACGGAATATTATTGTTCTGTAAGAAACGACCAAGCAGGATGATCTGAGAGAGGCCTGGAGAGACTTGCATGAACTGATGCTGAATGAAATGAGCAGAACCAGGAAATCATTACACATGGCAACAAGACTGGCACTCTTCAAAAATGAGATGTTTCAAACCAGTTCCAATTATTCAATGATGAAGAAAGCCATATACACCCAGGGAGAGGCCTGTAGGATCTGAGCGTGGACCACAACATGGCATTTTCATGCTTTCTGTTGATGTTTGCATGCATTGTTTCCCTTCTCAGGTTTTTTTTCTTGTAAATCCGATTTTTCTTGTACAGCAAGATAACTATAAATATGTATGCATATATTCGATTTGTCATGTATTTTAACATAATTAACATGTATTAGACTTCCTGCCATCTAGGGGAGGTGGAGGGAAGGAGGGAAAAATTTCTAACAGAAGGCTTTGCAAGGGTTAATGTTGAAAAATTACCCACGCATATGTTTTGCAAATAAAAAGCTTAAGTAATAATAAAAAAAGAAAAATGTCCTTGATCAATAATAACAATGACAGCTAACAAAAAATTATAATGTTTGCAAAACACTTTGCATATATTATCTCATTTCATTCTTACAAAAGTCCCATGGTTCTAGAGTACAGTCATTTCCACTATTTAGGTGAGGAAACTAAGGCTGAAAAATTAATTTAATGACTTGCCCCAGCTCATACAGGTACTAAATATTTAAGGTGGCATTTGAACTTAGCATTCCTGACTCCAATTCAACATCATGTTACCTCAGTAACATTGCAGTCTTGAGAGAATTGTCTGTGGGTCGAAAAGTTAAGTAAATTACCCAGGCTCAGGTTGCCACTATGCAACAGAGGCAATTTTAAAAATGTATAATCTTGCATATCAAGAATGTAATTTTTACAAGATGCAGAAAACAGAAATCACAGTTCCTTAGTTCATTAGCATAGTGCCTAGGATATATTGGGTTCATAATATTGAATGACTGATTTAACCTTTTTTTGCCTATGTATCTTGTTTTTTTTTTTTTCCACAAATAAATTAAAGAGTCAGTTGTTTCATTGGGTTTTCTAAGTTCTGAATGAAATGAAATAACTGATCATCATTAAAATGAGAACCACCCTTAAGAATTTATATAGATAGAAATTAGTATTAGAGGAAATTTGGATAGAGTAACTAATTTGATATGCTTTTCATTTTTTGCCACTTAAAAGACAAAAAATTTGCACTTTTTCTCTTAGGGAGCTGTTTGGACTTGGAATTATTATAGTATGGCTGAGTCTTTGTCACATCTCAACAAAGTAAGTTTTCATCTTGTTAATTTAAAACTAAGGCACTTTAGGACTAGCAAACCAAGTACTATAGATCAGAGCTTCTTAAACTTTTTTCACTAGTGACCCTTTTCACTAAGAAATTTTTATGTGACCTCAGGTATTTAGGTATATAAAAGAGGTATACAAATCAAACATTTGCTGATAATAAATCATAATTTTGGAACTCCCATATTTAGTTATGAGACTTCATATGGGGTCATGAACCATAGTTTAAGAAATCTTGCTATAGATGAAAATGCTAGTGAGAGGACTTTTAAAAGGACCTACTTTCCCAGAGAAAGCTAATGCTAGTTGGTTCTGTGATTTAAGACCACTAATACAGGCTATCTTCTGTCCCAGTTGTATTACAATAAGTAGCAGTTATAAGCACTTTTGATGGGATAATTTTTAATTAAAATAACACTGATCTTTTATTTCTTCTTAGAAATCCAGTTGGTAGAAGAGTTCAATTGATTGTTACTATTGCTATTTCTCTTTGCCCATTTATCACATGGTTCTATGTATATGTAAACAAAGAGATGCGTTCCACTTGGCCAACACATTGCAAGACAGTTATTTAAATGAATTTTATCATTCTTTTCATAAAATGAATATTTTCATAATTCATATTTGTCACATTACTGTTGATTATAAGCTAGTCAATTTAAGTATTTATTTTATGATTTAAGAATACTAGTAAAGGGTTTTGACCCAAGAGCTCTTTAAGAATGACTGACTATAATGCAATCTAAGACTATATAGAAGTAAGGAGTCATTAGAAATCTTTTCTAAAAGATAAGTGCTGTGGTGTAGTGGAAAGAATACTGGTCTGATTTATGGGATTTGACTCTTACTCTATACTATTATTCTTTACCTGTGAAACAAGTAATTTATCTTCTCTAGGATTATTTCTTCATTTTTTAAATGGAACAAATATTACATGTACTATTCATAAAGTTGTGAAGAAAGCTGTGTTACTTGGCAGCTGGTCAAATTCTTATTTACACATCTAAAAATGGAAGTATTTCCTCTACCTACCTCATAAAATTATGTTGATGATTAAATAAGGTAACATGTGGGAATTCAAAAGTATAAAAGTATGACAAACCTGGAGTATTATTATTACTTAGGAGTTATGAAATTTAAATAGAATGTTTTAGTTATATACATGTGGGAAGGCTAAATGGAAGAGAAAATGGCTCAGATATATTCCCAAGACAAGGAACAGAAAGTCAAATTTATGAATGGTTCACCTTACTGAACTAATACAAGACAGAAGGACCTCAGGTGTTCATTATAATCTTTACAGGCAACAAAGGAATGTCTATTCTGGAAAGGTAAGAATAAAGGAAGTTTGATATGATGGGGAAATGTGGGGACAGATCAGGAAATAAGAAAAGGATTATCCAGCACATTATAAGAGAAACAGACCCAAGTCTGGCTTTGAGTTTTTGTTTAGAAAAAAATTTAAATGAGATAAAGATGCAGTTTTTTTAAGACTTTCCTAAGATACAGAGGTTAAAAAAATAAAATAATAATATAGTCCCTACATTCTCAAGATACTTAGAACATGATAAACAATATGATATAGTGAAAACAGCACTTAAGTTGGGTTCAAATCACTTAAGAAAACAGGTTATCTGCAGGATGGAAAAATAGAATAGATTTAGAACTGGAAAACATCTAGTTTGGAAAATCATCTAGTCTTGATTTTATTTAGGAGACTGAGACCCAGTGAGATTAAGTGGCTTGCTCAAGTCCACAGAGGAAGTAGCAGAGCCAAATTCCCCAGATCCTCAGTTCTCAATCCAGCATACTTTCCACTATCCCACGCTTCAGGTTTTATGGAAAGTGCTTTGCAAAATTTAAAACTGAGTTTTGGAGCAGTAATCAAAACCATTATATATTGGTAAAGCACCATGGGTGCAGTAGAGGTGGTAACAGCTGAACCATTTAGCTAAGAACTCTGACAGATTTTCAGCTAATCTCACTGGGCAGTTGTCTGCTTCTTCTTCATATTCTATGTACATTGATTGGGGATAAGGCTGGCCAGGTCCTTTTTTCCATTGCAACTATAGTGGGACCACTTCACCCTGGCAGAAGGGATACTGCATTCTTTGGGCCTACACTACAGCAAAGTTTTACGGCTGATATAACACTAGAGGAATGGGACCATACCCCTAAACCAAAAGATACTCTGGAGGACAAGATGAACCTTAAAATCTTATGTTTTGGCTAGTAAAGTGTCAAAGTGGTAAACATTTTACTATTATTTGTAACATCTTATTTTTGCAAGGTTGATTTTTCTGCTTTAGCTGTTATAAAGACAAAATATCAATCTTGATTAGTAGTTCTCCTTTTCCTCTTGTACTTTGCTTCAATTTTTCCTGGTCTACTGGCCACTTCCCTATTGCCTACAAATATACCACTATCTTCTTCATCCTTAGTTGATTCATTTATTCCCACTAGCAACTTTTCCATATCCCTCCTGCATGGTTAAAATGCATGAGAAAGCCATCTACAAAAGATGTCACTTCCTTTCCTCTCACTCTCTTAACTACAATCTGCTTCCAATCTCTCCCTCATTTTCTTCTTCATTCTATAAACTGGTTCTAACCTCATCATTCAACCAAAATGTTCTTACCAAAATACTAATATCTTAATTGTCAAATCTAACGGCCTTTATCAGTCCTCATATTGGAATATAGTAGATGTTTAAGAAGTGTTTGACTGACTGGTTGACAGATAAAGAATTATGTTTGACAGTGTCATAAATGATGTGTCATGTTTTGAGAAACTATGCACCAAAAAAAACAAGCTTACTCTTCACAACAATGGTACCTCAATAAAATGTAATCTTGATAACAAGAAACTTTGTCATTATTTTCCCAGTGTCTTGTACAATGCTTAGAATATAGGTGATTAATAGTTGCTGATTTATGATTAATGTAAAAAGTAATAAATGTGAACATTATAAATAATTTTATCATCAAAAGTCTGTATATTAACACTAATTATAAGCTGAATATTACCTGTGTAACTTTGGACATCATAATTTTCTCAGGACTCATTTTCCTTATTTGTAAAATGAAGGGGTTGGTTGAATTAATTGGTCATTTAGGCAGGTCCCTTATGAAAGTTTGTTACAAAAGTTTTAAGAAATTCTTAATTTTGCACCAGCCCTGAAGTCAGGAGGACCTGAGTTCAAATCTGGTCTCAGACACGTAACAGCTGTGTGACCCTGGGCAAGTCACTTAACCCCAGTTGCCTCAGCAAAAAAAAAAAAAAAAAAAAAAGAAATTCTTAATTTTATCTGAATGACATATGAGCTAAGAATTATTCTCACATCATTTTGCAAACAATAGGAAGCATGATAGAGTTTTATAAGGGCAACCATTACTACATGAAGTTTGGAAACTACTGCCTTAAAATAGAATATGAGTGTCAGGAGGACCTGAGTTCAAATCTGGAACTCAGACACTTAACACCTAGCTGTGTGACCCTAGGTAAGTCACTTAACCCCAATTGCCTCAGCAAAAAAAAAAAAAAAAAAAAAGTTATTAGCATCCTTAATATCAAAGAAGATTATAAATACAAAAAGATATAAGAGAAGATTTTCTTGGTGTCAACCTTATGAATTCCTTAATCTGGGAAATTTAAGACTATGGAGATTCCTTCCACCAAAAGAAATCAGCAACTCCTTTCCTTGCTTGGGATACTAAAAAATTCAGTAACTTGCCCATGGTCACAGTGCAAATATGGGTCAGAGGCAGGATTCAAACACAGTTCTTGACTCCAAGTTCAGCTCCTTGATACTAGACTAGCTCTTACTTCCTAGGCCCCTGATAAAAAAGTATCATGTGACTTCAGTGGACCAGGTTGGTCCTTGAGTCACAGCTATGGTTATGATGATATTTAAGATCTTGCAAAACATTCACCTATGAAAGAATTCCCCACCTTATTTACCAGTGACCAAATTAAGTAACTTTCTGAACAAAGAATAATACAAGGATCTATTTCCTAGGATTGTTGTCAAGATAAAATAAGATAGAACATTTATAAAGCACTGTGAAAAACTTTTAAGTCCCATGTAAATGCTTTAATATTGTTGGTGTTGTTATTAGTTCCACAAAGATTAATCAGAAGATAATGGTTATTGTTCTAACCACAAAACAAATACCTTTTTTATCTAAAACAGAACTAAATATATATAATGAACATGAAAATGTGAAAAATATATAGTTTATTATATATATCAACTAATCCAAATAGGAACTAAGTTATTTATTAACCCCCTCCAAAATAATTTGTTTTTAAAAAAAGCAAAAAAGAAAAGCCATACAATGAACAGAATTTCCCTTTTCAGTCTTTCTTGTAATACATGATCCTATCTGGAACTCTACCTCTCCCCTTCAACATCATTTTATCAGGATAAACATACACTGTACCAAAAGCCTGGCTCTCTGGTGCTGTTTCAATAACTCCTTCCAGTGTGATATGGTGTACACCATGAGCATCTATACAGTACCCACCATCGTGAGTGTGACCAGCAAGAAAACACACCACACATTTATGAGACCAAATGATTGAAAGAGCATCTCTGTAATTCCAGGCAAGGCACACACTGTCAGAGGAGTCTGGATGAATAGGAACATGACCTGTAATTAAAAGAGAAAAAACAATATAACTAGACCAGAAATATTGGCACATTGTTCCATCAAAATTACTGGTTGCTGAGAACTAATATTTGGCAGTAATATGAAACATCACCTTGATAATCAGACTGCTTAATGAGGACTTAAATTCAATAGCAAAATGTTTCAAGATTGTCCGCTTTTTAGCAAAATGGAGCAAGAACATTTATACAGTGGTAGAAACATCTTCATTTAGACTTTTAGCATGTGCATAATCTCAAGGTAATAAGCACTCTGAGTTGGTCTGAGAGAACAGAAAGGTGCTCCTTATGCAAGCTAGGATAAAAGGCAAATTTAAAAAACAGGTCTGTACATATGTAGTGAAATATGCTTGCATTTTCCCCTTAAATCTAAATCGTTTACAAACATCAAAAAGATAGAATCCAAAGGCTGTGGGGTCATCAATCTCCTTAAAATCCTGCTTCTATTTTTTTTTTAACTGTTTTTCCTCACAACACCTCTGTGAGGTAGTCTGCTTACTTTACAAGTAAGAAAACCATTGGAAAATAGAAAATATCTCCTCTGTATTTCACCTGCACGAGAATCTAAGTAGATCCAGGAAGATCATGAGCTCCTGAATCCCAGACAGCACCACATTACCTTGCTATCATCTAATTTACTGTTCAGCTAGAAGCTCTTCTACATGCCCTTTCACTGTTATCACATCATTATTTTCCTTTAATCTAATTATCATATTCCAGTTTTTATCGCAAACTTAAGTTCTTCAATTTAAAAATTTTTTCGTTGGTAAGCAATCAGCTCAGTAATAAATTTATAAAGTAATATGACAAGACAGGTGTCCACTGTTTGTTAAAGAAATTTAAAGAGAAAGATGAAATTAGAGAATAATTTATTTAGCTGAAATGGAAAAAGGCCCAAAAGCTTAGGATTTTATAGGATAATTCAGTGAGTGGTGGTTCCTAAAACCTATTGAATGTGCTCATCTCTGTGTAGTTATTTCACTTCTCTAAAACTCAATTTCTTCATCTGCCCAATGATGGCGAAGGAAAAATCCTTATGGTTCCTTTCAGCTATAAAAATCCTATTAATCTATGCATTCCAGATATCCTTTTTGCTCTTCCCAAAGAAGTCTGACAAGGAAGAAGGTAAAAGAACCAATAAAGAGATGTATTAGATCTTTGAAACAATAATAAAAACTACCCAAGGACAGAGTTTTACATAAAGACTCTCAGCTGTCTAAAAACTACACTAGGTACAAAGTAACTGATGTAGTAAGTACTGAAACAATACATCATCAGGTCCTAGAGAGGACTCCAGGATCGTGAGGGGTATATGCCCACAAAGCACAAGTTCTAACAAATTCTACTCTATAAAGCTACAGAGACTTCTAGCTAGAGACATCTGATTTATGATGCCCTTTCCTGATTCTTTTTTCTTTTCTATTTTGTTTGTCATCTGTGTTTTTCTATTTCAATTTGTATAATTCATTAATGAATTCTGTTTAATATAAATAAATGTATTAATGGTTCTTGAAACTCTTTGCCACCATAGATTGAAACAAATAGTGCAGAAGAGAAGGATATACATAAAGTAAGAGTTCACCAGGAGGAGGAGGAGGAAGAGAAAAAGTAAAGAAAAAATCATTTATTTCTACATGACCAAGACCAATAGTCACTGAAGCACATTCTTCCTGGTAACTGTAATATACTGGTAACTGTATAAATTGGAGGATGCCACCAATCTATACTAATTTTATAATATTGGCATATCAAAATAGAGTAACTTTCTTTTATTTTTTGAAAAGCAAAAATTCTCCCATTTCCTAAAGCATTCAAGTAATAAGTAATTCAGAAAGGCACAAAGCTAAAACCTACCCACAACCACTACCTTTTCTTCGTTTATATCAGAGAAAGTAAGAACTGCATTGAACCAGTCCAATTGGTCCTGACTGAATCCTCCATTATACTGGACAAATTGAGGTTCGGAAAGTCCTGTAACAAATAAAACAGGTCTGACATATGCTTTTTTGACCATTTGAATATTCTGTTTAACCATTTGAATATCAGAACTGGAAAAGGAATATTTATTTTGCTTAAATGGACGCAACATGAGAAAATCACTAGATTTTTTTCAGTCAAGAAACATAAATAAATCATACTACATAATTGTCTGTAGCAAACAAGCTATATGGCATTTATATTTGTCACTGAATCCTGACCCTGAACAGTAACATTATAGTTTTACCTTAATTGTTCATCTTCCTGCTGAATAAAATGTATCTGAAGAATTTTAAGAAAATGTATTAAGATTCTCAGCTCAAAGGAATAATTCACCTTGAGGGCTATTCAGTTCCTTATTTGGATTCTTCTCCTTCAGCATCTTCATACAATCTTGATATTTTGGAGAAGATTGATCTATTCCAAGGACACTTAGATCATAAGCATCAAGTAAAATGAACCGAAATTTAGGGAAAGGTACAAAGTGGTAAGCATAATACTTTTCTGAAGGGGTGGTCTCAGGACAATGTGCAATCTGGTCTCCTAAAAACTTTGTGTTGAGCTTCGAGTTTGTTAAATAGTGCCTGCTGAAGTTGTAGAATTCATGATTTCCCCATGTATGATGAACAGGGGCTCTGAGTTTTTTAAATTCTTTCAGGACATTTTTCAGTGACTCTTCTGATGCTTTATACTGTGCATTAAACCCATCAATGATATCACCAAGTTGTAACACAAAAAAGAGGTGATTGCTTTCTTCATTCCACTCTTTGATAGCCCCTTGAAGATGATGAAGACTGTATCGATAGTATCTTGTTCTGGTTCTTAAGAAATTATAGCCATCTTCTAAATCGGCATATTGAATATCT